>JYDO01000161.1:0-99528 GCA_001447755.1 Trichinella papuae | reverse complement strand
AAAACAAGTTTTTCGCCGTTTTTCGCAAAACAAGCAAGTCTATAGATCACGAAATTTCGAAATTTTCGAGAAAAACTTTGTGAAACGAAATTAGCTGAAATGGGTATCAATCGATCGGAAACAATTTGACAAGTACAATGAACGTACCCCCGCCGTTCCTGGTTGCGTATTTCTCGAGATATTTTGAGAAAACTGACAGCTTCCCTATGTATTAACATAGGCAATGCCAACTTTAGAAGCCATTTATTCCACAACTACTGGATTGTTTGCGGTGAAACTCTCAAAAATACAATAATTTATCAATATAAAAGTATAGCAATCAAAAAAAGTCCAACTTTTGAAAACAAATTTTTCGCCGTTTTTCGCAAAACAAGCAAGTCTATACATCACAAAATTTCGAAATTTTCGAGAAAAATTTTTTTCTCCAAAAATTACTGAAATTGATTTATATCGATCAGAAATTATGACCGAACTACAAAAAACATATCCGCACCGTTCCTGGCAGCATATTTCTTCAGATATAAATAAAAAAGTGAAAACTAAAATAGGAATTTAAGTGTACCAAAATAAAAAGAAAAAAAATTCAAACTTGTGGAATTGAGCATATTTAACTGTTTTAATAATTTTTTGAACCGAATCACTAATATCTATCGCCAAAATGAAAGACTTATTTAAATAACAATTGTTCCTGCATTTCATTTACTCCCTACAGAAATTTTCAAGATTAAAATTTTTGTTCACTCAATCAATGTTTTCATTGATTACATTTTAGAGATAAGAATTATCCAAAATTATCAGATTGAAACGGAACTTGCATGCAATATGCCAGTCTTTCTGTTCTATAAATGTCAAATGCCCAAACCGGGAATTTTATCAAATTTCTCAAAAAATCATCGATTGCGGGATATTGAAAATTCACATACCTTCAACTGGCACATTACTGTTTTCACTTATGAAAAACCATTTTCTAATACTTCACGCTTTTCGAGAAACAGAGAATTAATTTTACTCAACTTACTGGTGGATAGTTCCAAAGATGCGCATAAAGATCACCCATGAGCCGCTTAATTTGATATGAATTATGAATTAATTTAATTTACTTGCGTTGTTAATTAATCATCACTACCGGCTATTACATTTAATACTAATTATGCAAATTACAATTACAATTACAAATTACATAGTAAAATTAAATTAAAATAGCGACATCTTTGGTATCAATGAGAAGCTCAATGAATAAAAAATACAATAATGGAGACCGCATTCCATGAAATTTTTGCTTTTCAACAAACCAAAGAATTACAATTCATGCGTATTGATTCGCAGGTATTAATGATCATTTAACAGCAATAATTTCAGAAATTCAACTCATCTCATTGTAAAAAAAGCATGCATTAGTAGTGATATGATACATTCGATGTCGAAAGTGCTTCATATGCATGAAGTGGCAATCTCTGGTTCAGCAGAAAGAGAATTACTGATGGGCAACTTCCCCATATATTAACATAGGCAATGCCAACTTTAGAGGCCATTTATTCCACAACTACTGGGCAGCTTCGGATGGAACTCTAAAAAACACAGTAACTTATCAATATAAATGTATATCAATCAAAAAAACTCCAAATTTTGAAAACAAGTTTTTCGCCGTTTTTCGCAAAACAAGCCAGTCTATAGATCACGAAATTTCGAAATTTTCGAGAAAAACTTTTTTCTCCAAAAATGGACTTAATGGATATTAATCGATTCGGAACAATTTGGGAAGTACAATGAGAGTATACCGGTCGTTCCTGGTTGCGTATTTCTCGAGATATTTTGAAAAAACTGGGATGCTTACTGAAAGTTACTGAAATTTATAAGCTCCATGTGAATTATTAGTTTTAATTTTACCGAATTACAAAATAACTTACGTATAGTGCAAGTTATTTAAATTACCATCTTATCCTCGTGGAAATCGACCTTTCTTTTGTAGTGCTCTAAATTCTAATACTTCTCTTTATAGAATTGAAAAGAAAATAAGCATAAATCATTATGCACTGAATTATTGGGATTTTTCCTTTTAGAAAACCAGTTTGTAGACAGAGTGCAGTTCAGTTAATAAGCAAATTTTATATTAAGCAATATGCTAAGTGTAATCCAGTATTATTAAAGTATGTGAATCTCACATTGAATATGAATGTAATTTGAACAGTTAATTACTTGAATAAGAATTTCAGTTTTTTGGTTTTTACGTCAGCTTAATTAATTAACTAAATAGAAATATATAGTATTTTATGAAGAATATATGGTAAGAAATATATTTTTCAGTATTCAAATGTTTTAAGTTTCTTTACAACTTAATTGTACTATACTGCATGTTCTAATAGGTGATAAGTGTTTGAACATGTAGGTACCATTAGGTTTTCCCATTATTTCGCTCACTTGAAATCAAAACATTAATAAAAATAATTACAAGTAATATTAAATGTAATTTACTTTATTATTATTTGAAAATAAATTAGAAAGAATGGCTATTTTGAAGCATCTGTCATTTAATCAATTCTCTACGGATCATGGAAGAATAAAATATTTGCTTTGTTAAAAATAATCGTTTGCATTTTTACAGACCAAAAAAAAATCAAATAATCTCCATTTAAGCGGAAAAACTGTTTAAAAACGCGTAAACATTATGTGCAATTGTCAAAGTAACTCCTTTGTTTGAATTCTTTTAATTTATAACGCATAATAAGATGAAGCGATGCAATGTTTTTAGAGTTTGTCATTTCAAAAAAGTATGATATGCAAATTTTTAAACGTCTTAATTTCAGCCTTTTTACTTTTATAAGTAAAAAAATGTAAAGTTGCAACATAACGAGTTTAAGAAATGGTCTACTGCTTTACATTTGCATACCTTATACTTACACATTTTTTCAATTCATTGAAATAACTGTTCTAAAAATTCTATGAATAATAACTGCTTGTGGAATTATTTTAAATGAAGAAGCAAGCAATATTACAAATCAATACAACTGTATGAAAATACTTATTATTATGTGAAAATCAGGGGATAATACTTGCATACATCATTCAGCAGATGTTCTGTTATATCAATTTACATATTTATTTATTGAATTAATAACAATAATAGAATATAAAGCATGAAGTACATGACGAGCTACTCTTATCGACCTATCTATAATAATGTACTTTGTATTCTTTCCACAGGGAATGGTTTCTCAAAAGTAAAAGGCAAATAAATAAATAAAAACATTTAATAAAATATCATAAATGATGTTTTCATCAGAATAAAACGTATTCTATTATTACATATGCTATTCCAAAAGGTAATTTACACGTTTCTTGTGCAAGTTTATAAAAATACGCCTATGAGCAAAATGCTAAAACAGGCACCGCAGATGATAATTTACAATGATAATTCTGCTGAATTAAAAAAACAAATGAAGAACGTTATTTTAATAATTTTTAATATCAGTTAGTTCAGCTGACAAGTAATTTCTCAGAGTGATGCGTGCATGTATGTAATAAAATTCAATGATTCGCAAAACTTTCATGAAACGATGCGTTAGTTTCATTTAGGATGTTTTCATTTAGAAAGAACATTTATTGCTTGCTATTGTGATTGGCTAAATTTTCTACCTGAAACGTAAAAATCAATAAAACTTTGAATTACAGAAATAAAATTAATATGCAGTGATATTGACGAATATGACATGCCAGTGGAAAATGCGTACAACGTTGCCAACATTGGAAGCCCTGACTTTATATTTATGAGTAGAGAAAATTAGTCATTGATATTCGTATGTTCTTCTATGCATTTTAAAATACATTAATAAACATTAAAATGGTAATTAATTAATTAATTAATTAATTAATTGAATGAACATTCAATAATGAAATACTTAGACAATAATTTATCGTTTTCACATACCTTTCCAACTTAAAGCACATTTCAATTGATTCACTTTTATAAACTGTGATGTCTTTTTACTGAGACCATTTTAATCCACTCATTTTCCGTAAACCTTTTTTCATTAATCAGTAATGAAAATTCAGTCTCTTTCATTTATAACAGTTAACATTTTTAAAGAAAGTTTAATTGAAATAAAAAGTTTTCAAAGCATCACACATGCTAATCTAGCATCGCAATTACACTATGCCAGTAGTTAGTTAAGCTGTCCATAAATTGAAAATTGCATTTCTTTAAATTTTATTCATAAAATTTCAATTAATTTCCAATATAAAAAGCACACTCATAAATTATGCCGGTGTTATCTGTTATAATATTCTTAGAAAACTTTCAGGCACTCATGCTTTACATAAATGCAGTATTAGAAATTATCACAGTATAAGCATAGTATTATAAGTATAGCATCAAAGTATCCATCAAGTTATGAATTTTTGATAAATTGGAATTCATTTTATCCAGATAATTTCAAAAAATACTATATTTAATAATATTCTGATTTATATTATTATTTTGTTAATCATATTGTAGACTTTTTTAATGCTGTTTCTTGATTTCTCTCATTTTGAGCAACATAAATAATTTAACTAAAGTGCTTTGAAAACGATATTCATCATGAAAATTTAGATATGCAACAATGGCAAGAAACAGTTCAGTGGAAATTTTGAATTTTTCAGAAAACGCAACAGAAGTGCGCCCAGAATCTGAACACTATTCCCTTGGATTTCATGATTACATTATTTTGGTGTATGGCTTAATCGCTTTGATTCCAAATTCTTGCTTACTTTATGTTATCATCAAAAACAAACTACAAAAAAGGGTTTCATATTTATACGTCGCAGGTAAAGCTATTATATTATTAATAAATTTTCACCAGTACTTAATACGGACAAGTGTGCTTCGGATTTTTCCCCTGGATATAAAACACGGCAGTTAATAAATTTATTTAAGTAATAAGAATAAAATATACTTGTTGTTTTTTGAAACAATAATGTTTCAAAAAATTACAAAGAGTAATTTATTCATCAAAATTCATTTTTAAAACAGGCATGCAATAATAATAATAATAATAATAATAATAATAATAATAATAATAATAATAATAATAATAATAATAATAATAATAATAATAATAACAATACGAGTTTTCCATCTATATCATATTATTGGTACCCTGTGTTATGAGTGGTTTATTAATTTTCAAAATATTGCTATATCATTTCATAGCTTTATAAAAAAATTTCGCTTCGCATCATTTTTTATCAATTGATTATCATCGATGATTGATTGATTATTTTCATATCTGTTTATATCCTTTTAATGTGACATATTGAAAGTATTTTCACAAGTTAATTTCACTAATTGACTAGAAATTTAAATGAAATGATTGTGAATAAAAAACAAACAAAACATAGCATTCTATTTAATTGTCGATTAATTGATCAGCTAATGGTAATGAAATGAGTTATGCAAGTTTGGTACAAGTGTACTTGTAAAGTAGAAAACATTTCAATGACAAATCAATGACAACATTTAAAAAATGAAATTTTATGCGTCATTTTTGATTTCATCTTTTAAAATATATTTTAAAAATTTGTTACCGTTTCCAGTGTTTATAAGATTTAGCAGTTGTTTCAATGTTCATTCATAAACAGCAATGCAAGCAATTTTCATTTTCACTGAATATTAAAAATATTGAATATCACAAATATGTTAAGAATTTTTAAAATACTTATTTCCAAAAATTCAATAATTATTTTAAAGTAATCTTGCACGATTATTTTTTATTGGTATTTTTTCAAATAAAATAAAGCTATTCACGCAACAGTGTGACAACAACCGGAAGTTTCGTGCAAAAATTGATTCAATTAGAATAAGTTTTGCTTTCAAACGAACAATAAAGTATGACTTATTCAATTGAAATTACTGATTAATTGAGATTTTTAAAGAATAAATACATATTCTTGTAAATGTTCCATGTTTAAATTTGATATCGCACACTGAATAAATAATTCTTGATTAACATTTCAGAAGATGATAAATTAAAGTGGTGCGCAAAAAATGTTTTTCGCATCGACGTACAACCATATTAATAATGACAACATATACGTGCAAACAAATTTGTCAATACAAAATTATGTATAAACATATAAATACTATTAATATGATGTTAATTATAAACGCAATGTGCTTCTTTCTTTAAATACTATAAATAACGCATGCATATTTTAGCCTATGCCATGTCAAACATATTAACTGGATTTGCGTTCATCTGCTCAGCCATTAGAAGATTTGTAATATCTACTGCACCGCTGTATACGTTGCATCCTTTGCAGTGCATGTCGCAAGCATTTTACGTATCAATTTATCAAGGCTGTGACATTCTGGGGGTAGCTATTCCAGCATTAATTTCGTTCGATCGCTTTGTCGCCGTTACATCTCACCGCATCTATAGTAGGATGAATTTGAAAACAGCGTGGGGTTTAATTGGATTAGTTGGAATTATCATAGCCATTGATGTGGTCGGATGTTGGGTCAGCGCCGCTCTAATACCGGAAGATGTGCTAATTGTGGCGACGTGTGTTGACGTCACATACGTGATGGAAACGTTCAGCTATGCTCACAGAATATTGCTAACCATCCTCAGCTACGCCTCCTTAGGATTTTACGTCGGAGCACTGTTTGCCATTTTATGTCGACCAAGTACAGGAAATTCTGTACGCGCGGCGCAGCTTAAACGTGAAGCTGTCATCACAAAACGTCTCAGCTATTTAATAATTTTAACATTTTTTGTTCAAACGATGCCACTGACTATAGATTTTATCGAACTGAGCGACGACGTTGCTAATGTTGTTGTCATAGTGACATTTTTAGCGGATTATTTGAACATGGCAACGTTTGTACTCATTTTCAGTGCTATCAATCCAGAATTACGCAAAGGCTTCCTACAACTTTGCTGCAAAAAAAGCGCTGCCGTTGCTTCTGAAACAACACGACGATAAATTTTAATTTAAATATAAAATTACTAATCACATTTTTCAATTATTTTTTTCCGACATTATTCTGAAGAAACATATTAAAAAGAGCACACTCTAATAAATGAATTCAACTTGATTACAATAAAATGAACCAAAAAAGCAACATATTCATATTAAATACTTGAACAGTAAATATGTTTGTTGAAAATGTTGTTTATAAATATTTTACAAGCATAAAATATTTAATAGAAAAAAAATAACAAAAGAAGCACTTCAAAAGCAAAAAAAAACTAACAAACCATAACATATCCTCCCTCCTCCAATGAATAAAATAATAAGCTAGGAGATTGATGCAAACAAAGTTCGCATTCAAGCATGGCTGCTTGAAAACTTTACTCAATTTTGTTGAAATTTTAAAATATTATTCAATTCTCAATCAGCAATGGATCTGTTAGCCGCTTTACCAATTTTAAAATTCTTTTTTTTGTTGAAAATACTACAACGCATACAATAATCAAAATGCTCAGAGAACATTTCAAAGATGAATATTTTGTAAGCATTTCGATACCTCAATTCAGTAATAGCGCGCAAAAAATAAATACTTCTTCAAATACATCATTTGCCAAAAAAGGTTATCAAAATTACACAATTATAAAAAACATCAAACATTTTTTGAAAAATAAAATCAACATTAACCTCACATAATTAATTTTGTCGTCAATTTTCATTCATTGTAATGGCTAAACTTCAACTCTCTGATAATCGGGAAATTTCTTTTAATAATAAATAATAAGTAATAATTGTTCAACATTTTAATTTGCTTAATTCAACCGTAAATATTATACGCTTTGATTATAAACAATTGTTTATTTTGACGATTTCAATTTTGCTTGTTCTATTTTGAAACAAAATTACATTTTTATTTAACATGCTCAAAAAAGGCTTCTTGAAAGTGTTGAAATAATGTTAATCTTGAATTAAAAAATTATGTAAATGTAATTGACGGTTAAATTACTGGAATTATTCTGAACGTCACTGCACATCTATACATCGCAGTTAAACAGTTTTAAAGTCATTCATTAGCAAAAAGTTTACTTGTTTTCCTAATTAATTAACTATAACAACATTAAAAACATTATTTTATTGAAAGCTTTGCAAATGAAATAAAATTTTGTAAATCTTTTAAAAGAAGCAACGTATTAAATTAGTTTCAGCAACTATGGCAATTTGCGATATGAAAAAAATATTCAAATGCAAATTTACATATCATTATTAAATGATGTACAAAGATGAATAATTTGATAAAATTGTTATCAAGTATGTGTGTGTGGAAAGTAAAACTGATTTCGTTGAACAAAAGCTAATGACAACTGAATAAGAATATTTTGCATACTATCTGTGTTTGGACAGATAAATCTTTAAAAAGAAAAAGGAATTCAACACTTACTTCTTTGTTGTAAATCACGTTGAATTAATTCTTCGCATCGGTATAAGCATTGCACAAAGTTTTGCCAGTGGGTGAGGCAAATTTTCATTACAATTTCACATGTCCATCACTAGAAATGCAGAGTTGAATCATTAGTAATTTTCAATAAGCATCTTTTTTAAATTATTTTCATTTAAAAGCCATATTATAAAGTTAATCAAGTAAAAAAAATGGAAAATTTAACATTCTTCAACCAACATTATTACTACAGTTTAATTGGACGTTCAATATTATTACCGTGTGGTTATTGTTCGCTTCTATCAAAAGAATTTCTGCACTGCCTATACAATCTAAAATAACCATATTTCAAAAAATAACAGTAATAAAATTAGGTAAATATGCAAAACCAAAAACAAAGCAAAACATACTGGTGGCAAAGCACAGATCGCCATCTGCATGTGCTTGTAGCGTTCGTATTCTGAATTGAAAAAGAAAAAATTCTTCCACAAAATATGATATATGCTGACTTGATGAAAACATATGCTTTATTGAAATTTCGTAGTCATAAAAACGTGGAATACGATACAGTTGAGAATTTTACAGGAGGATAAAAATATAAACGGTCTCAAGACTGAAAAACATCTATGCAAAATAACAAAAAAAGAAAAAATACGCACGATCACTGTTTTCTTGATGTTGCTGGAAAAATATCCGTCGCTGTTAAAAATTAATAAAAACATTCACATCAACCCCAAAAAATAAGCACAAGCATCGTCTCTATTACTATAAAAAAAACACTGGTGGTCATTTAAGTAACTGAAATCAAAACTGCAAACAGAATATTTTATCGTGTTTTTTCTTCTTCCACAATGAAATGAAATTTTAATGCAAATTTAAAAAAGGGACAAATAAAAGGAATAAATTAAGGTGAACAGGAAAAAAATGTATCCTTGTCAACGCTTTTATGAATGGCGTTTTCGTTGTCTCAGAGAATGCTTCGACAAAAATATAGAAACAGCATAATTGCAATCATTGCCACACCGATAACTGCCACCATATTCATACCATCTTCTTGTGGATTATTCGATCTGATCAAATTTTCACTTGAATCTGTTTTCAGCACTTCAAGTTGGCGCTTAAGAAAAAAAAAGAAATGAAAACTATTAATGAGGCAAAAACATTGCTGAAATTCCTCTTCTGTACTCTTAGCGCTTGATTTTCAATTCTTATAGTATCTAGCTGACTTTGCAACTTCTTCGAATGATCCAGCAAACCACGATACTCTGCTTCAATACCGCCGCTCTGAAATACTCGCATATTCGTCACTATTCAAAGAATGCTCAACTCACAAACCGATGACGAATGTTGATAGTCTGAAGAAAAATCCTCCACTTCTTCCTAATATAAAGTATACGAAAGCAAATACGAAATCCTTAAATAATCTTCTCCGTCTTACTTCATTCACGGGCAACAGCACTGCTCGTAACTTCGAGTCCATGAAACCACCATCTGGTACAGACTTCCACTAAACAACGTTAAAGTAAAATTTCTACAGCATACGGATAGATAGATGGGTGTGCAATTTTTTACAACTCACTATTGTTTCTAAATTGCACCCTGAATCCGGCATGAAAGCAGACTGAACCATAAATTTATGACGCAATTCAGCAGGGTTGTCGTGCAACAACGGCTGCAGCATTACTAGTTTGCCAAAATAACAAATTTCAGTTATTTCAAAATCAAAACTCAAACTCACTTGAAATATTGACAGTTTTTTTTGATAAAATTATGCCACTATTTGGACGCACATAATACTGCTTCGGTGCAGTTGTTTTAACTTTGAAACAAACAGTCTTGTCAGTAGGATTTGTAAGTTGCAATGATGTCGTTACTACTTTTGTAAACGGTCCTAAGATATGTTTAAAATTAAAAAAAAATTCAAAACCATAAAACTGCTAATCATTAAAAATATTTTATTATTCACTTAATATTGAAATGAACTTTAATAAATTTTCTCAAAATAAAACTTGCTAAACAGATAAACAAATCAGGCGGAGGCAAAAATAGCAAAGCATAACAATCGACAGAGTTAATTAACAAATCAATAGTAGAGCACTGATTAGCTTGCATACCAAAAGGAATCACCTTCCCCTAATCTCACTCAAAACTGTGGCCAAATAAATTATACAAACAAGGATTTAAAACAAAATTATTATTCTAATTTTGAAAATAAAAATAATTCTAATCATTTTGATATAATAAATCAAATATGTGGAACGAGTTTTTGAAAAATCCATTAAATTTTTCCACTGCTTTGGATCTCCATTTTTACAGCTCCAAAGATATGAACAATTCAATACTAATGTGTAGGAGCAACCCTAATCAAATTTTCACCGAGACCGTAAATATATTTTCAACTTCTTAAAAATATTTATGCAAAGTAAACTTTTCTTTTTTTTTAATGAAATGCTCCAACTCTCTCAATATAACGTATGCGAAATAATTTCAGCTAATCTAACAACTAAAATCAAACCTTCGGAAAACTAATTCGAAAAGTTGATAAATCAAGCATATTACAAGTCATATAAATGAATAAAAATTAAAATCAAATTATCCTTCATCAAATCAGCAAAAGTTGACTGTTATTACTCAACATGACAGCACTGATTAATTTTCTTACGTTTAATATGCCAATAATAAATTACTACTAAATCAATCTGAAAAGTGAAACAAAATATGCAAAACGAGTAGATTATTAACTAATAAAAAATTAGTGTGCTTAAATTAACTGATAAATAAGTTGAACAACACCCTATAGAACTTGTTAATCTCAGTGAAAAATACCTTTAAATACAAGTTCTTTTTCGGGATAGAGTTGCAACACTTGAACGGGTTTTGACATGGCGGAAGACAGCTAAAAGTGAAAATGCTATCAATAAATGTGAAAATCGATAATTGACAATGCAGCAATAACAAAAATTTCTTGTAAATATAACCAAAGAAAGTTGCATATTCTATTAAAATAAATGTCTAGTGCATTGTTATGAGTGTGATGCATTATAACAGAAAAATAATAGAAATGTTTCAAAACCGTTCAGTAAACACAAAAGTACGACGGTTACACATTCGTCAAGAGGAAATAAAAAATGAATAATAAAAGTACAATAACCAAATTGGAATTTTATGAAACTACGGAATAACGAACTTCCGCAAGCACATTTATTTAACGAGCAAATGATCATGATGACACTAATACAGTATAAAAGGAAAATGAATTGCAAGCGTGAAGCAAAACGATTATTTTCTGGGTCACATTTAAAAATAATATCAAAAGATATAAAAGTTAATGGACACATTTAAAGGTATAAAAATGAATGCTTGGTTTTACAGCAACTTTCGAGCATAATTATAAAAAAAAACTAGTTTATATCATTTTTATTTTACATATAGCACATATTATGAAAATACTGTCTGCAGGGATGGAAAAATAATTTAATTTATACAAATTATTCTAAAAATATTATATAAGTTTATTTAAGTAAGAACATACTTCTCACATTGAAACTACATTAATCACTAATATCACTTGAATAAAAAAGCGTTACTTACTGTAATGAACCATTTTCAAAGTGAATGTATAAAAACAAAAAAATATTTTAAATTATCTTTATTTAATTAGCTATATGAAATTAATTATATATATTTTTTGATATAATTTTAAAAATTTACACTAATTTCAGTTTGAAAAAATTATTATAGGTCAGCACTGCATTTGTACTTCAATATCTTTAAAATACAAAAACCGCTTACTATTATTTCTTGCTTTTATACATTTGATCATCGCCTGTAACATCTTTATCCAATTTCAGTTGAATTTTTGCGTTTCTCTGTCATGGCCTTCCGACTGAAGTTCTACATTCAATTTGCTTTGATTGTCTCTGTTATTCTATCTTCTCTCCATTACTACTTGAAAGTGAAAGACTATCGTTTCTCACCTAGATTTATTCGATCAATGGGTGAAAAATATGCTGGTAAGCGAAAACATCTATAACAGCGTTAAAATAGTTTAAATATTACTTATAAATTTTACCAAACTTAACTGACTAGTTGAATCTTTATTAATGGGTATTTTTCTATACCATCATTTCTATATGACGTAGTCGATGTCTCTGCGATGAATTTAATTGCTTGAAGCTTTGAAATGTGTTCGTGCATTTGTTCCTTTCAGTTTCTTACGAAGTTTGATGCAATATATTAAAACTTTAGGCACATATTTTTGGATAGCGTTTTCAGTTTGTAAATTTGTTCAATATGCAAAGTAGATGAGCGATGCCAAATAAATTATTTTTTTAGTATTTTATTCTGTTACACTTTTGAAATTGTGTGATGAGAAAGTGTTTATTATATTTTTCAGTCATCGATCATTCATTTAAAATCAGAAGAAATGTTTCTGCATGTTTATAGAAAGTCATTTGTAGGGCGTTCTCCTTCTGTGTACGTCAAAAGTATTATGACAGATTTAAGCGCTTCTACAGCAGGTCCAATAATTCCGGCTGAGTCGTGGGGTGTTTTGGATATACTGAAAGGGAGAACAGCAGTACATCGACAGAAAAAATTATCTGATGAGAAGAGTACGGTCTGGTTGAGCGTCAATTTTGGTGGAATTCAAGGAAGAATACACTTTTTTCACCTTTCCTGGAGCGAATATTTAGCTCTTGTCGGCGTTCCTATGAAATCAATTGGATCTTCCAGTATGTATTTTCTTAATTATAAATCTGAGGGTTTTTTATAATAATTTACATAGGTCTTCACTGGATGAATCAGTCGTGTACCGTACTCAGTGGATCTTTGCAGCGTCATCGTACTGAAGAATCATTTGAACATGAACATTTTGAACCTGGGAAACATGTGCGATTTGGAGTGTTTGAAAATTACATCGTGGAAATTAGTGAAGATACTTGGCTTCTTTGCTATGGTCGAGGTAATATCTAAACGTATATATTTGCTTTGTGAAAAGAAGTTTTTCTAAGTAATTAGCAAGATTAAAGCAGATAGAGTAAGATTGTTCGTATCGCCATAAATTTTCATGTAAAAATTTTCTCTTGCTATTCTGAGAAATTGAATATGGTGATTGTACACAATTAACGTATTATTTTTATTTACGTGTTTTTAGGCTTAACGATGGCTTCGTTCTTGTATTGCTTCCTCGGATGGATTTCCCAAGCAGACTTCTTTTCGCCAATTTTAATGCTCTCTATCGCCCTATATTCCCTGTTAATAGATATAGCGAACTATTCTTTACAGTTCTATCACCGATTTTTCTGATAGCTCAGCTACAGCGAATAATCATTACTAAAATACTTAACATAATTTATGCACTGGTAGTTTCTGAAATTTATTAATATTATAAAGTTCTCATCCCGTCCTCGTTTGTTTCAGGTTCACTCCATTCGCTATTATTATTATTATTATTATTATCATCATCATCATCATCATTATTATTATTCGTGCATAGTGATAATTATGTTGAACAGTCTGAAATAAAATTCATGAATGACTTTTGAATTATTATTATTCTATAGTATAATGTTTTACTTCACCAAGAAATGTCACCTTTGAAGTGGATGAAAATTCACCGGTGAACAAAAAATACATCAATATAAGAGGTGGTAGCATTAGAATTTAGACATTTTTAGAAAACCTACTTTCTTAAATAACACAAAAAACCAATGGCAGTTTATTTCCACTCGGCATCATCAAAATCAAGCCCCAGCAGTTAGACATTATGAAACAGAGATCAAGTAAACTGCCATGTCAAGCAAATATGACAAAAGTATAATAGTATTTGAAGCAATGCTGAACGCATTTATGAAGCTTCACTCAGAACTGGTTGGATTCTAAAAAAATGAAAAATTATTAAAATATCACATGTACTGGAAAAACGGAAGTTTCTACGTTCCAGAACTTCATCAGTAAAATAAAAAGCGTTAAATCTGAGTGTAATAAATGAGCTCATAAAAGACAGAAATGAAATACCGTATTCGAGTTTTGAATTTGAGATGGCAGAGATATTGAATTATTAACGGCAGTTCGCTTGAAATCACTGTTACAATCCGAATAACTCATCCCAATGCCTATACCAGTACCCATTACAACAGGCCACATGCGTTCTAAATCAGAATTGTCATTTATGGTTGCTTTTGAAAAATAATTCAGTAGGCAAGTGAAATTGCATACTGTTAAATATAAAGAGCGAAAACAATATTCCCAAACCAATACCGCCGCTAATTTTCACAACTGCGTTGGAAAGACATCGGCTGAGCTTTCTGTCAAATTCATCTTCTGATCGATCAATCGCAGTAGCGTTACTTGCTGACATTAAATAAATTCTGAAATTTCAAATAATTTATATTATCTGCAAGTGAAAAGGTAATACTTTGAATTGTCAAGCGTTATTAAGTTAGCAAACAATAAACAAAGCGCAATATTAAAGAAAAATTAATGCCAACTTCCAGCACACAAATCTTTTGCTACTTTTCAACAATCATAATAACAAGAATGAGAACAAATATTTTTCAAGTAAATGCAAACCCAAGTGAAAAAAACCCATTAATAAATCTAACGAAAAGAAGATGGATAAAAAACAATTTTGATTGGTGATTTAATTTGATTAAAATGATACAGAGCAAATTAAAAGATTAAATTAAAAAAAAGACATTTTCATATCATGTTAACAAATTAGACAAAGACATCAACAAACAAAACAAAGAATAAAACAAAAATTTGCAAACAAAGTGCAAAAACCAAACCTCTATAATGCCGGCTGTTTCTAAGATTATATTATTCTAAAAGTGTTCGAAATTTAAGGCTATCTACAATTGCTGCCAGTAGACGTCACTATACGCGGTAGTCATAAGAATAAATATACTGTTGAACAGATCAAACATCAAAATATTATTTCATTTATATACAGTATTTCAAACATTTGAAATATCAAGTTACAAAAAAAAGAAAAAATTATCAATGAAAATCGTTAAGAAAGTAAAGAGTACGGTAAAATGTTGAGTTATGCAGGTACAATTTGACAATAACTTCGAAATCTCTCTCAAACCTTTTGATAAGCATTTCCAAGTATAAAATAAACATTTAATTATTTTTGAAATATTTTTTTGAAACTATTTTATCATATTTTTTATACGTAGAATTAACTGCGTCAAAAAATGTAAAATATTTTTCTCCACTGAATTATGTAGTAGTAGTGTGAGACATCTTTTGTAAAAACAATGTAAACAAACTGCTTGCTAATTACCATGGCAAAGAACGAATGTTTTTCATTTTATTATTTATTGTCTAATGAATTTATTGCGCAAGATGAATAATAATAATCAACGGTAATAAACAAATGATTATCAAACGATAATAGAAAAATGTGGAAAATTTGAAAAAAAAATTAGTGTTACATTAAAAAAATTAATTTTTATCATCCGTCGTTCAACAACACTGCTGTGCAACATAACGAGACAAGGTGGGGATGAGTTTGTTTAAATAATAGAGGAAAAATAAAGTAATAATTTGGATATAAAAATAAGAAACAACGAAGTAGTAGTTATATATGATTTAGTGAGTGGTAAATTGCCATAATTGCCGGCGATGATAGATGAAAAGATAAATTTCACAAATGGACAAATGTTCGTTAATTGTGAAGCAAGAATGAAATTTGTTGCACAGCAAAAGTTGTCAGATTAGCAAAATTACTGGCCGCAGCAGCCGCCGCCACCACCGCCGCCGCCACCACTGCCACCACCGCCCCAGGTATCCGGTGAAACAGTAGAACCCTGACTCTTCTGCAACAGAGTGCGGTGGGTAACGTCGGGCTGCTGCTGGTTGGCCTTTCTTTGTCCAGGCTGAATTTTGTCGCCTGGCTTTCTTCCACTTGTTGGTCTATTGATCACAAAGTCGATACAGTGTTTGGCCGCTTCGATTCTCCAAGCGGAGACAGTTTCGTAATCCACGACAGACAGGTCTGCACGCAAGGTCGATGAATCCACATAGTTCAGTTGGATTTTGCATCCAGAAAATTGTTCTATCGCTCGGACAGTAAAGCCGCAAGGACCGATTATTTTCCTGGCATCGTTGAACGTATGCTTGTCGGCTTTGCTGAATGTTTTCGTAAAGCAGCGGTTCACAACTGCTCCAGACGGGCGGGGCGGGGATGGAATGTTCTTGAACATCTTCAGCAAAAACTCGTCTTCAACGCAGCCTGGTGGAATCTTCTTCTCAGCCATGCTGAGCGATGGTAATTCCTCTCCCACCATTCCCAAAAGTTGTCTTTCGCCCTGTTTGAGCGAAGCACCGTCGAACAACTGTCGTTTAAAGCTCATGTCGATCGGTCGGTAATGTTGGTCTCAATCCGCAATTTTCGTCGTCACTCCTCGTTCGATAAACAAAAAATACAATATCCACCTCTCGTTCAACTTAAAGTACCAGTAGCAGCGGTCAGTTTAAACTAAATTCATTCACAACATTTTAAAGTAAAATTTAAACTTTAAACTTTTTATTAAACAAAATTTCTCTCTCCACTAAATTAACTAACTTCAGCTGTTTTTTTTTAATTACATCAATTTTCATTTGATTTTAATTTTCATTTTGAAATTAAATAGAGACAAACAAACATGAAACAAAAACAGAAGCAAAAAATAAAAAGAACATGTAAAACCAAAATAGAGTAAACATGAAAAATAATTATATGTTTAATTGGCTTGTTGATCAGCATCATCTTGTTGCAGCATTTGGGTGCTTTGAGCTGTGGACGACAATTCCAATTCAATCATTTCCTTTTCAAACAATTCAAGCTGCTTATGAAGCGAGTGATCAAACGTGGAAATCAACTTGTTCGCATAATCAGCCCCAGAAGCTAAAGAAACAGTTTTCAACATTCACTTCAAAACAAACAAGCCATAAATCAAATTAATAACAGCAGCATTTTAATAATAAATATACAAATTAAATTATCGTCAATACAATACAATAGAACAATTCGAGTGGAACTGAAGTGCTAAAAATCAAAAAAAGAATTTTGAAAAAAAAACCTGCAATTTCAGACAACTGCGCATTCATGTGCTGGAGTTTGGATGTGATATGTTCCATAAGAATCGTCTGCTTGAACAAATCTTCAGTCGTGCCTTCCATTATCGTTAGCCTTTGCTGTTTATTTACAATGCGCTGTTGAAATCATAAGATAAGATAAGATAAGATAAGATAAGGTAAGGTAAGATAATCGATTATCGATAAAAACATAAAATAAAATGCAACTCAACGCACAATGATTATAATGCTCATTGTATACAATGAATGGTCGAAGGAAATAACTATAAAAACAAATAAAAAAAAATAAAAACTGTATAAATGACCAATCATGCTGCAAATAGAGGGAGCGCAGCATAAAGACCAAACAACTTGTAGAGATGTACAACTGAAAAAAAAGCCTTTTTTATTGTTGAACTTAAAAGAAACGTGATCACACGGAAAAAACAGCAGCAACGAAATTGACGACCACTGCATCTTAATAAATTGTCTATGAACTGTGAATTGATCCATACTATTTCTAAAAAAGCAAACAAACATTACAATATAACTCATGTACATGAAAAAAAAATAAAACTGACCAATTAAATGGAGCATTTTCTGTTCTACTGAGAAGTAAAAAGCCGACGACAATAAATATTCTGTTGCGGCCGACTAAAATTGAATAAAAAAATTACAAAGCACCACTACATCGTGGTGGGCGATGATGAGTATATATATATATATATATAAAGAAGAAGAAGAAAATGAAATGTTGAAAAAAAGCCACCAAAGCTATCATCGTTCGCTTGATTCACCACACAAATGAAGAAAACAGATTAACATATGCCACAAAATAATAATAATAATAATAATTTATTACAAGTCAGCGAAAAATGAGCAAATAATTCATAAATATATACAGCAATTGAACAGTCAGTGCTGCGACTGGTGTATCTCTGAAACATATGTATAAATTGAAAAATAAATTAGCTCGTTGTTTCCAATAAATAAAAGCAAATATAATTTTAAAAAAATATGAATAATACGACCAAGAACAGAAGAAAATGAAATGTTGAACAAAAAAAAAACCAAGCGATTATAGAAGAAAAAAGCCACCAAAGCTATCATCGTTCGCTTGATTCACCATACAAATGAAGAAAACACATTAACAATGTCAAAAAAATAAGAATAAGAATAATATATTACAAATCAATGAAAAATGAGCAAATAATACAAATATGTACAGCAATTAATTATTCACTGTTGCGACCGGTGTGTCTGTAAGAGACTAGCTCGTAAAAAGCCATGAAAACTGTAGCTCCCTTGATTCACAGAACAAATAAAGAAAACAGATCAATATCTATTACATAAAAAATACACATATATACCGTATTTAATTGGTGATATTTAATGTCCCTGAGATGCATGCAAATTGTAAAGAAGACCAGCTTGTTTTGAACAAATGACAAATAACCAAGAATAATGAATGATAAATGAGAGGAAATAGTTCAAGTGAAGAAACAACACGCGATTAAACAAACACGTGCAATAAGAAAACGGTTTTCTTATTCTTTTTTACATGTATAATAATAATAATAATAATACATTGCAGCCAGAATAAGAATGAACAACAAGAACAAGATAGTAAAGTTTTATTAAAAATTAAAATTTCTTTCCTCCGTGCCCACCACGACCCCTCCCTGAAGTACTCTTTTTTCGATGAGACGATGATTTGGATTTCGGTTGCGACGACGACGACGATGATGATGCTGGCGTTTTTTGCTCTTTCCGTGGTTTCGATGTCTCAGCAGCATCTACTACTTGTTCAGACGGTCCCTGAGACGACGTTGCTGCTGCATCATCCTTTGGTGGTGGTGGTGGTAGTGGTGGTGGTGGTGGTGGTGGTGATAGTGGTGGCGGCGGTGGTGGTGGTGATATTGGTGGTGGTGGTGGCGGCGGCGGCGGTGGTGGTGGTGGTAGTGGTGGTAAGCTTGCTTGTGACAGGTGGCCACCGGCGTCAGGAGCTGAGAAAAGAAAAAAAAATCACCATCACCAACACAACAACAAGTAAGTAGTAAGTTGCCAACGAGTTGATTCGACATCAGCTGTTGTGGATCATTAAATTAATTGTTTACTGCTCGCCACAACTTACCGGTAGAAGCCTCAGCCGGCAATAATATTTCACGAACATCATCAGCTACTGATGACGACGCACTGCTGGCAACAGCAGCAGTTGAAGAACACATCGGCATGCTTCGTTCAGTTTTCTCACGAATCTGAACATAATATAACATAACATAGCATAAGATAATAAAATGGAATAAAATCAACGAAATAAAAAGCACCATACATACCTTGGTTACCGGACCGTAAGAAGTGGTTGGTTTACCGGCTTTTTCCGCTTGGACATTTTTTCGGCGGAACAACCAAACAGCTTGAGAACCACCTTCGGGTAAAATGAACCGTTCTCTCAATTCAAGATTCGTTCTACCTTTAGCTAAAAAAAAAAGAAAAAAAAAAGATTATTTAAATTTTTCTTTTTTTTTGGTAAGATCAATTGCTTTTCACTTACCTCTACAAGGATCATTTTTGTTCATAAACTCTTGAAAAGTTTGCCAACCACCACCGACACGAACCATCACAGTAGAACGATAAATGCGTACTAATTTCAGTCTCTCGCCTAACTGAAAAATGAAATGAAATTAAATTAAATTATATAAAAATTGAATTCACAAATTGTGTTGTTGCATACTCTGTAACAACGCCCAGGACGAACTTCTTCGACTCGGTACTTTTCTTTGCAATTGCACAAGTTGAGCTGTTTTTCAATCTCTTGGGTGATCTTCTTGTCGTCGGTCAACAATTCCGGCTCAGCTTTGAGAGCGTGCAAAAATTCCGTCAAATCAATAAAGCGATCCTTGTTGCGGTCAATCACCTCGACCACGAGGTCCATCTCCGCTTTGGTGGTCTTGAAACGAGAGTTCAAAATCGCGTTGCGGAACTCCTCACAACTGAGACGTCCGTCACCGTCTGAATCGTAACGTCGGAACAAATCCGTCGCCCGGCACTTGCGGTCGGCTAACCAACGTACATAGCGTCGACGCCAGTCGTCGAATGTGAAATTGCTCAATTGTTTCATCTCGATGGTGTAATGTAGCCTGTCGTTCAATTCGTTCTTGTAACTGATGCAATCCAGCCACAGTTTCCGCCATGAGGCCACCAGTTGAGCGGTTTTTGCGTTCTTCGGTCGATTGGCAACCACGCCCGGAGCAACGAGTCCGAGTTGTTCAGCTTCGATTGCTCTGAATTCAGCCGTTGCATCGTCCACTTCTCGCTGATGTTCACGCAGCAATATTTCGAACTTCTGCTGACATTCGAGCAGTCCGGCAATTTTTCGATGCTGTTCATCCAACGCAGCTGCAGTTGCAGTCGTGCTGGTGCTGATGACAGGCAAGCTGTCCAGCAGTGAATCAATTTTAGTTTGCATCTTTCGAACCCAGTTGAGCAACGATTTCAGCTCAACGTCCAATTCTTTTTCACGATCCAGATCCGCCTCCAAACGCAGCAAACGCTGCTTGACCATCTGCGACGTTTGCACGTACCTGGCCTCGAGCGCCGCCAAGCATCGTTGCAGAGCTTGCTCCGCCTTGGGATGACAGACGGCCTGAATTCGCCTGCCGAGTTCTAGCACTTCGTCAACCGACGCCCTTTTGGCGTTGATTTCCTGGAGTAACCGTCGCAACGAGGCAATTCGTTCCTCACAACTCTGCTCGGTCGGTCGAGCGCGCGTCTCAGCCTGAGCAATCCATTCGAACAAAGCACCGCAGTCGCTTTTCAACTGCTCAGCATCGGCTCGACTCTTGCACAACGCCTCATGTCGTTGCTCAACCAACTGACCGACCTCATCCCACAATCCGAGCATCAGATCAACTTTGTCAACGATCGACTCTGACAACTGCTGTTGTTGTTGCTGTTGCTGCTGCCCGTTGGTCGATGAAAACTGCTCCCGCATGTTCCGTATCGAAGCGATGCTGCATTCGCGACTGCCCAAGCCGGATCGCAACGTCTGCAACTGTTCTTCAAGCTCGACCAGCGTGTCGATATCGCCACCAACCATATCCTGATCCTCGGTCAACTGCTGCTCGGCTTGACGAAGCCAAAGCATCAAAGCGTCGACCGCCTCGTCGAGCTGACCGTTGAACAGCAGCGCTTGTTCGAGCCGAGTCTGACGTTCGAGCAAGGAGCAATTCAAATTGTTGCACTTGTCGCGGGCAGAATTGATCGCCTCAACAATCACTTGCTGCTCTTCAGAAATGGCGTGCTCGCGCAATTGCTTGCCTTGGGCAGCAATGCGGTCCAAATCCGGTAACAAAGCGTTCAACTGACCCTGGAACACCGACAATTGATCCAACGCTTGGACGAGCTGTTCAACGCTGAATGCAGTTGGCGAGACGTGTTGCTGTTGTTGCTGTTGAACGAGCTGTTCGAACTGTTGTTGCAGTTCGTCAAATTTGCAATTGAGCTGCTCGAGCTCGTCAAAAAATGTCGCACAACTGCAATAAACAGTATCCAATTGCTTGGATCGATCTGCGGTACGCGTCATGATCTTCGACCAGCTTGTCAGCATTGTAGCGAGCTGATTTTTGATCAACGTGGCATCCGGGCGGCGGCACGTGTATTTCATACGAGTGCCACACCCGTCCATCGTCAAAATCTGTTCACGACGTGTCTCGATCTCTTGTCGGAATTCTTCGTGCCGCTGCATCTGGGCTTTCAGTTTTTGTTTCAGTCTAGAGACGGGCTCGAGGTTGTTCAAATAAGCTTCGGCTTGTTGCTGCCAACGCGAACATTCTGTTGCCAACGAGTCGAACTCGATCGCTTGCTCCAAAGCTCGTTTCAATTTTTGACTGTGCTCTTCGACACGTTTTTGAACCGATTGCCAACGCACGTCGAATGCATGCACCTCCGTGTACAGCGGTGATTGCAGTGCGCTATTGTCACGCATGTAATCCATCGCATCGGTGATCGCATTGTCGATGGTGCTTTTCTTGGACGCGACGTCGGCAACAATCAATTGAAATTTTTCCAACTGCTCTTTGGCTGTATCCGGCAATCCGCCAACCTGTCGCCCGTTGGAAATGGCACTTTCCACATCCGACAGCCACACTTGCCATTCGGCACACATGTCCAAATATCGAGATGTTTCTTGTTTGCTGCACTCCAGCTCAGATGATTTCCTGTCTATATTAGACATCAATGTATTCCACTTGCTTTGCATGCTTCCCAATTTCTCCACCATCGACGACAACTGCTCAGACGACGACGACGACGACAACGACGACGATTGGTCGGGATGAAATTGACGATTTCGCGTCACAGCGTCAGTTACTTCAACCACAGTTGCACGATGAGCAGATACATCATTGGTTATAGCTCGCAGCACAGCCAGCTGCACGTCGACGTTTCTGACATCACCCGGATAGCATCGCAACTCTTGCACTGCATCGATGGTCTTATCTATCCAATGGATCATCTGGTCAACGGCCACTTGCTCACAACCGACCTGCAGCAGTGTCTTTTCCAGATCTTGATGTCGACTGGACGTGATTGTATATAACAATCTCAAATGACTGTTAATCGTCTCGTAGGCATGACGCGCGTAGGAGACGTCCGTCACTGGCGAACCATTGCAGAACGCTTCGCAGAGCTGATTCAACTGTTCCACGTGAACAGTGATAGCATCGAGTTGTTCTTTCAAGGCTACCGCTTCCTGAAGTTGTTCTTTCAACATTTCCAACTGGTCACTGACTTCTTGGAAGTTGTTGATACGATCTTCAACCTCTTTCAACAACATTAATATTTGCTAAAAAGAAGAAAAATCAACAATAAAAGAGGAAGCACTGCACAAAAATAGACCGATGGATAAATACAAATATATATATATTTTTTTTCTTTTTTTAAATTGAAAACTCAACCATACATCAGACAGTTGGGTCATCGAATCTGCCGTAGTCAATTTGTAGTTGATCTCTTGATCACGCTTGTTCAACAAATCGGTGATCAGTTGACCGGTGAATTTGAGCTGTCGCACTGCTTCCACAACGTTCGACTTGAATTCAGCGCTCACCAACTTCAGCAACTGATTGCCAAGCTTTTCACAACTTTCAGCACTGGCTTGTTTGCCAATGAACTGCTTCTTCAAACGGACCAACTGTTCGCGCATATCGACCAAACAAAGATTCTCAAGAGTTGCCGACTCAGCACCGCACAACTGAAAATCTATGGGCGTCCACGAATGCATGCAAGCATTGAATAGATTCCAAAACGACTGAGAAACGCGCAGCGTATCGTGTAGTTTATAAGTATGATTTGTGACAAGGTTCAACAACTCTGTTGCCAACAACTTGATCACATGGGATTTCTCAGTTAAAATTTCCACCGCGTCATCACAATCCATCCCTACGACGGACGACAATTCCAGTCCGGTAACCAGAGAATGACAATGGAATTGTTTTTTTTCTAATTCTTTTATAAATAGCATATTTTCATCAATTTGTCTACTTAACAATTCTGGCTTGTCGCATATTCGACTGCACATTGAATTCAAGCGTTCTTTATAATCGTTCAGTGATTCCAAGATGCCATCCACCTGATGTATCACATCACCACCGCTGTACAGCTGGGTCCTTTCTATCAAGTCGACTCGCGTCTTGCACATGTCCTTCAAATTCTCATAACGCAACGTTAACTGTCTAGTCAGTGCGAGAATTCGTTCAGCATCTGCTGCACACGCTAACTTTTTCACCTCCAATCTGTATTTTTCCAAATTTTCCACCATAATATGACCGTCAGAAATGTTTTTCAATATCCTCTGAAACAAAAAAAAGAAGTGTCATAATAATAATAATACGCTATATTGCACACATACTCTATTCACTTCCCCCATATCGTGCAAGTTGTCCTCTTGCAACATATGTACAGATTCAATTTCACTTTCTCCTGACGTCAGCCAAGCGTCCAACTCTTTGTAAGCTTCGTCGAAGCAGGTTACCGTTGCCACAAGTTCTTCCAGATGTTCCAACAATCTGCAACTGCAATCAGCAACAATGTCGGATAATACTCGTAATTTCTAAAAAAAAAAAATAAAGAAAAGAAATACAACAAACAAGTTATAAAAATAAAATAATCTCAAACAACAGCAGCACGACAACAACATCATACCTCCATTTTTTCAGCAAGGAACTGCCTGTCGTCCGGATTGAGCAATTTCGACACTTTGTTCCCCAGCAGTATTATATCATTAGCCCTAGTCTTTTGTGAAAAAATGTCCGCCTGCAATAGACGATGACTTTCCAGTGTGTCGCGGGCAATATTCAAATCGGCCGAAAAGACCACGCCTTCTTTAATTTTCCTTTCAACGGGTTCTAGCCAGTCGATCAAACCGTCCAACGCAGCCATGACCTGTGTGTGCAACAAAAGACAATTTTTTTTTAAATTAAACAACCAACAACCAATGCAGGCAAAATTTCCAACATTACCCGTAGCCATTCTTCTTTTGCCATTGAACAGCGTTCACCCAACTGTTCAAGCTGTTCGCGAATGTACGAATAACGAGCCTGGATTCGGGTACATATTGCGCGAATCTCTGCTTTACCTTCGCTAGAACAAAGGTCATTCAATTTCTCGCCCATTGAAGCCATTTTTTCCATCAATTCACGCATTTCAGTAGTATCATTCTCAATATTCTACAAAATGAAACAGAACAAATCAAACATCATCATATAATTAATAGAATTGTCGATGGATTCAAATTTTGATTTGCATTTTAATGGCAAGGAAAATAATCCCTTTTGAAGAAGAGCAAAAATTAAGTGAAAATATTATTTTTCCAAACAAACAAACTAAGAGGAACAATTTCTTTGTAAAGCAAACAAACAACAGACGACCACAACTCACGCTGATCAACTCCAACTGATGACAAACGGAAACTTCATCTATATGAACCAGATCCTCTTCTACGGCCAATAGCCATTCAGACATAGTAGTATGAGCGGCTGAGAATTCCCATGCTGCAGAAAAAGCGTCTTGCATTATTACCATCCGCTCGTCTGCAGTCTCGCTCAATTCTGTATAGCGAAGGTGCAACAATTCAAGCCTTTGCTGAATTGTTTGCGCTTGATCGTCAGGCATGTTTTTGCACATTTCATGTCCAAGTTCAATCAATTTTGCTATACGAATTTGAAACTGCGAAATCTCTTCGGCTATGCACTACAACACACAAATGAATAAACAACTAATAATAATAATAATAATAATAACAATCAAATTACCATAATTTCTTGACTTTGTTTCGATAATACATTAACTTGAATATCGTCAATTGGGGGAATTGAGTTCAACCGATCACTTATAGTTGTGAGCCAAGAGTCAACATCATCTATACGCTCTGTCAGCGACATCACCCCTTGCTTCATTTCAGAAAGCAATTCTGACAGATCTTCAATCGTGGAATACAACTTCTGATATCTGTGCGAATGGCTGGCCATCTGTTCACCAACAACAGCTGCTTCTGAATCGCACAACAATTCTTGCAACTGCCGACCAAAACTCATCACTTTCTCCAAGCAATCACCGCTTTCTTCAAATTCTTTCTCCAATGTCTTAAAAATTAAAAATTAAATTTACTATCATCAAAACAATTCATTCATTGCCTATACTGTATTATAAACAAACAACACTACATTATAAGTACATTATATCATTCGATTAAATAGTTTTTCAAAATAAAATAAAAATATATGTTTTGTGCGTGTGTATCTATCTGTGAGTGTGCGCGCCTATCACATTTATCAATTACATATACAATTATTCAATGGAACAAATAACAAAACGCTTCTGCCTACTACCTTCAATTCTTCAAACTGCTTCGTGATCAAATCTTCGTCTGCAGTAACGTAGCCAATCTCTTTAACGCGGGCTTCGGCAGCCTGCAACCAATCTGCCAGCCCACTGAAATAATTCTCCCAACTACAAGCAATCTCAAATGCAACTGTCAAAACAGACATTCGAGCTTCTTGATCATTTTTCAACATGGACAATCTGTGCAAGAAAAAAAACATGCAATATAATATTGTAAAATCAATAATAATAATAATAATAATAACAACTGATATATATTATTCACTGACCGTTCATCAATGTTTCGAACATCGCTGGCCAGCTTACTGCCGGCAGGTGGAGAATATGTCTTTGAAATTTGTTCCCAAAACAACGATTTATCATCCAATAATTTTCTTACCAACTGCAACACAATCGCACGTGTTATGAACAAGTAGACAACAAACAAATAAACAAACACGACATCACAACAACACATATTCTTCAATAACAAAACGAGCTTACTTCCTGCTCCCGCAGCTGAGATTCTATGACTACATGATTGGATGAGAAAACTTTCTGATCACCAATGAACAATTCTGTGTTATCCAACCATTCTTGCATATTTTTCAAATTTTCCAAAAAAGTTGTCAAATTAATCCGGGCTTCTTCCAACTGCCTCTCCTTGGACTCTACCTAAACACAAGCAAAATAAACCAATAAAATAAACGAGTGTCGTATATTTTGTATATTTTTCAGCTTTTTCTCAATACCCGATTCGAAAAGTCTTTCAAACGTTTGCGCAATGCTAGTGTCAAATTTTGCAACTCTTCCTTCATGCATTTATCCAATGCAGTATTTGAAAGACAAGATTCACAACGATCAACAGCCGCTGACGCTGAGCTCGTTACAGATTCTGACCTGCGTTTCATTTCCTCAAAAAAAATTGCAAACCATAATATAATATAATATAATAAAAAAAACATAATGAAAAAAAAGGACGAACATCGTAAAAGTGAAAAAACAACAACAACAACAATACAAACGCAACATCGTCAACACAGTTTTCACTTTACCTGGATTTTGAGAAACAATTTATCAATCTCTTCCATGTCGGATAAAACTGCTATCTTGGAACTCAACAATGCATCATTGCACAGTGGTTTAAATGATTTCAAATGTTTAACCAATTCTTGTCTAATTTCTTTGCCTTTTGCTGCCAATCGTTGAATACCTTCACACTTTGCCTCCAACTTCTTGCTAGTCAGTTGGAAGCGATTCAACGTTTCGTCGATCAATTTCTGACAATTGTCGGCATCACAGTCAAAATGCATTCTACGCAAAGGTTCACAACATTTGCGGTTGCAATCTTCCAATTTCTGCTTTGAAGAAGAAAGCAATCGCCTCAATGAATTTGCCTTTTTCAAACTCAGAACTTCACAACCAGCAGTAGTAGTAGTAGTAGTAGTAGTACCACCACCATCAGCACCAGCACCAGCACCACCACCATCAGTGCCAGTGGTACCAGTAGCACCATCCTCGGTGCTGCTGATCTCCTCCGTTGACAAAGCTCTTTCCACCTCTTCCAAATTCTCCAAGACAGACTTGACAGCACTGTCGACAGAGGTACAGTATTTTTCGACGAGTTCGAGCTTGTTCAAATAATTGCGTACACAATTCTGAAATGATGTGCTCTCACGTTGCAACCGTTCCATGGCCGCCCGCCTTGCACGCGGTATGACAACGGTTTGTCCATCCGACTGAGAGCTGAGTCGTGTCAGTTCTGCCAGCTTTTCAGAAAACAAATCACGTGATTCGCGTGCAAGTCGATTCACAGCTTCCAAATCACGTTTGCTATTCTCATCGTTCTGCAATGCAGTAAGACGAGCATTGAAATCTTTGAAACTTCCGTTCGCCTGTCCAAGCAGGGTGTCGATTTTCGACAGAAACTGTCGACACTGTTCGACCGCGAGCAACTTTTCCGAGCAACTAGTTCGAACCCTCTCGAACTGCTCGATCACAACATTGCATCTGTCGTTCACTTGCTCATGACCGGTGGACGTGCTGTGAACTAGCCGGTCGGTCAACGATTTCAACAGAGTTACATTTATTTTTTCAGCGTCAATACAACACTGAAAGCAAAAGCACAACGATGCAAAAAATAATAATAATAAAATACAAACAAGCAAACAAACAAACAAACAAACAAAACAACATTACCTGCAAATCGACGAGAAAACGGTGTGCATTTTCCAAAGTCGCATCATCATTAGCAGTAGTCGGTGAAAGCTGTTCGATTTGCTTTTCCCAATCATCAAGTTTTACAATCAATTGTCGTTCAGTTCTATTCGCACTGACAATCAAATCCAAACAATCGTTGAAATAACGAGCTCTGTGTGGCAAATCAAACACAAACACAGTATATAAATATAAGAAAGCAGAAATGAACACACAAAAAAAAAATTTTTTTTTCTTCATCATAATAATATACTTACTTTTGCCTGAATTTTAGCAACAAATTATCAATGGCGGTTTCCAGTTCTCCCACTTCTGTTCCACAAGATTCGCCAAAAACAGTCGCCTCTTCTTCACTGACAATTAACTTCTTGCCGCGCGCTATTGTACTGTCAATTTCTGCTTGCTTTGCGAGAACACCATCGTAAATTTCATCAAATGCAGATATTTGTTGTTTTAATTCCTTCAGCAATGCTGGCATATTGTCATATTCGCTCAGCTGGTCGAAAATTTGTTTGGTCCATGCCAACAATTCAGTGATTGCCTGTTGAACTTGTCGTTCAGATTCAGTCACAAAATTCGACACGTCATCTGTAAAAAAAAAAAAAATTAACAACACAAATCATATTATGTGAATGTGATTCTTGATGCAGCGTCAATTAATTATTGCATGAAAAAGAAAATCAACACAACTAACTACACAGCGATAATTATATTTTAAAATAGCTAACCCAATTTTGCTTTCAAATTTGACTGTCTTCGAATCAAAGTGTCCAATTTCAAGTGAATATATCCAGAAGCTGCACTGCTGCAACATTGAAAAATGCCACTGCATTCAGTGGTGATGAATTCAACATCCTTATTCACGGTCATCATTTGATTTTGCAGTGACTAGAAAATCAATCAAGCTGACAGGCTTACAAAAGCAAAAAAAAAAAGAAAGAAAGAAATATTTCTGCTCAATCATAACTTACCATTAACAGCCTGTGTACAGCACCGACATTTCGCTCGAACATCATTCCACGAACGGAATCAAGTTCATGTTCCATGTAGTCCATTTGAGTAGTAACAGATTCTATACGATTGTCAACGTTATTTATTTTTCTTCTATTTTTTACCAAATTCAATTCCGTGTCAAGTTCTTTAGGAGGATGGATCACTTCCACAGTTACGCTATCATCACTGCTTCAAATAAAACAAAATAATAGATACAACAACAATGATAACAGTAATATATAATAAAACGCACTAAAATAAACAATATATATATATATATATATATATATGCATACAGAAAACAAATGCTTAATAAATATGAAAATTCCAACAACTGACCTTTGCTCAACCATCACTGACAGTGCATTTTCGGCATCAGCTTTTGAACTACTACTATCATTGTCGTCTCCCGTCACGTCACCAGCTTCAAAGCCTTCAGTTGTGCTTCTGTTGTCAACATTTTCTGCTACTAAATTATCTTCAGTGCCAAGAAAAACGGAACTGAAGAAAGATGCACGATCCGGAACTACGGTCTCCGTGATAGACAGAACTTTCAACTGTTGTACAGTGAAATTGAATTTTTCTTTCAAAATTTCACTATTTATATCGCTGACATGTATACTGTAGTCGATAGACGATGATGATGGATCAGCCAAACGACGAAGCACGTTCGTTTCTACGATCATACAATTGCAAACGCTGTTGCAAAAAGCTTCATTCTCAATAAGCGTTTGCAGCTCAGGAAGCATCACCGTGTTGGCTTTCGTATATTCTTGCTGAAATAAAATTTGAAAAAAAATCGTTAACATAAAAAAAAATTGTAGCCTACTTCCATCTGAGTGCGCATTTCATCCGACAATTCTGATCCGCTTTCCAACTTTTCAATCATTCTTTGCATTTCCGTTAACCATATAGAAAACCGTTCACTTTTGTAAATTGCATCAGTCAGTACATGCCTAGCCTCGTCAATTCTGTACAAATAAAACGATATAAATATTTTTCTTGAACAGAGGAAAACAGAAAAAAAAATTTTTTGAACAAACTTTTCAACCAACACGATCAACTTTTTGCTAAAAGATGCCTGCTGGGCAAGCTGATCTTGCAAACTCTGCAATTTGTGAAAACCATCCGGAGACAAATAGTGTGCACAGTCCACTTGGAATGTTTTGGACGATGTTTCCAATTGTTCAGCTTTTGCAATCCCACTAGACAACTCAAGCTTCGTGTTCTAAATTATAAAGAAATCATTTAATTACCCAATAATCAAATAAAAATATGAAAAAAACAAGTTAATTCTGCAAAATAAAAAAATAATTCATCTCCTCACCCATATAAATTCTTTCAATGCTTTCAGACCATCGGAACTGAGTTGCTGCTCTGATATTTGTTGAATTGTTTTATCGTGAATTTGTTTAAACAAAATAACCGTCTGTTCAGCTTCATTTATCCAAGCATCTATCTTGTTCTTGATCTCTTCCTGAAAATGAAAATTAAATTTAAACCAGCAATTTAAACAGAAGAAAATAAATAAAAAGTGCAATTTTCTATTTATTTGGACAAAAGCTTTTGTTGTTGTTGTTGTTGTTGTCATCGTCATTATGATATAATAAAACGTCGGTCGATATCATCAGGACTGGTAGCTAAGTTAGCTAGCTAGCTAGCTGTAAAATTATTTCACTTACAACGATGAAATGTACCAGGCGTGAAGAATTCAATTTATTAATATGATCATCATCGTCATCATTATTTGGATTTCTACTTGCAAATAATGCAAAAAATAGCTGAGCTTGAGATGTTTTCTTAAAAGAAAACAGTATAATTTATATCAATATATATTTAAAAGAATCAAAAAAGAATTGTTGCAGATGCTAGGCAGCTGCTGAATGAACTGCCAAATTGTACAACAACAACAATAATAATAATAATAATGACGATATAAATGATTTGCACGGTTGCCTCTTTTGCTAAACTATATGTGATGAAATAGATAAACCGTGCGTAAATAAAATTGAACTGATAATCAGCAATTCAATTCAAATCACCGATGATACAAATTTTCACTGCTGTCAATGCATGCACATATTTTCTGTGTGCATATGTGTGTGTGTGTGTGTGTGCAGCACGCACATCATACACACACCACATTCCATTTTAAATATAAATCTGACAGAACATACAATACTTCTTTGACCACCCACCACCATCATATCACATACACAACTACCATTGTGTTGTCACTACTGTGTCTCATAGAGTTTAACTAAACTATATATAAATGAAATATCAGATGTTGGCAGCCAGATCATTTTCAAATAAAAATCACACGGTAAAACTGGCGAGTTGAAACACAATAGTTAAAAAAAAAATAAGAATAATTGAAATGGAAGCAAAAGAAACAAGAAGGTAGTAGTAGTGGTAGCAGTAGTCACAGCAGCAGCAGCAGCAGCAGCAGCAGCAGCAGCAACAGCAACAGCAGCATCAGCAGCAGCAGCAGCAGCAGCAACAGCAGCAGCAGCAGCAGCAGCAGCAGTAACAACAACAGAAAAAAAAGGAGTAGAAGGAAGAAGAAGAAGAAGAAGAACAAGATAAGAGGAGGAGTAGGAGCAGGAGCAGGAGGAAGAAGAAGAAGAAGAAAAGTAAGAGGAGAAAGAGGAGGAGGAGGAGGAGGAGGAGGAGGAGGAGGATCAGGAGCAAGAGCAGATGTTGGAAAAAAACTGATTATAACAAACAAACAAGAAGATAAAATATATACGTACTTTTTAAAAATCAAAATGGCAGCTTATTGTTTCAAGTTGCAATGCTTTACTGCGCGCCTATGATTATCACTGTACGCTGTGTGTCGTTTGCGCTAATTTGCTCGCAGAGAAGAAGAAGAAAAAAATAGAAGAAGAATTCCAAAAAATACACCCCAAAAAGAAAAAACCATCCCGATGAATAATAATTAAAAAGAAAAATATTGCCCATGTTATGATTATTATATTTCCATTCACAGCGTTGTTCCAGAGTCGTCGTAATGCAATCGGCGTACGCCGGTGATCGGCAAATCTGCATCCGATGCACGCAGTTCAGACGGCTGACCACGCCAGCTCACTTCCCTGGTGTAAACCAACAGACCAGGTGTTGCACTGATTGTATCCGGTCGTTCACCGGTTCGTTGTTCGATAATTTTATTCAACGAAGCCATCATGGCGTTGCCGGCAGCAGGCGAGAGCCAACGCAAATGCACAGCCTTCGGTATGGAATAGTGTTGACCGGAGTTGGGATCGATCAGTTCGCCGGACACTAAATCCAACAAGCCTGATTCGACCGCATCTTCCAGTGTTTGACTCTGACCAGTGGCTGGATTGAACACTTCCCATTCGGAGGGTTTCAAATTTTGTCTGCGCAGTTCGTCGAAAAATCGACTCTGCAACAAACTGGCATCTTCTTTAGTTGTCATCGTTTGTTGTTGTTCACCTCCACCACTCTGTTGCAACTGATCCGAAGAATGCCAAAGTGTTGATGACAATCTTGATGCTGGTGAAGTACAACCAGCAGCAGTGGTGTCGGTATCAGGAGCAACGTCAGTAGTAGTAGTAGTCGTTGTTTGGCGTAGAGTTCTATGATACTCTGAAGAGGAGGTAAGATCTGCCGTACCAGCAGCACCACTACCACTACCACCACCGCTGGACACCGGTTCCACTGCAAATCGATAACCTTCCGCTTCTCGACGTTTGATGGCTTCGGCGGCAGCTTGGCCGGCCAGCATTGGACTAGCAATCAATGCCAACAAGCCGACACGAGCGGCGTCTTTCAAACTGACACGAGCGGCAGTTTTGGAGTCGACAAATTTGCCTGAATTGTCAATTCGACCCTTGGACAGAGCTTCGTTCAACGTCAACGCTCGACCGGCAGTCACGTCGTAGATCAACGAATCGCCGTCGATGATTCCACGTTCAATTGCTTGCTTGAATGTCAAATAAAGACCAGTACGACGGTCGCGTATACGACCTGAATGTTCGTCGAACTCGTCCGACTCGAGCACGTTGCTCAAGTTGCGCTCGTCGGCTCCTTCGAGCGCTTCGACACTGCCCGTGTCGATGTAGCCTTGTTGCAACGCGGCGGCGATGGTCATTTTCTGTCCAGAATCCGGATCGGTGAATTGATTGGCCGCCACGTCGATCAGACCCTGGCCAAGAGCTTCGGCAAACGTCCACTTGTCCACACGGCGCATCAGGCGGCCAAGTTCGCGTGGAAATTTCCCTTCGCGAACCGCGTTGGCAATCGGCACCGTCGCCCCGCGGTCGACGACCACAGTCCTGGCGTGCGGGTCGACCAAACCGACGCGAACCGCGTCCAACAGACACAGCATTTCTTGGCCGGCCGTTCGACGGTGATCACGAATCAACGGTCTCAGAATCAACTTGTAAGTGCCTTCGTCGACCAAACCGTGCCCGCTCGCCTCTTCCAAAGACAACACTTCGCCGGTGATGGGATTGCAATAGGTCCGGGCCCGAGCGTCGATCAAGCCTTCGATCAACGCTCGACTGAGCGGAACCGCGTAACCTTTGCGCGGATCGTAGACACCTTCCATGACCAAGCTCGCGTACACTGGCTTGACGATGCTGAGCCAAGTCAATTGTTCGTTGGAATACGGATTGCGAACTTCACCAGTGCGGGCGTTGATGATTTTCAACTCGATCGCCCGTTTGGTAGATATCCGTTCACCGGACACCGGATGACAAACCCCTTTGGGCAACACCTCGGCCAAGGTGACGTCAATCAAGCCGACGTTGGCCGCTTGAGCCAAATCCATGCTGCTGTCCGGATGCCAGAGCACCAAATTGCCGATGTCGATCAATCTCGACTTGATCGCGTCTTCCAAAGATAATCGTTCGCCAGTGGTCGGGTCGACCACACCTTTGGCCAAAGCGTGCGCCAAATCCGACCGAAACACCGCGTAACTTTTGGTCAACTGTTTGCCTTTACGATCAACGCTGGCCAAGCCGGCCCGTTGCGCTTCGGCCAGTGGCATCACGCGTCCGGTTCGCTTGTCCAACACTTTGTCAATGCCGACCAATTCGACGAACGGCGACAATTCAACCGACTGCACCTGAGCGGTGGATTTGACGCTCGTCTGCGCGCGCGTGGTGTACGGATCACCGTGCAATTGGATAGTAAATTTCATCTTCGTCTCCGGATCCACATATTCCCCTTTCTCGACGCCCTGTTCGTCGCGTATCACTTTCACCATCACCTGCTTGCCGCCGATGTCCACCATCTCTTCACGTCCAGCAGCAGCAGCAGCAGCAACGGACGTTTTCGCCAAATCACCACCGGCAGTGGCCAACGGGCTGAAAAATGCGCCCGAACTTGCCAGCAGTTGCTGCTGTTGCTCTTGGCTCCCGGAAGCCGAAGAACTGTAACGACGAGTGTCGGCTGAAGCAACCGGCTTCAACGTGCCAGATCGAATAGCCTGTATCAAACTGCTCGCCTCGCCGGTAGTTTTGTTCAACACCAAACCGCGACTCAAGTTCACCACGCGTTCAGAGACCGCTTCGGCAAAGCTCATCTCCCGGCCAGTGGCTGGGTCGAGCACGCGGATCGACGCCGGGTCGATAGCACCGCTCGCCACAGCGTCGTGCAACGACAACGCCGTTCGACCGTCCGGGAAACTGACCGTGCCGGCACTCAAGTCCAGTCGACCACAGGCAATGGCGGCTTCCAACGACTGCGGCACGACGCCGCTGCAAATGATGCCCTCTTGACAAGCCTGACGAAGATCGTACGTGCGACCAGACCGACTATCGACAACCAGACCTTTGTCGGCGTCGATCAAGCCAACCTGAATCGCGTCCAACAATGCCATCCGTTCACCAGTGGCCGGGTGACGTATTGAACACTCGTAAGGGTTGAACAGACCTCTGATGATCGCCTGACGCAAAGACATCTGCTTCTTCGTGTCCGGATGCGTGAACAAACCGCTGCTCGAATCGTACCAGCCAAGGTCGATCACTTTCTGCAAGCTGTAATCGACAAAGGCAGCCGGACCTGCCAGCGCCGACTCTTTGTTCGAAACCACACGACGCGATTGTCTGCGAACACGAGTTTCGACAGTGTCGCGGGCGTACTGCGGCATGCCGAGCACGTAGTAGAGCAGACCTTGCTTGGCCGCCTCTTGCAACGAGCAAACCCTGGCGTCGCGCTTGTTGACGTACATCTTGCTGTTCGACTCGACCACGCCCCACTTTTCCGCATCACTGAACGTCAGCTCGCGTTCAGTGAGCGCGTCGACCACACGAAAATCCTCTTCGGAAACTTTGCCTCGACGCAATGCTTCGTCCAGTGAAAACCGCTCGCCGGTCTGCTCGTCGACAACTTCACCAGTGGTCGAGTTGAACGACCAGCCCAGTTCCGACTCTTCGCGTGTGCTGGTGCCGGTAGGATTGAAGCTCAACACCGCTCCACCGCGACTAGCGCCAAGGCCAAATTGGATCACTTTAGTAGCCTGCCTGGTGTCGGGCAGTGATTCGGCTTCGACAAGCACAAGGTCGGCGTCGATCGCCGCCTGCAAACTCCGTCGCTCCTTGGTCAACGGGTCAACGTGGAAGCCGGTCGGATCCAGCAAGCCTTGTTCAATCGCCTCGGCCGCGTTCACCGGCCCGCGCCGTCCACCGCGCACTTGCAAGTGACCGCTGTTCACAATGCCCAGATCGATCGCCTCTTCAAATGTCAACTTCCGGTCCACATCCGGCACAGTCAACATGCCGGTGTTCAAGTCGAGCAGACCTTTACGCTGCGCATCGTAAATGTGCATCCCTTCGACCGGAACCACCAAACGCCCGCTTTGACCACGGCTCGCAATTGCCCTGTAGGCAGACACACCGCTGCCTGCACCGCCGCCGACTGCAGTCGTTTCAGTGATCCGTTGTCGTTTCACCGTGGTGACAGTCTCTTCGACGTGCTTATCAGCCGTGTCTTTCGGCGCCAATACTTGACTCGTTTCGGTCACCTCTTCAGATTGGGATTCTTGGATCGTCGGTCCTTTGTTGCCTTGGTCAGGCACGATCCAAGGAGTCGACGTGTCAATGAAACCAAAATCGACCGCCTGCTGCAAAGTCATCTCGCGGCCGTCTTCCACAACTGTCTGCTTCAGTGGATCAACTAGCCCTTGATGCAACGCCTCGGCTAGTGTCATTTTCAAACCCGGCTGGGCGGCAAAGTCCCGCGCTCGACGAGGGGCACGTTTCCGAGCCGACGACCGGGACGATTTGCCGGAAGCTGCACCGGACGGCATCACCAATCCAGGATGCACGTTGAACAACGCCGACATCAGCAACGCACCGCGCAACGAAATCAAGCCCGACTCATACGCTTGTCGTGGGCTGAAGTGCTGTTGGCGACTATTCAACAGGACAGCCTTTTTCGAATCGATCACACCTCGAGCCACCGCTTCAAGAACGGTCAGCTCATCGGTGGCAGTTGCCGGCGTCGATCGAAAAGATTGATGGTGATCTTTTTTAACCAAACCGGACGGACGATTCAAAATCGACAACAATGCACCGTCGACAAGTGAACAGTCGCGCGGAATTTCATCCAACATGTAACTGTCGTTGGTGGCCGTGTCGACCAGACGTCTGGACGACAACACAATCACGCCAGCTTCAAGTGCTTCGTTGAAGCTCAACGTTCGATTCGCCTTGGTATCTTTGATACCTTTTATATCGAAAAAGGAATATCTCAACGGACTGACAATCAAACTCTTGTTCACCGCCTCTTGGATGCTGATCGTGCGAAGTGGATCATGTTGCACATACTCGCCGGTGGGCGTTAACAAGCCACGTTCCAAAGCGACAGCGATCGAAACCACTTCACCTTCGTCACTGTCAACAATGTGCGGCACGTCCGGTTCAAGAAGACCATCGGCTATGGCTTCTAACAATACCATCCGTCGTTTGGTGCCTGCGTCAACAAAACGACCAGTTGAATCGATCAAACCGCGAGCGTTGACATCAAACAATGTCAACGGTTGCTGTATTAGCTCCCGTTCGTAAGCTTCGGACAAGCTGATCGTCTGCCGGTGCTGTGTATCGGTGTAATTTCCCAGACGAGTGTTCAACACGTTGCGAAAAAGTGCATCTTCGACCGTGACACGGCGTCGTTCAGCCGTGTTCACCACTTCTCGATAATGCAAATTCACCAAGCCGGTCTTTTTGGAAACCGCATCACGCAAGCTGATCTTCTCACCAGTAACTCGGTCCTCGAACACGCCTGTGTTGGCGTCAATGAAACGTTGTTCAATGCATTCGGTCAGAGCGATGCCAATGCCGGGCTGTGTTGTAGGCGACAACGTCACGTAACCGTTGCGCAGTGCTTCGGTCAGAGGTAAAGTTTCGCGTGAAAAGCGACCGATGAAAGTGCCAGTTTGCAAGTCGATCACCGCTTGCTCGATCGCTTGTTGCAAATGCAACGGTGGCAATTTCAATATGCCCATTTTGATCAGTCGATGCACGTTGTCCATGGTGATCACACCCAACGTCGACGCATCGAACAATGACAACAGTTCACCGGTTCTGGGATTTTTCAACTGACGCAATTCTGGATCGTAAATACCACGCCTGATCGCTTCCATCAACGTGATCGACTCGCGGGTTTCAGGGTCATGAATGCCGTATTCCGAATTCAAGCATTCATTCAAAGATTGAGAAACAAAGCCACGTCTGACCGCCTCTTCCAAGCTCATACGCGAACCGGAAGTAACGTCAAAAAATTCACCTGATTTCAAGTCCAACACTCCTTGTCTAGCTGCCTCTACGAAAGTCAAAATTTCCCCCGTTTGCAAGTGTTTCACCGCTTCGAGTTCGAAAAATTTCGTTCGAATTTCCGTCTCCTCAGCGTACATGATCATGTCATCTTCGTGTTCAGAAACTTTGACCACGCCGGCCAGGTCACCAGTTTCTTCCAATTCACCAGCCTCCCCCCATTCCATTGCTTCACCGAATTGTCGCCCAGTTTTAATGTCCAGTTTAGGCAACTGTCGACGCCGAGCTTCTTCCTCAGCTCTGCGACGTGCCTCCTCTTCAGCTCTGCGCCGTGCCTCTTCATCAGCCCTACGCCTTGCCTCCTCGTCAGCTCTGCGCCTTGCCTCCTCTTCAGCCCTGCGCCTTGCTTCCTCGTCAGCCCTGCGCCTTGCCTCCTCGTCAGCTCTGCGACGCAATTCTTCGTCAGCTCTACGCCGCGCTTCTTCGTCAGCTCTACGCTGTGCTGCCTCTGCCTCGGCTCTGCGCCTTGCCTCTTCCTCAGCGCGACGGCGAGCTTCTTCTTCAGCACGCAATCTAGCTGCTGCTTCGTCCTCAGCCTGTTTAGCCCTTCGACGAGCTTCCTCCTCAGCTCGTCGCAGTTCATCTTCACGAGCCCTTTGCAAGCGCAGTCGCTCTGCCTCTTCTGCAGCGCGTCGCCGTGCCGCTTCTTGAGCTTTACGCCTAGCCTCCTCTTCCTCAGCTCTACGCCGAGCCTCCTCCTCGGCTCTACGCCTAGCTTCCTCCTCGGCCCTACGCCTAGCTTCCTCCTCAGCTCTACGCCTAGCTTCCTCCTCAGCTCTACGCCTAGCCTCCTCGTCGGCTCTACGGCGAGCTTCTTCTTCAGCTCTTCGACGGGCTTCCGCTTCAGCCAAACGTCGAGCCTCTTCTTCAGCTCTGCGTCGCGCTTCTTCGGCTGCTCTGCGAGCTTCTTCTTGTTCACGTAAACGCCGCAGACGTTCCGCTTCCTCCTCAGCGGCTCTACGGCGCCTTTCTTCTTCCTCTTTAAGACGCCGAAGCCGTTCGGCTTCTTCCTCAGCTCTGCGGCGAGCCTCTTCTTCTGCCCGTCGGGCTGCTTCATCCTGAGCACGTTTTTGTCGCTCTTCCTCCTGCAAGCAGCACGCTAACATTGCGATCGTGATCTCGCAACTTCACATCCACCTATTTTTCCGTAATGGCAATTTTCTATTACCTTCATACAATCCTTCTACACATAGACTACAAAAGCGTAACCAGTGGAATGCGAAATATAACTGTGCACGTCACAATACTGCAGCCTTTATCTCTTTTTCTTTCTTCCTTGCTTTCTCATTCACTCATTCTCTCTTCTCTCTCTTCTCTCTTTCTTTCTCTCTCTTCCCTTCCCCTCCCCCCTTTTTTTAGCAACTCTCCAAACAATAGCGTGGCGATAAATACAACTACTAATCGTGATGACAGATACAATTATTACACTGGAAACATTATTCATTCATTCAACTTGATTTCATTTGCACTCGATCTGTTTAAACCTGACCTTAGGAAAACGAAAACATTTTCCATCCAGTCCGTTACGACAACGCAAAATACGCATAAACCATCACAAAAAAGCAAACCGTCAACGCAAGTTATTAGCATTTGAGCGCGTTCATGCAACCACCACTGACTACCAACGATTGCGTGGTAGTACTACACTGATAATAACTGTAACTCAGTAATAATCGTAGTATAGTAACAGTTACAACAATAACTGTACTAATAATATTAATGGTGGTAGTAGTAGTAGTAGTAGTAGTAGTAGTAGTAGTACTAAAGGTGACCATGACTGATAATATAATAATGGTACGTTTGTATGAGATAAAATAGTGCACAGGTGTAGAATTTTGAATTATGAGCAGCCCACGCTCCAAACGTACGTGGCGCATGCAAAACAAAAATAATTAAGCCCAGACGACCGGCACTGAGATCATGACACAAATTAAACGTGTCAGAATCGTAAAGCGCCATTCTACGTATAAAATTTGCCCTGCACAAAAATAAACAAATATATATATAAATATATAAATATAAATATATATATATATATGTATATTTGCTAACATAACATACCATAACACCGACGAAACTGAAAAGTAAAAGTTAATAATAATAACAACAACAACAACAACAACAACAACGGTAACAAAAAAAAAGCAATAAACTTCATATAACTTCCCAATACCTGTGTCTATTTGAAATAAATGTTTCAAAAAAATGAATCCTGTAATAGCAACAAAAGAAAAATAAAAAACAAGATAACGTGAGTATAATCGTATCTTGCTATGGCCGCCGTTACTGGTATTGTCATAAATACTTTCATTATGTCAAAGAATTCCACATATGAAAGCTAAGACGTATGCTTCTCTAAATATCGGACATGCACAGCGCTTAATAAATACGGCGTTCTGTGCCATCTCACATTGTTCTCTCCTTCAGGGATATATATATATATATATATATATATATATATATATATATATATATTATGACATAAAACAAAATGTCAAGCATTGTCCCACTATTGTATCATAAATGCATACAATTCGATCAATAAACTTCTGTACTTACCTCTCGCCTGCGTCGATAGCTTTGCATCCAAACTTGAATAACGTTACGTCGTTCCAATATAACAGATGCCAACTGTGAAAAGCGGCGATTGAAATCTTCAAGATCTCTTGCTACTTGCCGATGACCACTCATCGACGAATATGATCCAAAACTGAGTGTTGGATTTCTTTCCATTATTGAATCTCGATACTGACTTATACGCGAATCGTAAGTCTAAATGAATAAAAGTTTATTTATTTAAATAATAAACATATATATATATATATATATATATATATATATATGTGTAGATCGTAAATAATAAACAAACAATTATCATAAAGTTATATCATAATTTTTTTCAATTTTTCAAAATTTACTTTTGCTTCCCGAATGAAACGACCACCCTCACGATTCACATGTTCCACAGCTTCGGTTCTTTCGGTCAAATTTCTATATTCAGCCTAAAATAGAAACAATAAGAACAGTTGAATAAAGAGTAAAAATGAGAAAAATAAAGGAGAAAAAAGAAATCACCATCAACAAATCCAAATGCTTCTGATATTCTTCTGGGTTCATCGATTCATCTATACGCAAATCATCAATCGTTTTTTCAACACGTTCCAGCCAGGCATTTTCATTTTCATATGCAGATTGATACTGCATGAGCACGCCAGTGGCGGATTCAATTAAATTCAATCTGAAAAATTAATAATTGAAAAATAAAAAACACCAAGAGGAAAAAATACAAGGAAAAAGCATCGATCATTTTGAAAACTTTACCGATCAATAACTTGATAGCAAATGTTCTCCCAACGTACAGTCAACTCCTGTACATCATCGTCAACATTATTGATATCGTAATGATCAGCAACGTTGAATCGTGTTCGCGCCACATGCTGGCGCAATTTACCAACATTCGAAGACAAATCGTCAAAAACTGCTTGTTGTTGTTGCAACAACATTTGCACTGACTATTGAATAAAAAGGAAACATATAAATATACTTTTTTAAATTATAATCTATAATTTTTAAGTTAAATTCAAAAAAAAAGGTACTGACCAATAATTCAGCGTGCATATTTCGTAATTGATCAAGATTAGATGGCATGTAATCGTATAAGCACAAAGTTCTTTCGTGTGTATTCAAAATCTCGTTTGCTTCAACAATACCTGTCAATACAGCTTCCACGGCCTTTATACTAAAACAATGATTATTAATTATACAGTGCTAAATGATCAACATCAGTAGAATAAGAAAAATTATTACCTCTCGGCGTGCATTTTAGACGTATCCCACAAATTTTCCCAACGAGATAACACTTGCTCAAGCAAAGCGCGTTGCATAGGCGACGGATCCAAAATTTGCCTGAATAATTCTTGAATCATCGACATCTCGCTATCCAACGCTTGTAAGTCATCTTCGAATTTCTGCAACAACATCAAATTATATATATATCACAAATAAAGCACGCACATGTGCTACAACAAGAAGCGTGGCGCTTCTTTCTCTCGAACGTGCCTTGTGCTCATCGGTCGCTTTATCCCATTCGTCGGCAGTGCGAGGTATTGGATCAGAAATTCGTTGCATCAGAGTTTTCCAAGCATTATCCAATTTTTGCAACAATGCTTTGGTTTTGCGATCGAAATTTTCCACTACATCCGGGTCCGGCTCCCTCTGGGCCAATTTGATTAGCCGGTAGAAATGCTCGTTGGCGGCATTCAATTCTTCGCGCAACTGTGCCGACAACGGGTCGGTTTCATCCAACTCGGCCAGCAATTCGTTGGCGTCGTTGTTCAACGCGCTCACCAGACCGTCTCGACTGGCCGGATCCAATTCCATAAACTGCTTCAAATCCCAACTACGAACTTTTCGCAGCGAATCCGAAATAGCCATGAAACGGATCGAATGGAAATTTTCCAACCACAGACGACGCATCCGATCGAACAATATCTGCAAACGTTGCAAACAGAGCGCAACACGGTCGTCCGGAGGCGGAATACGGAAAATCACTGACGGTGCTTCAAATTCCACTCCACCACCGAATCGTACTCTCCAGCGAACCAAATCGCTGTTGTCGATCAATAAACACTCGTCATCTTTGTGCACAACAACCTGAAAAAATGAAAATTAATATGCAAGCAACAACAACTCGTAATTAATTCATTGAATTAAAAACAAACACTGCCAATTCTTACATCTTTTTCCAAATAATTGCACAATGCAGTGACCAACATTGGCGACGTGATACGTTCACCACGTTGCCACAGTGGTGACAACGTGCGGCTACGTTCGCTCAACGAAATCAAAGTATCGCCGTAGCGATCCATCATCACGCGCATTTCCTAAAAAAAAAAAAAAAATAAGTAATATCCATGCAACACAGCATATCTCGTAAAATTCTTGAATCTCAAAACTTCTTTTCTTAATTTTATATTTCCACAAAAAACATACTTTCAACTGCGCAAGCATACTCTCACATTCGTCCAAATTTAAATAATTAAATCGACGATTGGATAGTTCTGTAAGAACTTGTAGTTCGCATTCAAACCAATTCTCACAGTTGGATACCTCTTCCAAAAACTGAAAAATTCAAATTGATTTATTTTCCTTCGTAGCAATTTTTTTAAACGCTCATTTTCATCACCTTGCTCAAATTCAACGCATCTTGTAAATGAACTTCCAAACACTGGGTAAGACTAAGCAACCAATCCCACTGTGCTTGCATCATGCCAACATAAAGCTGCAAAACCAACTTTATTAAAATAAACTAACATTCATATATATGTACAACACTGACTTCAATCACTTCGACAGCCGGATGACGTTGATTCAGCAAAGCTGCTCCTTGATTGTGCACATCGTTGAATTGAGCTTCACGAAGTTCAATCTCGTGCATCAATTGCTTGTAATAATTTTGTAACATGGATAAATCCAGATTTGCAAAATCCGACCAATTGCGAGTCACCTCGATCACCTCGCGTTCTTGGATCCACACTAATTCAAGCTGAGCCGCACGTACAAATGCTGTCAGCATATCTAGATCCAGCATACGTCCAGTTGAAAGTTTCTAAAAAGAATAAAAACCAGATAAATTGGAAAACAACAACAACAACAACCACAATAATATTATTATTAATAAATTAATTAATCAAAAATAAAAATCATAAAATCATTCTTGCTCACCTTTAACTGGCAGTAATCTCCTTCCAATATACTCAGATAGTTACAATATTCATCTGTTTCTTCGGCAGGAATTTCTGCCTGTAGAATAAAAATAAAATCAATCAAATATAACAACACAATACAGTTGTTATTAAAAATTTATATCTTTCTTCTTTCAAATCCTACTTACCTGACGTGCAATGCACTGTTCCACAGCACTACGAAAGTCCATTATTTCGGCATGGTCAACTTTGTGCTTCTCAAGCATATCATCCAAATCATCCAACTTTTCAGAAAACTCTAATTCAGATAATTCTTTCTTAAAGTAGAAAACAACAACAATAATAATAATAATAATGACCAAATAAAAAAACAAATAATAAATAAACAATTCACATACTAAGCGTTGTTCAATCCATTGAATGCAGTCACAAACTTGGGTGAACACTTGTGTTTTATTGCGACAAAGCCTTTCTCGTTCCGTTCGACTCACATAAGAACTGTCCAACAATTGCAAACAGCTCTGGCAACGTTGCAAATAGGCAATGCGACGTTGGTGCAAACCGAACACCCTAAACCAAACAACAATTATAATTTGAATTCATAATTTATTTATTTATTTTTATTTACTTAAAAAAATAAGAAAAAAAAATTAACAAATTACTGTTTGTAAAATTCATTCGCCAATGGATGATTGCAACTACGAAGCACGTCGACGTCGTGGAAGAAATTTTCTATTGGTGATTCCAAAGCATTCAAGCCATCAACAATCATGTCGACAGAACCATGCAATGTGTTACTATCGGCAGCTTCCAACTGTTTCAACAATTCGTCCAATTTTTCATTAGTGATTCCAATTTGCAAATTTAAATTTCGAGCTAATTCATCCAAATCGACTCGCACATCACCGCCAAGAGCACGCTCTCGAGCTGCAAGTGCATCTAATAAATCTTCCCACAATCTATTCAGTCTGTCTGGCGTAAATTCGTTTTCCACAGAAAATACATCTATGTTTGACAATTTTTCCTGCAAATTTTGAAAAAAAAAAAGAAATAATTTTTTTTTTCTCAAAACATAATACAATATTAATTCAAATAAATAATAATAATAAACCTCTAAATCTGCGTATTCTTTTTCCAAACGTTGTTTTTCACGATGCTTGTTTCGCATCTCTTCTTTGCGAAATTCATCTATTTCAGCTAATAATTTCTGCAAAAAAGAAACAATTGCATTATCATTATTATTATACTATTTAATATAAGCATTCACAAAACGAACTTTCACTTCGCTTGGATGAGCAGATGTATTTTGATAACAATTAATCGTCCGCTGTAACCAGTTTGAAAATTCTCTGGCCGACAATCGATAACGCATAACTTCATCTTGAAACTGATAAAAATAAATTGATAAAAATATCAATTATCATTATTCATATATCATCAAATCATCAGCAGAAACTTACATTTGGCATTTCCAAATTACTCAACGCGTTGTAAAGCATTGAGATGTAAACTGTCAACGATTTTTCCTCTGGATGTGAAACATCCAAATCTATATGAAAATTTAACAAAAAGTAGAATTTCAATGAATTCCTTTCATGATTTTTTTTTCTGATAAAATTACCTTCAGGATCAAGCAACCTGGAAACTTGAAATTCCTTTTCAAATAATTCAAACGCATTTTCTAAACGCTCTCGGGGTTTCATACGGTGAAGAACTTCTGACCATTTGACCAAATCGGGTCTAAAATAAATACAGGCACATAAAAATCCAACTACTATCATTGCAATAAAATTTAAAATAACATTTTCATATTGTATCTAGATAACGTTCGTACGGTATTTTTTTTTCGCAATAACATTCTTCAACATTAGCACAACACTAAATCATCAAATGACAACTACATAAAAATGTCTTAATATTTTCGCATTTTGTTTGAAAAAAACATACAAATTTAACTCGAATCTGGTAATCAAAATAAAGTAGTCAGCAATAAGTAAATGAATCATTTCAAGCAATCACATAATTAACTACAATAAAATGTACAGCAAATAAAATATGAACAAAAAAAACAGTAACAACCTCTGTATAAAACAAATGATATTACATAATCCTATATTAAATATTTCCATACAGTGCTGTTTATAAATTGTCCAAATTAACAAACTTATATATAACAGATTTGTGGTATTACCTGAATCTGTGCAAGATTGCATTGAAAGCTAAGCCATCGCGCCAAGAGGTGGTAAAATTCTGCACATTGACGCCAGAATAGCCGCTTGTCACATCTTGAACCCAATTCAACAGACCTTCTTTGGCCGTAAGACCGCCACGGCGTTCTACCTCATGCCATGGTTCAGAAACCTGAAATAGAAAAATAAAAATAACATCTCTATTTTACAAAATTTTAGACAATTCAATTGGATTTTATTTTATCACACACTGCCATTTCATAATTTAATTTAAAAAAAAAACAAAATTTAAAAATAAAATGTATGAAACCAAAAATGAATGAATGAAAAATTAGTTGCCAATTTTCTAAATTACTGCATTTGTCTGGAATAGATATCTCTTTTTTTTTTCTCTGAAAAGTTGATGAAAAGAACGCTTAAGAAAGAATGCAACAATAGCTGCCTCGCCCAGTGATGAATCAATTCAGGTCAACAGTATAAAGAGTAAAACCACAGAAGCAATAAATTCCACTGAACGAGCAAAGTGACTAGCAGGCAACCAATTCTTCGCGTCTTGTTGTCGCATTGTCGCCCAATCTCATCCTCAGCTTACACTATATCTCCGCCTAACCCCTCCTACAAAGCCGGTGACCATCGATTGTCACCGCCATCACACAATGACCACAGTAAACTGTATGCACGTCAAGACCGGTAAAAACTGGCCAACTGAAATGACAGAGAAAATACGAAAGCGGTACAATGATTGAAATATACTGGCTTGGAATCAGAATATCTTTGATGGGAAATAGAAGACGACCGCAGCAACACGTTTGACATATTTAGAACAAGAATACAAGTTAAAGTGGCGTAAATTCACATTTTAACACTGCCAAACTGAATGAATCATCGTCGCTGCAAAAGCAAACACCACGACAGGGCAAGATAGAAAAAAAAAACCAGTATCATATTTGACCACTTAATTATAAATAAACTAAAGCATGCAATTATTTTAATTGAAGAAAAACAAATCCATAAACAAAGAAACCAAAAAAAATGATAATAATTATTGTTAAACAAGAATGCATTTGATTATTTTGTTTTAAACTTTAATTGCTTATTGTTTGGTTTATTTACTTTCACTAAACGTCGATCAGTTGAACGTCGATTGCTTGAACGATCCCGATCGCTTCGGGTTTTCTTCACACGTTGAACTTTTCGTTCGTAATGTGCGTGAGTTTCATAAGAAGAACTCTCAGAATAACCACCACCAGCACTAGCAGCAGCAGCACCACCGCCAGTTAATATCTGAGAAGACGCTGCACCGCTACCAGCACGCCAATCAGCTCCGGATGATGGTTGTGCAGCAATGAGTAATGATGAACCGCTACCATTTTTGGTATTACTATGATGATGATGATTATCGTTGTTGCCGCCGCCAATTACAGTTGAAGAAGAAGTTGAACGCTGTTGCTGGTGCTGTTGTTGGTGAGAAGCAACACGTGATTGTGGCGACAACGTCAACGGTTCGCATGTAACTTCGTGCTTGCGTTCAGCTTTGCGATGATAACTTTTCAATATCTTATACATGAGGTGAGTAGACAAGCCGAACAAGAATAAAAAACCAATCAAAAATAACGCACAATTATACAATGACAACCAAACACACTCGACAAGTAAACAGCAAGCGTCTGTTTGACGCAACAAATAATAATGATAATGCTGTTGCTGACTGCGATGATGGTCGTGACAGAAAAATCTTACTGTATCGTCGTTCTGTTCTCTAGCCAACACACTACTGCCGTCGACACCGGTCCCATAAGCGCTTAAGAAATGTGACACCAAGCCAACCAGTTGACCGGTTTTCCAGAAACAGCCTCCGGCGTTCCAATGCGCCGAATTCCGTCCACTACTACTACTACTACTACTACTACTACTACTATGACTACTACTGCTTCTGTTACTATTACTACTACTTTTACAACTCCTAATACTAGTAGTAGTAGTAGTAGTAGTAGTAGTAGTACTAGCACTATGTGCAGCAACAAAACGACAACTATGACGATAGTAGTAAATCAGATAAAAAAGTAACCAATTCACCACCACAGTACCACCATTACCATTACTGGCCATGACCAATTCTTCAGTTTGATAAACCATAATATTACTACCACCACACCCAATATTCAATTGAACAATATAGCAAAAAATTTCATCATCTATTCACAAACAACCACCAATTTTTTTTGTTGATTAAATAATTTTCAATTCCAATTCTTTATTTTTACTGCTGCTTCAATAGTTCTTACTTTCTGTAATTCTTTTCTTCTCATTATTTCATTCATTTATACTTTTCTCTTCAAATGCTTTTTCATTCAAAAAATATACTCACATCAATAGACACACAGATATTTGCAAGAAAGAAAGGAAGAAAGCGTACACCGAGTACACACAAACCCGCAAAGATGAAATTAAATTTATAAAACAAATCGCCGTCGGGTTAAAGCTAGCTTAATATCACCAAAATGACGATGATGAAAATTTTCATTAACAGCAAGCAAGCTTAGTGATCGTCAAGATTCGCAACAAAAGTGCACATTATTCATTCTCCATTTATCATCAATTCTCCAAACTAACTGATAATGGAAAAACGGCAAACGTTTTCGTTTCAAACACACACACACAGACAGACAAATATGTTGCTCGTCAGTGTTGCTGATTCAGCAGTAAACGAATAAAAATAAAATCCAACAAAAATGTCGTCTTGTACAGAAATGAAAAACTGACTTCATCATCAAATGCCGTGTATTTCTTCTATTCAACATCACGGAAAACGAAATTCGTTTTTACACGTCATTTGAACCATTGAACAAATAGCCCGTGCCTAGCCAGACAGCCAGCCAGCTAGCTAGCTAACTAAATCGAGCTTTCACAGCAAACAAGCAACAATCCTTTGGAAGAGATGACAATTTGCAAAATTGTTCAAAACAGCAATTGTATTTGGCAACGAAGAACAACTTTTCCACTTGAGACTACTCAGATTTTCAAACTTGGCTAACATCAGTATACCAACAACAAGGACGAATAAAAAGCAATAAAATTAACAACAAACACACCGATGAATCAATATGGCAGTTAGAAGAACAGCTGTTTTGATTCCGTAAAAATTAAACAAGCCCACTAACGTTTTAATCATTGCAACGTTCACAAAGCGAAGAGAATTAAGCCAAACAACAACCCAGAGTCCATGTAATAATTCAACACTGTTTGTTTGTTAAGATTAAGTCGCTTTCATCTCTTTTTTTCAAATTAACTTTTCGTTAAGAAATCAAATCCGTGAAGGTAATAAATAAAATTTTTTATATTAAAATTTCATCATTTATACAATTTCTTCTGCATGTAACTTGAAGGGGTACTTTGAAAAGAAGAAAATTAAAAATTGCTCAGCGCAGAGTCACAATTTCTTAAAAATCGTATTTACACAAATTTCAAAATCCAAATTGTAATATCTTCAACTGGTATAACAAAAGAGTAATCAGGAAAAATTTGCAAAGCAATCGGCAGCAGAGCTGAAAGCAAAGCAAACAATTTGAAAAATTCACCGGTTGCTCTACGCACTCAATCGAGGTCTATCTACTTTCCTCCGACTATTGATGCAGCAATAATTTTACGACCTTACATACTTTACATAATAATAATAATAATAATAACCCTAATGAATTAGCTATCTAGCTGAAATCACCCAATACTACCCCCCCCCTAAGCAGCAGATGCAAGTACTGATCGGAAATTGTTGAAAAATAAAAAAAGAACATTAAACAACTTACCTGAAAATGCAAAATAATCACCCATACTAAGCCCAAAATTAACTTCTCATTTCCATCCACAATGTGTTCAGGTCTCATGTTCACCAATTTCACCTAGACAAGAAATTTAAATTTAAAAAATTTTTCAATAAAAACATAATTTTTCAAAAAAAAAACGTACTTTTTCATCAGTCAAAAAGTCCAAAACTTTCGAAACATTTTGAACGTGATGAATTCTTAACAGACCTTGGTCAGGCTTCTGCAAAGATTTCAGTGTATAAAAATTTCAACAAATCTCAACACTAATTAACATACCAACTGCTTGCCAGTTAATAATTCGAGAACATTCAACAACAGAATACCATCTTTCAAATCGACAAACAAATCATTGATTTTTTTAGATTTCTATAAACAAAACAGTTTCAATTTATTAATAAATAATTCATCAGTTGTATATTTGATTAAGTGAAATGAAAATTAAAGAAAAAGAACTGCAATAACGTTTAACACACATTTGGCTAACTTTTGTTTCAGTTTTCATGTTTGATAAAATATTAAAATTTCATTTAGAAAAAAAGTTTGAACAATGCGCATTTATATATTTTATTTATTTTATTCGTTTCAATTTCTATTTCTTTTCAACGAATATTCAATTCATTCATTCATTCATTCATTCTTTTTTTTGAAAGTATATTCATTTTGTGCAAATATAAAGTGAAAAGTAATTTGAATATTGTTATTATTATTATTATTATTCATTGAATTATGGTCACACGCTGTTGATTATTTGAATGAATGTATACATCAAAAATTTGTTCGTCTGTTTGACTTTCGTCACGAATGGTCAGCGTTGGACAAGTTCAGCCAGGCTATGTTTCAATGACATAATTTATCGAAATATGCTCTTCTCACACACTCTCTCTGTCTGTCTCTCTTGAAAGAATAAAATTTCAGCCGACCCCTCTTCACTGTACGCGTGTCTTTTCAATCTTTCAACCCAATTTTTAATTTTATTTCTCAATTTGAAAATTTCATCAACCTTTCAAATCAGAAAACAGCTAAATTAACAAATTCTCTTGTAAGCAATGAAAAAAAAAAACAAACAAAATTCCCCGCCGTCTTTTTAAGCAAAATTGTTCTTAATCTAGTGATTAGAAAAAAAAATTTTGTTCCAAATTTCACAACACCGAGAAAATTTTAAAGAACAAATAAAAAATAAACAAAACCAGCTCAGATTGGGGAAAAAAATCGTGGGAAATGGCAAAAATGACAAATTAATTCTCGAATATTGTGACAATATAAAAAATGGTTTTCAATCAGCAACGCAGACCATGCAAAGCGATAAATGTGTGTTGTGTTCGTTGCAATTTTTGAACTTTAAATTAAAATACAAATCTCTCTCAGGAAAAACCGTCCTCCACCCCCCCCCCTCGTTCCCCAGGCCCACGCCCAATAAGCAAGAAGTGTTGCTTAATTTTCAAGTAAATTTTTCAACGCTTGTATATGTGTAGGATATAAAATACATAGAGAATAAGTAGATGATGATTCAACGTTTCAAAAATGTTTCCCTACAGATACAATCAAGCGGTGTCAATCGGTTGGCTGAATTAGTCATTGCTGAAACAGTTGGGAAAAATGCGTAAACAGAATGGCAGTCATCAGTGTTATTAGTAGTTGGTCGATTGTAAGAAAACTGCCTTTTCGCCAAAGATGAAAAACCTCGCCCACCGGTTTTGGAAATTGACATGCTTTTCATAGCTGTCGCACAAGTAAAACCAGAACAATCCAAACCTTTGCCGCCAATTGACCAAACAAACAAACACCAAAATAAAGTGATTCAACATTTCCACATTCCACACTGGAGACAAATCAAACAATCAGCGAAACAAAAATCTTCACACTCTCCACTCAACCAACCATTGCTCTCTCTCTCTCTCGCTCTCTTCTTTTTTCATATTTTTATATTAAAAATTTTTTTGTTTTTTTTATTTATTTAAATAAACCTCTCATAATCTATCTTTATCATAGATGACAAATCAGCCGTAAAATGATTGACAACTGAAAAATTGAAATTTCAAAATCAAGCTGAAATATCTGTGCCGGCAATCAGTACAGCCACCATTTGAGTGTAAGCGATGAGCCAAATTTACGTTATCAATTTCTCGTCCACTCGACACACCCAATAAATACGCATTCAAATGCAAAATTCCTTTTTCAAATATTTGTTCTACAATTGTCAACGTTCATGGAATACGAGCAAAATTCTATTATTAAATTTCTTTTTTTATTTTTAAATATATTTCTACATTTTCAACGAAATAGCTTCTGCTTGTTATTCATGTTTGATGAAATTCGGAAATTATATTTACTTATCAACTTTTTGCTCAAACCTCAACATCGTTTCAAGTATTATGATGGAAAAATATGTCAGGGTGACGACCGTTTTCTGCTTTTACACGCTTCAACCCAATTTTACTACCATTTTATCTTAATAACAAAAGTCAACAGATCGATCTTGAAAATCAAGCCAATGACAACCGTGCTGGTCTTTCTCTTCTTCTTCGTTAACAACAATGAATAATAACAAACAAACAAACAAACCAAACCAAACCAACCAACCAATATGTCAACAATATCAAAGCCAGCTTTTACAACTTGCTACGACATAGATTTCATTTCTCTCTCTTTTTATTCCCAACACTTTTAAAAGCAAAAATAGTCAACTGTATGAATTCATAATTATCAAAAGTTCCACATATGTAGGTATTTATATGCATGCGCGAGTGTGGAACAAAAGCTTGAATAGGTCATGATTCTATTGCATGAAAAAACGCTAATAATCGCCACAACAACAATTAAGACATACAGCACTTTTTCTTGTTAATTTTATAATTTCAAAACGGAAACAATTCCCTCTTTAAAATAATATCTCTCAGCTAAGTTTTACCAAAATAAAAAAAAAATATGAAAGCTAACATTAATACTAAAAAAGAAATTCATCAAAATAAAGACCGACTGGACAGTGCTATGCACTTTCGTTCTGATTATACAGTTACATGTTATTATATTATACACTAACAGGAAGTCGACATTTCAATTGAAAGACAGTTATTTTCACTCGATAAACACAATGATGAACAGCAACTGTTGTAGCATAATATATATAGAAACAATCAAAATAATACTGCAGTCGTTTCTTTACTCAAAATGCAATAATATTTCAAAATTGTTTGCATTCTTCAAAATTTCTGCTTATTAAAATGAAAGAAAATAAACAAGTTCTAGAAAGATTAAGAAATTTCCACGATGCTCCCTCTCTTTTCAGACAGAACAAAGCAATTTGACAAACAAATACGCGTTACTATAGCCAGTCAAGCTGCAAGAGGATGAAAAAGTTTTGGTGGAAAAAGTTGCAATGGAAAATGATTCATGCATTTTAAAAAGAAGATAAAATTGAATTTTTCAACAAACAATTCATGTTTGCTGAATTGCAAAACAAAAAAAATAATGGAACAAAAAATACGCTTTACTTTACTAAGCAAACAATTCTTTGAAATAACTTCTCCATTTTGTAAATAAAAAATCCCACTATTCGAATGTGTTCCCATTTGCTTTCACATTGTTTGTGAATTTCAAATTCAACTTTAAATTTGAAAATTGACAATTCCCACATCCCATAAAAAAAAAATCTACAAAAATTGCGTAACAACAGTTGCCATTCAAAACTGTTTTCATTTTATAAAAAAAAAAAAATTAAACTTTCCAAATCAATCGCTTGCAAATTTCTTCTCACAAAATTAATGCAAATATACAGTAAATGATAAGCAGGTAAGCAATACAAGTTCAGGAAATAGTTCTGTTTCAAATCAAATTTAAGTTAACAATTTGCGGCAATGATATTTATTTGTCAATCGACGAAAATGAATAAGCTAACCGTTCATCATTAGGGGAATTTCCAAATAATCAAAAAAAATAATAAATTAAAACAATATTTAAAAAAAAAGTTAAATATAATTTTCCTAATAAATGAAGAGAGAACATGCATTTTAATTAGTACTATATTTGGGCAATTGGGATTCGTTATTGTAAATTGTACATTCGCATGCTTTTATTCTCAGGAAAAATGCAGTCAGCGATTATGCAGTATACAATTACAGATTACTGCGCTTCGTTGTAAAAAAAAACCTGTTTTAGAACATGTTTACGGCTATATGAGGTCAAACACCGCAAAATGCTGACAGTGTTGTCGATCAGTCGATGCTATTTACGGTCGAAAGGAAATGCTTTACTAGAATAAACAGGGATGCAGGAGTTTCTAAGATTGACAAGAATTAATTCGCCCAAAAGTGACACGACACAAGGTCAAGTCAGTCATGCTGCCTTCGACCCCTCGTGAGCATTTCTGCAAAACTATTCAGCACCAACACAACAACTTGACCTCAGCAAATAAAAACCACAACCAGCAATAATGTCAATTTTGATTAATTCTTATTTTTTTGTTAATAATTTTACATTTTTCAATACCCCATTCATTGCATAAAATAGATTTTAAGTGTCAACAAGTTACAACTTCTCATTAGTAGTTTTGATAAAATTGAATTAAGATAATAATAAGAAAAAAAAGAAATGACTTACCCTCTCAAGCAAGCGATTCAACCATGCTGTGAATGCCTTTTTCTGTATGCTGGCACGCTCGGCTATAATACAAATTCAAATTAATTATTTTATTTTTGAATCAGAACAAGAAAATATTTTTAAATTATACGTAAACACAAAAATTAAATATATAAATAATGTACTCTGCATAGGAGAACTAAAGATAGCCATCGTTCATTAATTTCTTGGTAGCGTTGATATTGCATGAAGAACGCACCACCACCAGAATAATATGTATGAAAAAGCACCAGCAAAAAGCTGTTCAAAGTTCATTTAACGTTGCTTAATAATAATAAATAGTACAGAGTTGAGTAACTAGTTTTTCAAATGAAATTCAAGCTCAAGCTAACTTAACACCAGTAAGCCAATACAAATAACTATTCATCTCAGGCTAATTAATTTTTGAAAGAGTGAACAAACCGGAAGTCACAATATGCAATGCAGATAATGCATAAAACGCATTCTACAAGGCTATTGCTTATTAAACTTTAATGACAAATTGTTCCACTGATCAACATATGCAAATTATGTTTCTTTTTCTGTTGTTATCAGTGTCAAACAACAATATCTGCATCATCATTTTGGCAAGGTTATTAAACATTGTAAAAAAATATTAGAAATGTATATGCTTTCTTCAGAATAAATGTTGAGAAGAAAACAAATGGATATTCATTTATTTATTTTCATGTTTACTTATTTTTATATTTAAACAATCGCTAACAAATGTACAAAGCTAGGCGAAACAGATATTAAGACTAGAAAGAAAAGTTCGTAACAATTATCGCAAATCAGATGCAAATTGTTGTCATGGCCTATCTTAATATTGCTTTTTATTTAATAAAATGCAAGAAAATTTTTTAACAAACCAGACAAAATATGAGCTAAAGTAAAACAGTAAATTTAAACAGAAAATTATTTTTAAGCTTTCTCAAAAGTTCACGACAGATACTTATTATCATACAAGCATTAAAAGTGAAGCTCATTGAAACTAATGTTTAGTAAAAACAAATTTCTTTTTTATCAATTCAAAACTTTAAACTTAATTTAATTTATCGGACGTGTAATTATAGAATAAGAAACATGAAACTTGTCAAACTACATCATCATCATAAGCGTAGAAATAGAAGCAAAAAACGCATTGGCGCGAGAAGAATCTAGCAACAAAATAAAATGTGCAAATTTCAAATTAACATAAAACGGAACATCTTTGAATGAGCAATAGAAATAAATTTTATCCAATATTTATTAATAAAGCTTCTCGGCAGAGAAAACCCATGCACTACATTCATTCGACCTTCATTCATATTTTTGTTATAAATGAATATAAAATTTAATTTAAAAAAAATGAAGTTTCGAAAAGTCTAGTTTTTTTTTGTCTTTTATGACAAATAATTTTATTATGTATTTAAAATGTTAAAAAATATTTCACTTGAAAAAAAAAGAAGTGTACAAAATTGACGTTTCGGCCTTAAATCAAACAGAAAAACTATTTCCTATTTGTCAATTGCTACTTTGTTGTTCAAATAAAAGTGACAAATTGTTCACACAAAAAGACATGACATAATTATCGTATTACAAAATTCTCACATGATAAAATCGATTGAAAATATTAACTTGTGAAACAAATTTTGAAACAACTAAAAATTAACCACTACTGTTCATTGTAATAATTATTTACACTGTTAAAAATTTTGATTTAAAAAATGTACAAAAGTGTTAATTAATATTAATTTAAAAAAAAATACAATTAGCTCTAAGTATAGTGAACATATTTATACCTATTATAATACTTAATAACAGACACAATTAAATACAGCTTTTAATCGATGTTTGCATATTCACCATAAATGAAAAATAAATACGTTTATTAACAATAATGGATTGATCAGATAATGAAATTACAAAACAAATTTAAAGTATAAAACTATTGCAAAAAACCAAACTTTATAATTACTATACTAAACAATACAAAAGACTTACACAAATAATATAAATAAAGAGTCAATTAAAGAGTATTATTATAAAATAAAAAACAATTAAATATTTATTGAAAAAAAAACATTAGTTATATATGCTAAGAAAGAAAAAAAAATAAAAACATTTGTACAGTACACAGTTGACTTGAAAATCTGTTCCTGAGTATATTTAGCTAAGTGATATTGTAATTAAAACCACCCACGCAAAAACAACAACCAATGAAAAATGAGATTGCCGTAGGCCAAATCTGACCACTCAGCACGCGCGTAGTGAAGAAATGCTACTTGAAGAAAATCGATACATGCAATACAAGCGTAACGTTACGATTGAAAATGAAATTTTACAAAATGAAATGATTGAAAATGACATTAATAATTAAATTTGAGCCGAATTAATACTTTTGAATTAACTGAATTTTGTAAATTTGAAAATCCTACCTCTCACCGTCGCCAGCATACACTTCATTTGCTGCTCCGCATTGTTTGGTGAAGAGTCACTGCTGATTTCTTTTGCAATTTCCGTCTCTGGATCATCAACATTGTCCGGACCTTCAATTTTCTTTTTTTTAGACAAACCGCGCTCCGACGACATCTACAAAAAATTGTAACACATAAGTGAAAAGAAAAATAAGATGACGCGTTGCCACGCCCGCGTTGCGTCATGTCGACAAGACGGAAGTGGGTTCGTAGAATGTCAGGCCCAGATTTGGTGGAGAAGAAGCGAGACGTGCGGCTCGAAGCAGACGCTACTGGCGATGCAAACGCGCAAAGCGCGTCCAACCGGAAAACAAGCTACAAAGCGAAACACGGGCAGCGTGAATAAGCAAGCGTATGAACACTGCACGCAGCGTGGCACGTATTTCACCGGCAGACTGTTTACCCACAGGCGGGGGCGCTCAGACACAACACACACACCCACGCACACACACACACACACACACAAGCATGACAACGGCTGCGGCCCACAATATTCGCGCCCTGCCACACAGACAGTACTACAACATGCGGGTCACGACCTTGCACCATCGACAAGTACCTAAACAGAAAAAAAAACAACAACTAAACAAAACCGTTCAACCGTCATTTTCACTTCTTTCCAAAAAATTAGTCACAATCGACAACTACTCGTGTTTAAATCGAAAAAAACAAAAATATTTTTTTAATAATAAAAAATTTAATAGAGAAAAAACATTTAATTCATTTTTTATTACCATCGGTCGACATTATCGACGAGGGCGCGACCGAACGGAGCGTCGAACGAAAGTGCCACCGCACGCGACGTACGCAACCGACGAAAGTGAACTGCACACCCGATGGAAACAGCCACTAACTGCACTCAAGTACCTACTGTAACGTGTGGGGAACATTTGTTAAATGATTGTAGAAAAAAACAAATGAGCAAATCAAAAAAACCAACTACCTTCAAATTACACTCACAAATAGTGGCCGTTTACTTTTCCAAATCGACCCAAGAAATGAACAATCCATCTACGTCAAATTAACATCCATCAGTGAAAAATATGACAACGCGACATTATACTGTCGATACAAAAAAAACATATATATATATATTTGAATTATTTTGAAAATTTTAATTGAAAATATTTTTCTTTCATCCAAACAACAATACAAAAGTCAACGACATTTCCAACTCGCCAACTTGGACAATTGCCAATAAATAATGTAGCGGTTAGTTTTTGGTTGAAAAATAATTTCCACTCTTAAATTGTGAAAATGTTCAAAAATTTGAATGCAAATTTTCCACCAAACGTTCGTCCAAATTCGACAAAGTCGACAGTACTGACGAATTTTGAATTTGACCTTGAAATGGGCGAAAATGAAACATTTGCGCGTCGAAAATACCTTAATTTCACGATCACACGCCACAGAGTACGGTAATTGGGAAATGATTTTCTTTTTCATGCAAATTTCACGTTTAATTATGAATCATTTTTTGGAAAATAATAACAAAACAATTCTGAACACATAATTGAATAAGAAGGAAACAGTTTTGACAATTTCAACTCGTAACCTACGGAAACAACAAATTTGCTTGCACATCAAAATTTTTGACAAAAAAAAACATACTTTTTAAATATTTTATTTTAACAAAATAAAAACAATTATTTTTTAATTTATTTTTTTTTCAAATATTTTTTGCAGAATTAATCTGCCAGAAATGAGCATCGTTCGGATCGGTGCGACTGCAGCTAATATATCTACCATATTCGCACTGTTTAACTGTGTGTTTTTTACATACGAAAATTTACTTCTTCAAATAATATTTTTAATCAATTATTTTTTTTCAAAATTAAAATTGACATCACCATATTGACGTTGATTACTGCAAGCAGTGTTCAACTAGTCGAAAAACTACAAAACAATAATAACCAATGTATGATGTATATATATACACGTGAGAAGTTAAAAATTTATTTTTTTTCATAATTATTTCATTCATTGAACTGTTTGAAATTTAATTACAAATCTATTTTACGAATCTAACATACTGTAGAGCAACGTGAAAAAATTTTCGCTCAAAAACTGCTACCCGATTGTTGACTTGACAAAGCTTACTGTCTCGAGCATTCATCCAAAAATAACTACATCACTTGCAATTATTTATTGTTATTATTATCATTTTTTTGAGTTTTTTGTTAAAATATAAAAATTCAACTTTTTATTGCTTCCATCCATTCAAGTTTATAATAATACAAATGGAAAATGTTTTGCCCAGATCAAGTTCGATTTTGTTTCATCATTTTCTTGAAAATGATCTTCTGCTGCACTATTGTCGTATGGTTTTTCAATAAAATTGCCTGCGATGTGGTGCTTAGTATAGAAGATAAAATTTCAAACGCTAATAAGTTCATAAAAAGAATTTGAATTGCAACATTCAATGCAACGACAAATTGAACAGTTCGTTTTCTGTTTGATAAATCAACGTTAAAGTATTTGTCGAAATATTTTTCATGGAAATTTTTGAAAACAGACAAACTCATACATACAAATGCATTTTTTTTATCTTATTTATTAAATATATTGATGTGCGTTTTTTTTACTATTCATTTTATGCTTGTATACTTATTTTAATATTTAGCGAAGTTTCGTAATTCACATTTGCAACTTTTATCTTCAGTTATTATTAAAATCTTGCAGAAACAATTACGTGTTTTCAAACTTTGTGAAAAATAAAAAAATTACAAAAATAATGTTGAAAATTTGCGTAAGAATACGAAAAAATTTGAATATCTAGGTTAATGATTAGAACGTTCCAATTGAAACATACAATTGGATAAAACAAGAAAGTTGATGCATGTGAATGTTGGAATAATATTTTTTTTCTTTTTTATAATTTTACCGTTGATACGGTCACCTCAACTAAATATATTTGTAATTTAATGTGGAATGTGTGTTCATTGAAATTAATTTGCATATCTATGTTAAACGCCCGGAACAGTAAACAAACGATTGAACTTAAAAGTTGGATTTCAAGCAACGCTTGAATTAGCCCGTCGTCTCCATTGATAGCTTGCCCGAAGCGACAAGGCTTTTGAAATCTGATGCTGCTGACGGAATATTTATGAAAAGTGGCCCGTAGGCTATCAACGGCACAGGCCTCCACCCTTTTTCATCTGCCGGCGTCCATTTATCATGATGGACGCTTTTCCTCTACTATAAAGACCAAGACCGTCAAGCACCAGAGATCAGGATAAAAGGAAGCAATCTATGAAGCAATTTGGTCAGAGTGTTCGGTGTCGTCATGCGCTGCCTTGCTGGTGTGTTGGCTCTATTTATAACTGTGCTATTATTATTATTCAATAAATAATTGTATCCTGTGTTACACGCTGTCTTTGACATTTAATGCCTAAGACTCGCTCAACAATATGGGAATTTAGCTGCAAGATATGGCCTACACATTGCATATATAAAAATTTGTTTTGTCATTTCACTTCAAATTGTAACATTTTTTCATAAAAAGTGTTTATTTAAATAAGAAAATAACTTTTAATAAAGTACACCTCTTTTAAAAGTAATTATTAAATTAAGAAATTTGCTCGAGAATTTTTTTCATCCTTTTATTAATAATTTTTCTTAAAACTGTTGCTATTTAAGTTTTTACAATTTTTTTTATTGTTGCACATGTAATTTTAGTTGTCAGTGATTTTTTTTACTTTACTTTGTTTGTAGATATTTGACCGAATCATTTTCCTTTTTTTTTTTCAAATGCATGGCTATGTAAAAATTTTCTCACTTATCAACGCAATAAATCTCTGATTGTCTGTCAGTGATTTAGGTTGATAAAAATAGTTGAAACTAATTTCTGGTGAAAGTTTCAATTGTGTTCTCACCAACGTGCAATATATATCTTTATTGAGGAAGTATAAAATACAAACGCAATTCTCACAACATACACACAGAAAGACTAACTAGACTTCCTCCTTTTCTGGCCTGTCTACTACATAATCTGATCTAACTAGTTTTTGGAACTGATTCTCTACTAGATTTCTTCGTGATACATAACAATTTCAATGCAACATTTTCATAAGTATATTTCTCATTCGGTTTTTTAGTTAATAATCTGCATACGGTAATACATAAATCTCGAGGAAAACATTTCTAATTTCTCCATTATTGATAATTAAGGTTTATTTGTTTTGTGCTTTTTAACTGTACAGTCGCATAAAATTTGCTTTTCATAAAATGTTGATGTAATTTTTTTTCTTGTTTCAGGAAATAAATAAACAGTAAGAATATTGATAAAATGCCTTATCTCTGACTATATTTTTTCTTAGTCACGCATAACAATTTATTCCAATGTGCATCTTTTTTTTCTTCAAATTTTATCATATTAAAATTAGTATTAACTGTTCCAATTGCTTTCAAATTACTTTTATAATTGTGAAAAAAAAGTTTTTTAATTTTCGATGCCAATAACTGACAAGCTGCGTAAATTTGATGTAACTTAATATTTTTTCCTTTTTTTAAATCCAAGTAAAAATAATTTCACATGCGAATGCTGAAAATTTTACTTCAACTTTTAGTATTGGAAAATTTTAGTTGCTCAATGAAACATTTTCTAAATAAATATTTGAAGGTGGAAATTGTTTAATGTTTCCGAGCTTTTCGAACGTTGCGTTGTGGGCACGCGCAATATTGGGCATCTTTGCCTGGACCTCCTGGTGGTCCCGGAGGTCCACTAACGCCCGGCAGTCCAGCCTCACCAATCGGCCCAGGAGCTCCTTGCGGACCAGCTTCTCCGGAAACTCCATTTTTACCAGGTGATCCTGGTATTCCAGGTGGACCTTCCAAACCTCGCACTCCTGGTGGACCTTGTGGACCTTTTTCACCTTTGCTTCCCAAAATTCCATCTTTACCAACATCACCCGGTTCTCCTGGTTCACCAACCAGACCAGCTTCTCCAGGTGGTCCTTGCGGCCCTTGTGGTCCAGTGAGACCTTCTTTTCCATCGGGACCCATGTTTCCTTGTGGTCCTTTCGGCCCCTGCAAATATGATGATATGATAAAGTAACACCGCTTCAAGTTAAAATTGATAAACAAAAATATGTATGAATAAATTACTGGAGGTCCACGAATACCAGCTTGTCCTGGAACACCTTTGTCACCAGGTAAACAAACTCGGCAAGATTCAGGCTCTTTTAGTTCTATTTCTGGAACGATTCCAGGCAATCCAGGACTACCTCGAGCACCTTGTTTACCAACATCTCCGTTGCGACCTGGTTCTCCTGGCGGTCCAGGCGGTCCAGGTGGACATGTATTCTCTTCGTGACATTCGCACAAGCCACTCTCAACTTGACGGGCTTTACGGCTAACTGTAGGCTGAGATATTATACTTAATTCTGAAAGCGCATCTTCTGAAATTGCCTGAAATGGATATGTGAATTTAAACAAATGCAACTTTCGCGAATCAACGAAAAAACAACAACAACAACATACACGAAAGTTGTCCAACTCTGCTTCCATATTTTGTTGCATGATAGAACCTCTTTGAAAGATGATTGGAATGGTAACGAACGTTGCCATGATGGAAATTATGCTCAATGTTATGGCGAGTGAAGAAATAAAATCAGCGGATGTAGTCATGTTGATTGTCTTGAAGCAGAATGCAAGGTTTGTTGTAATGAGGGAACTGCAGAAAGAGAAAATGCACAGCGGGTTTATGAAAGAAATCTGTGACCTGATTGGCAATCAGAACGTACAGACGAGTATGGAAGATTGGAACGCCGGAAGCTGTCAGAAATTTTCCGCTAGTCTTTTGTATTAAATCCAGGCGTGAATATGTCTAATTTCTGTGAGACGTTTTCGCAATTAAAATTTTGTCAAGGACTGCAAAAGATGCCTAGTTAGCGTTCAAAGATCCGTTATATTTCGGTCCAGATCAAAAATAAAACTTGCTTTTCCACTACCCGCTATATGCAATTATCACACATTGGCATAGAAAGCATTTCTAGCGTAACAATTTCATCTTGGTCATTGATGACCTATTGCCATAATTATTTTTGAAATATCTTCCTTTTTTATTTCCATGTAAAAAATTTACCCACAGCTGTGTTTAATTTTCTTCAGATTTTTTATGCGCATTTCTTAATTACTTGCTTTTCTTTTGATGACTGTAGTTTACATAAAAACATGTTCATTTTTTTTGCTATTTTTTATCATTACAAATTTTGAAACAATAAACAAACAATGTAATAATTTAAAAAAATACACATATTATTCTTTTCAACTGAAATATTTTCACTCTTATTATTGTTATTAATGTAAATTAATAATAGCTAAATTACAAATAAACAAATGCTTTATTAATTTTAAATGGAGCATATTAGTGTTGTTAAACGGAGAAAAATATTTTCAATCAGTTTATTTGCAAGAACAGGTTTCAGTTATGCTTAGTAAGCTGTGACGAACTAATTTACAAACTAGCCGTCGTTCGAAATCAACAGAAGATGTTTTCATTCTGAAACAATGCATTTTTTTAATTGTAAACATGAACATTCTATGCTGATTTTGCTGTGATTTTATTGTCATGTCGAATTATAATGAATTGATATGATTGTTGTGCTGTTTTACAGACTTTTCACTTTCAAAGTTTCTGCTATGTGCAGTAATTGCTTAGTAAAACTGAAAGTGGTTCAGTGCATTGTAAAGTGTAATTAATGTCAAAAAAAATTGTTTCACAATTAGATCTTAATTAAATTCGACATTAATCCATATTTTTAATATATATTCAAATGGATTAAATTTTATTGAAGAAGACTGGTCAGCACGTCATAATAAGAAAATGTTATTGAACAAAAACAAGAAGATAATATTTAGTAAAAGTTTCCCAACATTTACGTTGAGTTAATTTACGTTGCAATAAGTCCATTTTATTTATTATTGACTTTCAAGTTAAAACATACAGTTATGCCAATCTTTTTCTAATTTTGTCATCTTAAATTATTACAAATCTTACTTGCTTAATGAATAGAACAAAACTTTTAAATGAAGTGTTTCTTGTGAATTCTTTTATATGACGTGAAGATTCGCAATTGATTCTTCGAAAAATGTAATTTAAATTATAATGAAATAAACAGTTTTTTTTTAGTTTTATAAGAATAAATTCATCTTTTAAAGGCAGACCAGTAATTGGCAGTACAACTGTCATGAAATATCAGAATCACGAATGACAAGCACCGGATGGGGTCATTGCACAGCCCATTTCAAGCGTTGGACATTTGGCCACGTTTGTACAACATTTTGGATAGCTTTACCTTCTCTTCAATTGCGTCACCCAAAAATTTTCCACAGATGCAGCCGCCATTTGGTCAACGTGGTCACTTTTGCTTGAACTTGTACGGAAAATTTTCTGATGTTGATCATTACATGTAAAGATTGAAAATCAGAGCCGCGTTGCCACAGATTGCACATTCACGTGGCTACTTCTTTTCATTTTAAAGGTAAGTTTTTCATTTTTCAGAATTTTCTCTAAAATTCTTGTTAAGCATATTTTATAACGTAAAACTGATAAAATCAGTTCAAATTTATTGTAAACAAATTTTATAAAATGAGACTTTTGAAATACCCCTTTTTCTTTTAAATAATAATTTATCGAATGTTTTTTGAAATAAAAACTTCATGAAGAATGGATTAATTCTCTAATAAAATGGGTTTGTTGTAATAAAATTTTGTTTTGTACTATGCATTTTTATAAAATATCTTTTATTGTTCAGTTAAAAATATGAATGGAACAAGAAATAATTTTCCTATAACAGTAACGAGAAAAAATTTAAAACGAGAAAATTATGCCAGTACTGATTTCGGTTCTTCGGATGTGACATCTACAGTGTTTGAAACAGTTGACGATGAATCTCAAGAACACGGTAGATGCAATGCTCGTTTAACAATGGAAGCATATGATAATAATTTTCAAATGAGTGATCACGAAGACAATGATTCTTTATTTACTGATTTCCTGGATAACCCTTCATCTACGTTGGAAAAGTACAAGCCTCTTAATCGGTTCGAATTGAATCAATTGGGTTTCAGATTGTATGACGAATTTGAAGAAATTATTCATTTAGCCGACGAATATCAAACACTTGCCGACGACAAAAATTCAGATGAGGACCTTCAAAATCATATCAACTTGAAACTGCGATCTATTTTAGAACGTTTAGATGTTGAAATTAAACAACTGGAATGGAATATACAAAAAACTATGGAGCATTGTCGTATTAATGACAAGCGACTTCAATGGCTACCTCTTTATTATAAATCTTTTAAACGATATAGAAAAATAGTACGCCGTCTTACAACGGATGTCTTGGATCAAGTGGAAAGAGTGGTAACATTAAAAACTCGAGGCTGTGACAACTGTGAAACGCCTTTCAGCATAAAAGCAGCCATTGAAGCCGCTGAAAGATATCTTCAAAAAACTGAATATGAATTGCGAAAAGTTTGTTCATGAAACCGTTCTTTTCTATGTTCACTTCATTAGAGTTTCTAATTATTAGTATGTTCGTTATTAGTGTGTTCGGTTTACATGAAAAGCTATAACACTTAACTAAATGATATTCCATATATTTCAAGAATATACAATGCTCTAATTAAAATATTCAAAGGGGCAAGCGTTACATTGACTATACAGAATTGCAAACAACAAACAAATTAAACGTGATAATCACAACCATACTGTAGCGTTTTTTTCTGATACTAATATTAAATCCTAATAAAAATTGCTATTTTTTCAACTTTAAAAAATATTACACAATTCTGATATATTTTGAATTCAACCACAGTTAATAACAAATTTCACAAATAAAAAAAAAGTTTTATTTTGATAATATTGTTGGCACAATATGAAATTTTAAAGAGTTTATCTTATGAAGATAGTTGAAAAAATTGAATCAGATCTACGCAATATTTTTTTACTATTTATTTTTGTATTTATATTTGAATACCACACACGAAAATAGCTTTAAATTTCAAGGTCATCAGCTTTATTTTAACCATGTTTTGCCTAATAACAAATAACTTGCAAAATTAAATTAATGAAGTTTTATGCCACCATTACAACTTATGAATAGTCTGCCAATGTGCAACATATTAACATGAAATGAAATGGAAAAAACCGTATAATAACAATTCGAAACAAACTATCAAACAACGCAGTTGACATCGTTGGTATAAGCACTTCAGATTTACCACTGAGTCTAAAGCAGTTTATATTTTAATGAAATAAAAAATTGCTTAGCCTATACTGAAAAATTAAGAAAAATTATAGAATTAATATTAATTATTAAAATTATTGTTTTAATAATTCGTCACTTTACGTACTGTAAATTAAAAATAATTTATAAACAATGTTCCAGTTTTATGTGATAAAATCAATAAAAACTGCACACTTAGTTAACATACTATAGAAATACTGTAGTGTGCGACAGCCGATTTGTACTTTATTTACATATTTGTTTTATTAGTCATTCACTTGTTCAAGTAATCTTAGTTGGTAATTCTACAAGCGGATCGTGATTATTGTCGATTTTATTTTTGCTGAACGATGGATGAAGAACGTCTGAAGAAACTTGAATCTGCCAAAAAAAAGGTGATTTTATTGCAATACTTTTGTGTAATATTCATTAACACAGTTACTTCATAAATAAAAGTTTAAATATAAAGTAAAATGAATTGATTAAAACTTTTTACTTTTTATTATTTTTACAGATTCTGCATGGAAAATAATGTAGCATTACTTATATTCAACTTCCTTAATATGGTGGGTGATTCAGTTCTTTTATCTGAATTTTGTGGTAATCTTTTGAAAATAATTTGACGTGAACTAAAGTTAAGATGTAATTTATTTTCGTATTCTTTAATTTTATAATCTCTAATTTAGCTTAGCTTCTAAATTTAATCATTTATTTGTAATGTCAATGAGTTTTACTGGCTGGATTGAGCTGTTGTGGAAACCGCTGTAAGATTACTTTCAAAATATTTTCGTATTAGAATAAGCAGCATTGTGCATCTGTTGTTTCTAATAAATTTTATATTCAAATAGGTCGGCTGTTTTCTTGCTTTTATATTTTATTGTATATTATGCAGATTTTATTGCACTATTTTAATGCAATAAAGCAAGACGTAGTATTAAAATATCATTTATGTACAAAGAATGTTTGTCATTTATTTACTTTTTCATTGCTTATATAACAATGCATTACAGTAATCATTTTGTAATTAAAAATTAAGTTTAAATGTGTTGAAAAAGCTGAATATTAAACTATTTAACTTTTGCTTGTTTAATCGTGTAAACTTTCATATTTTAATGAATGTACTTTATTAGAATGAACATTATGCAATAGTTGCATATCAGAACTGTTTTTTTTCAGCTAAAAGAATTCCAATCAAAGAATTTACAAAAACCGATTGTCGATGCTGCATATTTGAACACTTTGAAGCAGAAGAAACTTCAGCATAGTTTTACAGGAAATGTTAATCTAGAATCAATAGAAAATTCCAGCCTTTCACCAAGTTCCAACAACAGTGATGGCGGTGCATTTGCTTTGAATACAGGTCCACCTTCTGTTTCGGAAGTACGTTTTTATAAGTAATTTTTGTAAATTTAGTGTAAAATTATGACAAGCACATGGTTTTTATTTTAGAGTGAAATTAACCATACAGCTACCGGAGCTGCAAATGATTTTGACAATAATAAGCAAGAACGTCTCAATACAAGTTTTCAGAAATTAAATCAACCAGATATGATTGCACCGAATTTGAAGTTTTTTCAGTCTGATTTCATGAAGAATGATAAATCAGTGGCAAATCATGTAAAGCTATTCACTTCTTTAATATGTATGCATACATGAACAGATGTATGTTTTTAGTATTCAGAGGGAATGCCGTTGACACGTAATCAAAATGAAATAGAATTGGAGAATTCTTTGCTTAAAGATCGTTTACGTGCTGAACAAGAATCGAAGATGGAACTGGAAAAAACATACCAAGCACTTGTAAATTGGGGAAATTTTATAGTATGTTGTGTAAGTTAAATTTTCTTTTATACAGCAATCCGAGTACAACAAGCTTCGAACCGGGAAAGAGGCGCCATCAGCTTTTGAAGAACGTAATTCTCTGTTAGAAGAAATACAGACTCATACAAAGGTAACATTTGTGCGAATGTGAAATTTCTTTGCTTGTGTTTTCCATCTAATTATAGGCATGTTATAATTTTTCAGATCATTGGAGTTCTTGTGGAAGAAAAATCCAGCCTACAGACTCAATTACGTCAGGCCAAGGAAATGTTTAAGACACTTCAGATGGAACATGTTTCTATGCAAATGAAATTTGTACAACGACAAGAGGTGGATAAAAATGCAACAACGATGATTAATGAACTTCAGGCTGAAAATACAGCTTTGAAGTCTAGCGTACAACAACAAGGAATACAGCTAGCAACCCAACGTTATGAATTGACCCGCCAGTTGCATGGATTATCAATTTTACAACAAGATAAAAATGAGCTCATGGTCAAGCTGAAAGCTCAAAGTGAACAAATTGAAAGTATGAAAGAAGCTGAGAAGAAGTTGAAAAGAGCACTCGAAAGCCGTGAAATCTACGCAAAACAACTTTCCCAAGCCTTGTCTAGTGAATCGTTTAATTTTTGAAAGCGAGATTCAAAAGTTCATTTTCAAAATTGTGCATTTCAGACAGCGAAGCAGGAAATGATAATGATCGTTCAGAAAGAACTACTTTTTCCATTTTGGAAGAAAAACAAGCCGAAATCGACAAGCTGAATGTAGAAATGAACACTGTGAAACAACAGCTACTCGAAGCTAAACAGTCATTTGAAAACTGTGAGCAAAGTGCTGAAGAAAAAATCGCGATCTTGAGTAGAGAAATTCAAAAACACCAAGCAGAGAAATCGACATTGTTGATGAAACTTGGACAACTAGAAACAGAGTTAAAAGCACTGCAGTCTGTATGCATTATAGCGGAATATTTCAAGAACAATTTCGACTTTTAAGTAAATTTCAGGTGAACAAAAATTCTGTTGTGGAAAGAGATGGGAATTTGAACGCAGAAATTGTCGAAAGTATGAAACTTGTCAGCGAGCTTCAATGCGAATTAGAAATTACGGTAATGTTTTGATTTTGTTTTAATTTCATTTAATAATTCACTTATTTTTCAAAAGTAAAATTATCAAAGTTCTATGCTAATGCTTCGTAATTTTTTTTATTATTTTTTAGCATAAATAAAATAGAATAATCTTTAATGTCGTTTAAAGTTCGCGTTAAAATAATGCATTTTCTAAGTTTTTCGAATACAGGCAAGAATTACTGTAATTATTGAATTGCAGGTGTGAACTAATTTCTTTTTAATTAATGATGAATTTTAATGATTTTAATTAATAATAATTTTGCCAATATTAGTCGAAATAAATAAATAAATAAAAATGATTAAATATTATTTTAGAACGCACGCGTTCAACAGTTAGAAATGTCTGTTCAAGATAAGGAATTGCATATTAGTAATTTGGAATTGGAATTACGAGAAAAAATTGACTACGCACGTAACTGTCAGTCAATTTTGGAACAACTGCATTCGGAAAGAGTGACAGCTGGTCGTGCACTTGCTCAAAATCACGACTTGAAAGAGCGTCTTTGCGAGTTGCAGAATAAATTTGTCGAAATGGTTTGTGAACTGTGATGTTTAATATTGCACATCTGGGAAGCGGATGACATATTTTTCATTTCAGAGTGAAGCGAACGCTTTGATGACTGATCGTCTGCAAACGCTAACAAGCAAGCTTGCTTCGGTTAATCAAAACGTAAACCAAGTGAATGCAGTTTTTTATGCATTAGAAATTCTTTTTTTTTTAATTTAATGAATTAATTTAGGAAAATGTGAAAAGTACAACTGACAGCTCTACATCAATGTCAGATGAAGAACAGTATAGTTCCTGCATGACTAGCTACAACATTTCAGACAACACGTTGAGTGAATTGAATATGAAAATTGAACAACTAACTAGAGAAAACGATTATTTGAAAGGATGTCTTGCTGCTAATTTAAGTGAGGTAAATTGTGAAACAAAAGAATTTCTCATTTTTTCTTTATCTAAAAAGTTTACAATTTAGGTGAATCACACTACTACTACGACAGAGCCTAGTTTAGTGGATGGTGAAATTAATTCTACTTCTACTACGATTAATGAAGTAAATTAAATGAGCATGTTTTAATTCATTTACCAAGCATAGTTTTGAAAAATTATATTCCAGGACAATAGTGCTAATTCAGAGAGCATTACTGATGAGCAGAGCTTGGAAATGGAAAAGAAGAATAATGCTGAGTCGTGTACCGAACTTCAGAACGCATCGGATCGCACTGAAACACTTTCTGAAGAAGATGAAAAATTGCAAAATCGAATTTTGAATATAAATGCCAAACCAGCTGCCAAAGAATTGCTATCCAATTGTGACCAGTTTGCATCCGAACGTCGCAATGGTATGCGTTGTTGAACATTAAATTTTCATGCCATTAACAATATCACATGTTAATTTTTTTTATTTTAGTTTTCAGTTATTTGAATTTTGTGCTTATTTGGTTGAAATTTTCAGATGAACAAAATACAGAAGATTCGTTGCGCAGTTTGCATGAGCTTCAGCAGCGTTTTATCCAAGCGATGAACGAAAATGCTTCTTTGACTGACCGAAATCAACAGATGGAACATTTGATCATACAGTTGCAAAGTGAAACAGAAACAATCGGTAAATATTGTTAAAGCAGTCATTGTTTGATTATTGAAATGGCTGTTATGTATTTGTTGCTTTTTTGAAGGTGAATTTGTTACATTGTATCAGCATCAACGACGAGTTGTTCGTCAACGGTTGCTTGAAAAAGAAGAGTACGTTGCTCAGATTGCTCGTGAAAAGGAACTGATGAAGGTATGTGGACAAAAAAAAATATAATATAATATAATATAATATAATATAATATAATATAATATAATATAATATAATATAATATAATATAATATAATATAATTAATGAACAAGTGAACTGAATTGTTAAGGAAAAAGTTGCCGAACTTCGCTTGTTATTTGTCGATTTATTACGGGAAAGAAATCTGCTCAAGGCTTATTCTCACAAAGCTGCCGGCCAAAGCATGCCCAAGGAGAGAGAGGTGGATAACATGAAATGCCCTGCGCAGTTGACGGAAACGATCATTGATGAAACAGTTTTGTACAACCATCATATAGGTATTATTATTATTATTATTATTAGCAATATTGTATGAGTTTAATGTTTCTTTCTTAATTTAGGTGAACAGCAGAAAAGCGTTGAAAGCGGTGGTGATGCGGCAGAAGTTGGCGAAATGAATCTTTCCAATGAGAAAAGAAAAGATGAAAAAATTGATAATTCTTTGGAAAATGAGAAGTCGGAGATTGATTGTTCTTTGGTGGACCGAATTATGAGTCTTTTAGCCGAAATCCAAAATCCTGAGATGGTTAATCAACTGCCCAGTCAAAGCCCACAGATGCATTGCAAACATTGTACCGGCAAGATTAAGATCATATGATTGTTTGTCATTGTGCCAGTTGACTAAAAAAAGTGTTTTGTTTGTTCGTTTTATTTATTATTCAATAAAAGCCATCTAATAATTGCAAGTGTTGTTTGTTTGTCTGCATCATGTTCTACAAAATGTGTGTACGGATCATTTGCAATTGCTATCATATAATCAAAAATGCAGAAAAGAAAAATAAATGCATGTGCACTTATTTGAATGTAAATACATTTAGCAATGCTTTTTTATAGTAAAATAAAATTTTTTTTTTTGGCAAAAGTTTTAGTGATATTTTTTTTATATTTAATATGCGATACTTGTGACAATTCACAGGTATCATGCAACGTTAATATTTTGATTTTTTTTCTAAATCGTAAATAAGAAATCATGTTCGCAATTCAGTTTATTTTCTTTTATCATACTGTAAGCAACAGCTAATGCACAATGTGTATATTGATAATGAAAACAAACGATCAAAATGAACGTGTGCAGCGAGCATTGTCGTAAACACTTACCAGAAAATAAGTAAAAATTAAAATTTACACGTACATATACAAATATTTGTATATATATATGACCATATATATGTGTTTTTTGAAAATTCAGTACATAATAAAAATGAATTTTGTTTGTTTATATAATTTTTTTAATATCAATATTAAATAAATTATGTCATTTGTTTAATAATTCAAGTATATTCAACTTTTTTTTTTCATATTTATACTATATAGCAATATTCTGTGGTAAAGAAGTTCAACATCTGGCGCGATGATGAACGACACGGACTTGCGTCCATTGGAGAATTACTCCCGATTATGTGACATTGCTACGGTGCTATCTGCATTTCTGGAAAGCACCGTAGAAATGCGCTTCTCTCGTCGAAACGGCTACTTATATACAGAATTTGCTTAGCCGTCGTTTCGGAAACAACCAATAGGAGCAGAAGTTGGAGGGGATAGTGAAAATTTTTCGTCCAGTAAGAATCGAGCACGGCCATATCATCTTTGACTAATCAAATTCAACCTCTCGCTTGCTTGGCCAATGGCAAACTGTGTAATAAATTTTTTTTTCTCCAAATTCATCGCCAACTGATGATTAATTTCATTTCCAAATGTTGCTATGTTTGAATGATGTTAAAAATGATTCAAATTGTATCAATTTGATTTGTGCCAAACGGCAATCTAACCTGCCAAGCGATCTGAATGCAGTTTTCAATTGACACAATAAAAATAGCTTTTCGCCAGTTTTGAAAATCATCTTCAAGCAAGCCGTTCGATTTTACTGATTTCCGTTAACTTATGCCGTGTGAATCAATCGACAACTGTTCACATCGACTTTAAACTTAACTAAATAACAAGAAAACTATAACAATCACACAAACAATCAACAATGACAATTTTATAATAATAAAAAAATTATATATTTTTTTTGATTTCATCGCACAAATTATATTTAAAAGAATTCTGAATCATAAATTGAACGAAAAGTTGAAATACACGATGAAATATTTTATACATTTCATGTTTGAACTGTTTTGTTTGTACAGTTGAATCAGTTTTGATTTCTTGTTCAAATGTGAAATTCAACGATAAGACTGTTTGAACAATGAACGAACTAAAAACAACCACTTGAAAATATGCAATTTTGAATTTTAGTTTTTTTTTTAAAAAAAAATTGTTTTTCAACTGAACGATTATTTCACATAAATTGGCAACAGTTGATGTTGACCAATTGATTTTCAACATTGAAACTATTCTCAATGCAAAGTATGGGAAAAAGCTTTTTTCATTCAATTATTCAACAGTCGTCTCTGTTGTAAGTGATGATGCAAATGCAAGCTGTTTTGAATTCAATCAATTTCCACCTGTTGAAAAATTTACAATGAAAACACGTTCTGTATGAAATTTTTAAAAACAACGTTTCATTTGTGAAAATTTTCACATTTCCATTGTCGTCGTTTGTCAGATTAAAAATTTTATAAAATTTCAAAATAAAAATAAAAACACTCAACAATTGAAAACAATTTTCGCTTCTATTCTTCACACAAGTGTTCACGTATCAAAATTCTAAATAAAACAAAAAACTGCTTCAATTTCTAAATTTTTTTTTTCTATCACAAAAACAATCATCTAAAATAAGATAAAATATTTGTAGAAATAAAAAAAAATTGAAATTTCATTGGTAAAAGTGGTTTTGTAATTTTTGTATTTTTTTACAAAAATGGTATTTGTAGTGTTGTACTTAATTTTCATTTATCACGGAATTGCGTATTGTATCGTACGCACTGTACGGCTGACGACAAAATTGACTCGTCGATCTGAATTTTGCTTCATCGCTCTTTTGCAGTGCTATTTATAGCATTGTTGAGCGTGTTTACTGGTGAATATTTTTATTTTTCCTTTTGGAACATCTGCCTGGTTGGAAAAGTGCTGTTGTCCGTGTTACCATGGAGCGGACGGATCGATAAAGCGTTTGTGCAAATAGTTATTGGTGATTTATTTGTGCGTTTGCGTTGTTTCAATGCTTTCTCAGTGCACTGGTGTGAGTCATGTTTTGCTAGCAGGTTTCAAATCACGTGACACTTGTTTCAGAAATTGTCGTTTGCTTTTGATTGCAGAAATAGGATGATTACATTTGTTGTTTTTAATGTTTTAGAGAAACGGATAAAAGTTTGAAAAACAATATCAACATGGAAATGATTGCTCCAATCGGCCGTCCTAGTAGTATTGGTCGTGTACCATTTGCATCGTTGATCGCGTTGAGCATCACGTGGATTGGCGTGGCAGTGTTTGCAGCTATGAATTTTCAAGCCGTCAACGCTAGCCTGCAGCAGTTGAGAAGCGTTTTCAACGTGAGCTTTTATCATCAATTTTGATCATCAATTTCAGAAAATTGCTAATTTATCTTCTAGGCTGAAATTCACTGGTTGAACAAAGTTCAACTTTCGTTTATTGTCTCTGCAGTGATAATGTTTGTTTTCGCTGGCTTGTTGACTGTGATCGGTGCTTTGGCGACTGGTTCCACAAGAGATCGAGTCTACTATGGCTGGAAAGCTAGGCTAGGCGGAAGAATCTCCACGGCTCTATTTTTGACCTTAACCTATTTGGTGCACATTTTCTGGTTGGCAATTTTCACTGTGGTCGTTTCGCTTTGTTTTGTCAATTGCATCTTGAAACGCCTCTGCGCTACCGTACCCGCCTATACGGTCGACGATTGTCTGGATTTGAGTTTGTTCAGCGTGTTCTTCGGTGATATGCGATCGAGTGAAACTTGGAAATTATGCGGCGCCGCGTTGCAACAATTTTGCGTTCTCACCGAAAGTGCCAACAATTATTACATTGTCAGTTATTTTGCCTCGTTGGCAGTGTTGCTTGGCCTTGTTCATTTTATGATCTGCTTGTCGGCCAATTATGCCCACATCAAGGACGGATTCAAATATTCCGAATTGAAGGAGATACAACTTATTGAAGAAACTGAACTGAAACGCTACCCGCAAAGACGCTTCAACTGATTTGATCTGTTCTTTTCTTTCTTTCTTTTTTCTGTTGTTTTTCCAAGTTTGCAGGCAATTTTTATTACTTAATTTTCATCCACAGCAATTCTCTACGTGCAGTTTGTTTGTTTGATTGATTGATTGATTGTTTGTTTCACCATTGTTCAGTATGACCGTTTTCAAAAAATATCGTTAACTTCTTTTCTGTTGTTTTATTTTTGGTAATAAAAGTTCTATATCTGAAAACTCGACAGAAACATCATTGAAAGTGAATTTGTACTTTTGAAAAGTTAGCATTCTGTAAAAATTGAAAATATCCTTCTGCTCTATCTGAACATTGTCCGACGTTTCAGTTAACAAAACAATTGGTTTTACAGCTACGAAATTACGTGATAAGTTATTTTTCAACATTGACAATTTACAAACTCTTTACAGTAGTTCACAATATTACTGTAATGCAAAATGCCAATTAAGATTAAATCAAACTTTAATGAGGCAAATAACAAAATTTTGTATAAAAATAAAAGAATTTTATTATCAATTGCCGTATTTTTACAGTGAACTTTAGAAAATGGGACATTTGCAAACATTACAGTATCTGTACTTGATAATATATAGTAGCGTAGAAAATTTGCATAGAAATGAGTTGACATATTTTCAGCACGAAGAAACGTGAAATTGTTTCGCGTGCGCCATTCAGTATAACAATGAAAATCACCTCCGATACGGCGTTTTTATATTTAGTTCTTCAGAAACATTGCCACTCCTCGAACCAACCACTTTTGTGCATCACTTTTACAAGGTAAGTCGATAGATAAAATTAAATGTGATCGACTTGAATCATGATACAAAGGAATTTTTACTGATTCTGATCTTGTTACATTTTTGTCCTAAAATTAAAGTAACATTTCACGTAAGATTTATAGAAATTTAACGTTTGCTTGATTGCTTACATTTTTTGTCCACAAAACATTAGCTGGTGGTAGAATTAGTATTGGAGAAGCGTCTGCTGTCGCGTCTGTTAAATATTTCCCATCAAATTGCGCGCCTTCAATGCACAGGCCCGTTATTGTGCAAGGCGATAACGATGAACTAATTTCATTCCAACTGAGTTGCATTGCATAAGACGTTATGCTTGAATTTTGAAATCTAAATAGGAAACGTTTATTTTTGTTCACACCAACTAATTAACCATTTTGGTATTTATTACCTTGCAGTCTGCTGGCGTAGAGCATTGAAAAATGTCTCCGGTCGGAAAAACATTGAAATATCAACAACTCCATTGGTTAATGTATCGCTATTTAATTGTTGAACCCATTGCTGCAATGCTTTAGCTTTGGTGATCAAGCGGGACAAAAATTCAGTTGCTTGTTTTGGGCCCGTTGGCCATCTGTGCAACCATTCATTCGGAATCTGCAATGAATGACTTGCTTATTTTGAAAATTTTTGCAATTTAAACATTATACCTCATTTTTTGCCAGTAATGTACTTAAAAGTTGTGTGTTTAAATTATGTGAATGAAAGTTAAGAGTAGATTTGTGCAACATGCTTAATTCTGCATGAACAAATTGAACTAAGCTAATGGCAGTGTTATATTCTGAAACAGCAAACGTTTCTACCGGCGTACGATTGTTTTTCTTCAAATTTGAAAGCAACAGTCTTGCATTTATCAGGTTTACACCCTGAAAATCATTATTGAAAAAAAATATGTTTACAAGTGCTTTTTAATTCTACTTGGTTGAGTCTCTTCCACAAATTTAAAATTGGTTTCAATATTGCCACCAATGATAGAGTGTGCAATTTTGTTTTGTCCGTGTCAAAATGAGCTAATTTTTGTAGCTTTAACAAATTCCGTCGACTTTCTGTCTGCTCCCATGATCGACTAATGTTAGACGGCAGCCCGAACACATCGGGTGAGTCATAGTCGGGAAGGTGAGAAATAACGGATGCATATTCCTTTGAATTGTTCATTCAGTTTATTGTTTACAATCAAAAATTAATGGCTCACCTCGTATGACGTGGAAGTAGGAAGTACGCATTGCCCAGCAGCAATCGCTACCCTGTTATCTTCTGTTATTACTTTGTTAAAATATTGTTTAAGATAAGCTCGCAAAATTTGCATATCAAATTCGTTCTCAATTCGTCCACCGTAGACAACATTTTCAAACATACCTTGAAATATTTCCCATATATCTAAAAACACATCATAGCATTAAATTCCAAATATAATAATAAAGAATTTTTCACCATTAGGCTTTTTATGAAACCATTTTTTAATTAAATGCAAACAAGCTTTATAGTCTGCGTAGTTAAATTCATAAAATTTGCACCAGCCCTGAATTGACAAAGTTGATTAGAGATTGGAAATGTGACAAATCATTCATACCTGGGGTATGTAGCATCTTCTTTCCTGACAAATGGCGTGAAACCAAGATAATAAAAATATGCTTCTTGATTCAGCTAATGAACACTGAAGTAGTTCAGACTTGTCCAAAGAGGACCAAGTTTGCAACAGATTCTGCTTTAAGCCAGCTGGTGCCTAAGTTAAAAGTACAAGTTGCTGATGATAAATTTAATAAATTACAATAAACTGATCAAATCTTTTACTTCATAAGCTACTTTCAAACTTCTTTCCAATAGAGCTGGAGAAAATCCATGATGTGGTTCCGTAGTTAACCAAAGTCGAAAACTTTCTTTGGGATTCAATTGCTTGAACTCCTAAAAATGCATTTACTTTTTCATTTTAACATTTTAACTTGTAAGTCTAGTTAATCACATTTTCTAAATTCTGAAGCCACGAAATGGACAAATGCAAATTTTTGATGCAAAGCCAATGACCATCAGCTGCACACTGTCGAAGCAAACGTAACGCCAACTCGAATTGATTTTGTCCAGTCGCTACCTGTTTCAATTTAAACTTTTAATTTAAAAAAGAAATTAATAATTTTAAACATTTTTCTGACTTGATAAAATTGTTCACTCCCAATTGTACATTTAGCCAAGTCTGCAATTTCCATCGATGGGTCAGAACCATAATCTGTGACAAATAAAACTGGTTCATTGCAAGATGTTTTCGTCAAATAAAATTTCTTCAAATCCAATGGCTCAGGTCTCCACTCTTTGAAACCTAAACGTTTCATATGCTAACAACTTTTCTGAATATTAAAAGTTAAATATTTAAAATTCACGTCTGATCTCTTTTCTTATTTTTTATTTAGTTTTATCCTCTGCATTATCGGTGTAAACTGTGTTATGTGTTTCTGTGTCGCAATGAACATTTACAATTAATTGCATAAGAATGATTATAATTTAGACTGTTTGTACAGAGAAAAGTGGGTTATTAATAATGTCATGTGTGATAAAATGTGATTAACAAAAAGGCATACCTAAAATTTTTTCCACAAAACGTATCATTGCAGTGTGAAGGCAATCAGGTCGAAGCGCTTGTACAACTAAAAGCTGTTGAAATGGAGTTAAAGAGTTCAAAACAAAAGAAGGCAAAATTTCTTTTTGAGCATCGCCTCCAAATCCATCCTTCCATTTCATTCTGTTTTCCAGATTTAGTTTAGCAATCAGTTCAGGAAACATGATCTTCAGTATATATGAAATATTTTTTAGCAAGTACGATATTGAAGGTGAAGTTAATTTCAGTTACCTTTAATTCCCTTAAACGACTTTTGCAATTCTCTTCTATCCAATCAGGAACTTCTTCGAATGCAGGACGCTCTTCTGGAATTTCTGTAGCATCACCAATAAAAAATTCCCATTCCTAAATTGTAAAGTTATCCTCTGTCGAGAAATATCATTTTATAAGTAATAACATTTTTATCAAATTGATTGGGAAAAACGGATCGAATTATTTGCAATACAAAAATAAGCTGATCTCGTTTGCGTAAAGATAATCCAATTGACTGGATAGTGTTTAAAAGCAAAGAGCTGATCAGTCGTTTCATTTCCAAGCTGTCCAACGTTCCAGACTGAAATTGAAATTTTTCATAATGGTGATTTATTACAAATATTCAATATACCTTATTTATTTTCAACACGTTGCAATAGAGATTTGTGAAAAAGGCCAAACTAAATCGGTACATGCTGCAAATTTTATGCAAATCACATATGACAAAATAAAGGGAACAAGCAACTTGAACGAGTGGCATAAATTGTTCACGCTCCTAAAAATAAGTTTCACATAGCATATAGTGAAAAATGTTTTAGACGATTCATTTATGACAAATACTTTTTCAATTTCAAGTCGTAAATTTTGTGATTCTTTCAAAGCCGCATTAATTCTATCACTGCTTTCTTTTGCTTCATTGAGAGTTGCTAGTAAATCACTGTTTGTGAGAATGTTTCCTTCAAGATGTGCCAATTTCTGCAAAAGTAAAATAAATTAAATTTAATTTAATTTAATTTAATTTAATTAAAAAAAATACCTCTAAAATTAATTCTTCCATATTCTGCAGTTTTAGTTTCAGCTCTTCTTGCTAAAATACAAATAGATGACATTAAAATGGAATTTCTACTTTTCATGTATTACATTTTTCAACAGCTGACGTCTTTGTGCTTCACATTCAGAGTTTGTTTCTTTAATTGTTAAAGCGAGCAGTTGTGATCTTAATCCAGGTTGAGTTGTAATAAAATTAATTCTTGTCACTAGTGAATCTGCATAAGACGGAATGCAAAAATTGGAATCTCCAGTTGCCCTATTGAAAAACTGTTGAGTGTAAGATTCGTCAACTGTTTCAGATAAAGAGCAAAACTAACAGATAAACTTTGAATTCATCGTGACAATCTATTATTTTTTCACCGATCTGTAACTGCATTTTTGTTTCTGAAAAGTATAAGCTATAAACATGGTGCGAAATGAAAAAAAAATGCTAACAAAATACCATGACCAAGCAGAGAACGATTAAGCAAGGTGTAAATTATTGGATCAATCATTTCCATATCGCAGAGTACAAGAATTTTTCCAAATCTTGCCGCTAGTTCAATGCGTGTAAAAACACTTGAATCCTGAAAATACGGATTTAGTTGTAAACATTTTCTCAAGTGTTCAGGAATGATATACATTTATGCTTATGATTTCCACTTTTTTACTTCCACCATAATGAACTGATAACCAGTCAAGAAGACGCTGAGAAGGATCAATAATCAATGAACACTGATTGCACTAAAAATATGCCATGAAACACTGCACAAGTTTTGTGCAGAAATGAAAAGTAAATTACATATATAATTGCCAGAGCGTTTTGTATTGCAACAGCTTCATCTGGTAGTCCTTCCAGCTTCCACTGCAGCAGTTCTTTTTCAGTGGATAAAAACCTAAATAGCATTGTAGAAAAATAGCGTTCATGTATACTTATGTGATGTATAATTTTCGGCTTACTCTTCAACATTGAAGCTTTTAACGTCCACACAATTCATCAATTCTTGCAAAACTTTTTCTCTAATCTCCTCAGATTCTGATGATAAAAAGGTAATGAAAGCTGCTGCCAAAAGTGACAAATATGGAAGCTGATCTAAATCACTTTCCATCTCTTGCATCTAAAAATATTCACCCGCTAATTTATCACTGATAATTAAGATCTCAAGATATTACTTGAAGTTTCCATCTTTCATATTCTGAACCAAGTTTAGAAATCAACTGTTCAGCTCGATCTAAACATTCACTAGTATTATCGAGATCGAACTTAATTTGAGTTGCTTCTTTTGTCAGCGTTTCAAAGCGCTCTCGCAGTTGCGCAACACGTTGATCAGAGGTTTTCAATCCAACACAAATTTTTTCCATCTGTCGCTCCACTCGAGTGAGATTTCTACAATATTGAACTCTTATCATTGAAGAACTAAAATTTTTTTCATGAATGAAAATACTTTTGCAATTTGTATTTTTGCTGTTCGAGTGGTTTAATTTTTGCCAAAATTTCAGCATATTTCAAATTAGCGGTCACCCACGAAGCTAGTGGAGCTGCAGCTATTGATGCTCTCTTTGCTGTCTGTTAAAATTATTTTAAAATTTCAAAGTTGCCCCAATGCAGAAAAACATATTGATACTTTTGGGTCAAAAGAAGCAGACTTTCGAGCTACCAATTCTTTAACTCTTTCCACAGTTTGAGGAGAAACTTTTCTAGCGTCAAAATTGATTATTTCTTCTTTAACACCACTTTTTGACAAAAAGCTATAAGCAATAATATGACAATTTCTGTTTACTTTGTTTGATCGTTTTACGAATAAGAAAATACCAGAAATACTTACTTTCTCATACTTGCCCAAGAACAGTCAAATATTCCCATGAATAGTAAAACTGCTTCCAGAATGTCACGAATTGTTTCAGGTGGAGCTCTCAAGCTTCGAATTTCTGACAATGATTCTGAGCGAATCATGCCAACATCTTCTTGAGCTTGCTTTATCAACGGCTCTATCTAAATTATGGAACATTAAAAAGGATTTTCTTTTTCTTTCAAATTACACCTCATACCTTGGACAACTGGGCATCAATAATTTTGCGTTGTTCTTCAACTTGTTCACTTTCTTTTTCACTTGCTTTTTTCAACATTTCCATGTTGGTTTTGTGTTCAGTAGCTTCCTAGAAGTGAAAAAGCTATTTAAATTGTGAAATTGATAAAGGACATATATTACCGTCATGCTCAAGGTAATAGCTTGGAGCATATCGTCAGCTTCGCTTTGCTTTTCTTTCAATAGTGCATTCTGCTCGCTAGCTTTAACTTTCATTTCTGCTACTACTTTTTTTGCTTCACTCAATTTTGCCACTCCAGACTTTAAATGATATTTCATGTATATGAGGTTTTTTGCTCAATTGACATTTATCACATCATTACCTTCAGCACGGTTACCCTGGCTTGAATCAAACTTCTCTTATTTAATAGCAGTTTGTTAAATTGACCAACAAAAGCGATGAGCTTCTTCGGAGATGGGTTAGAAAATCGTTCAAAAACTTTAACAAATCGATCACAAAATATTTCGTTATTTTCGAAAGGATTTGGTATATCAACTGAGCTACTTTCAGAAGTAATCATTGCAAATGTTGAAGCAGAAATCTGAATTGCACACACATACATGTATAAATCTTGCATGACAATAATTGTTTAGTCACCTTTAGCAGGGAATCTTTGGACCAACTATGTATCGACAGGACAGTGCATTTTTTGAATAGTACACCGTAATGTTTCCTGTAAGTGGCTAATTTAAGTTCGTTTGAATCAATGATCAATACAATACGAAGATTTTGCTTCACTCCTAAAATGAAAAGTTTAGCAACACATCAAACAACAAAACCAAAAATGAAAGTGTTTCTCACTTTCTGAAAAATAAGAATACATATTTCCATGATATGAATCTTGTGCAGCTTGTTGACGCAGTTGAGCTAATAATGGCTCTAGTTCCTCTGATTTAAAAATACCTGGAACTTCACCTGAAAGCAATATGGAGCAAATTGGATCCAGAAAACGATCCTCAATCAATTGGTAATCTTCTATTAAAAGAATGACCATGCCATTTTTCAGCGCCGCAGTTTGCAGTGCCTGCTTCAAATCATTCATGTACTGTTTCCAACTGTAATGCGGAATAATATGCAAATGAATAAGCTCAATGTTATGCAAATATGCTGTAATTGCTAGTGCAGATCGTCTTCCAACACCGGCTGGTGCTATCATTAAAAGTGAAGAACGAGAAATGGATGTTATTGCGCGTTCAATCTGCGTGACCAACAGCATGAGTTCTTTTGTAATTACCAAATTCAGTCGACTGAACTCACAATTATATCGTGCAATGGCACTTTTCAACAGTGTGTAAAATTGCTCTTCTTCGACTTTAATTAGTTTTGTATCAAGAAGTTTTTGAGAACGTAGCTTTAGCACATCTGTCTCAGTTCCACAAGAGGAATACAGTTGAAAATCTGAAATGGAAATACACTTAATAACAAGTTAAAATATTGCAGACAATTTTTTTTAGAATAAATTACCCAGTATATTTTCTTTGCCACTTATTGCTAGCAATTTAGGCCAATGTTTCACCACTGCTTCCCTGAGCAAATGATCAAATTGCTTTTTTTCATTTTCAGTAGTTAAACGATCACGAAATATTCGAAAACTTTCATGCAACCATAAGTGAAAGAACTTTTTAATATCCCTAAAGTTGATAAATACATAACTAATGCAAAGAGCAATCAGATATTTTAGCAAATTACCAATCTCTCAAGTCGTAACGAGACAAGCTGGTAATCCAAGTTGTCAAGTCAGCCGGAGTGAAAAAGTATTCAACATTGCTATCAAACTTGAACTGTTTTTGACACTAAAAATCCAACAGATGCAACTTACACTGATATAGTAAATTTTTCAGTCTGTTTTACCTGTTCATATATAGCAATCATGCATGTCGGTACTTGCGCAAGTAAGGATTTTATGTCATTTTGTGTAACTTTTAAATTCAGCTGTAAAACTGCATTTAAATACGCAGTACAAATTGAGGATAATTCTTCCTTGCTTGGTGATCTGTTAAGAGAATATATGTTCAGTATGTGCGCATTTATTTTCGACAACATTAAGCTGTGCTTGCCTTATGCTCATCACTGGCATGATAGACATAAACCGTTGGGGAAGATCGCTGTATTTGGAATTTGTTGATATGTTTATGCAAAACACTATTTGAACATTTGATATTGTAATCCATTCAAAAGTTTCGTCATAAAAGCCTCCAAGAGTAAACACCTTAACAAAGAGCAGTTAATAAATACTAAAAAAAAGGCATGAAATTTATGACCATACTTGACGTAAAAAAGCTATTAGCGAGTTGCTACCCCACTGATCTCGTTTGCAGATATCAATGTATTTAATTAAAAATACAAGTCGCTCACAGTCTTTAGGTCGAAATTCTCGACCTTTTGTCCCAGTGGACAAAGTGCAGCATTGTTTGAGTTTATCGAGAAAATTTTCAAGATTTGTTTCAGCAGTACAGTGCAAGGACACCAGGTTAGTAGAGCAGTTAGCTTGCAGACTTTCATTCAGCAGCAGTCTAAAATATCATTCCAAGCGTAATGGTTTCAAAACATAATAATGGCGATTTATTATTATACAATTATTTCATAAAAATATCTTAGAATTATTTTGTGCAATACATGTAGTATTGTATAACTTTGAAAAGACTTACTGCTTTCCACATTCATCCGGACCAAACATTATAAATGACTTGCACGAAGGTTTTGCCCAAAGCATATCAATGTAGCTCAAAGCAGCAAGCGCATCTGCTGTTTTTACGAACAGAGCTGTCCCAGGGCACACTTCAACTTGATCAGAGTAATCATCGAAGCTTACAAGTCTGTCGTAACTTTTTTCATAAACTACGTTCATAGGTTGCTTTGGATCAGGCAATTTTTCACTAGCCCAGTTAAACAGCTTTTCAAATTTATATGAAATTAATTATAACCTTACAATTATAATGAATTACTTAAACATACTTTGGTAGCAAATTCCGTTTGAGCATCATGGCGTAGATTTCTGGAAACCCCATACAACAGTCGAACCAAAAATTCTTTTTTTCTTTTAACATTGTCCATAATAGCAAGAATATTTTTCACGGTACCTACTAAACTCAGTTCAGCTACGAATTCATCCTTAAAAAAGCATACGTTTGTGTATTTTTAATTTTAGCACTTATTTGCAAACCTTTTGTAAAATCCATTCAAGAGCGCGATGGAAATACATGTTGAACCATTCAGATAAATTTTCTCTTACGTCGGTTTGTTGTTTTTCAATGAAATGCTTAACAATAGCTTTGATGTCAACTGATTCTTGGCTAGAATATAATTTGAAATACATCTTTAGATTGATATTGTTCTTCTTAAATGTTACTTAAAATATGCTTACCTCAAGTAAACAATGCCCATTCTAGATATAGTCGCGGGTGAGGCGTTGGTAAGATTGTCGCATTCAAAAATAAAATTTACATTTTTTGTCAGTTGAATGCGTTCACCAGATGCCATCTAAATATATAAAATTAACGCTATTTACATATGATTTGTCAATTAACCGTTAAAAGTTTGTTGTCATCAAAAACGGAATTCATGGATTCAATCCATTCTGGATCAATTTCACCGTCGCATACTATCCATGACCAAACATCTTCAACGTAGCATTGTATTAATTAAAATGCCATCAGCATTGTTCTACAAAGTGTGCTTACTTTCAGATACGCATTTCCTACAAAGGTGTGTTAGTAAACCATCGCACCATTCTCGAGTATCAGGATCAATGTAGCCAAGAAGCTAAAATTGAGAATGTTTTACATAAATTGCGCAAAGTGTTTACTTGACTTTACTCGATGTTTGGGCATAGCTTTCGGATTGAAGGTGTATGTATTGATTTGTTTCCCCATTTTGATCAATGCTTCTTTCAGCACAGTCCATATTGTAGTTTTTCCAGAACCACCTGTAAATTAAACTCGTCATGAAAACTTGTAAACTTATCAATTAAAAATATCTACTTGGACCAACAATGATAACTCCCATTCGTTGTTGAAGTTGTTCGTATAAGTCAAAAACTTTTTCTTTCTAAATTTAAATGATGGTTAAGTTCACATTTCAAATGTACGAACTATTTTAAAATACAACCTGATTTCTGGACAATGTAACATCCATCTTAGAAGCAGCATATTCTACTGAATCTTTCAATTCATTGCGTTGAATTTCTTTTGATTTCACTCCAGGAAAAGCATCTCTGATTATATCTTCAAAAATGATCGAATCACTGTAAGTTAACTTTGATTGAGTGTTGATTCTGAGCGCGTGCACAGTGGTGATCATTTCTAATTCTTCAGTAGATGTTTCTGATTTTAAGGTAGTCAAATTTTGGCGCAAAAGATTGCCACAAGTATTTAGCACTGTTTTCAAAGCTCTCAACCCCCAATCGTAGTGATGCTGTTGAGATAATATTTCTCTAAATCACATCAGCATCTATGTATGCAGATGAAAGCAAAGCAAAATTTAAAAAACAAACCGGCAAAGATCGAAGACACAGGTTAATGTTTGTCCAATCTCTAGAGCTTTGCTGAATCCTTCAGACATTAGCATTGTTTGTGCGATGATTTTGTTGTCTGCCTGTGACATTGCTACTGGTCGGAAAAGTTGTTTTAAATTATCCGGTAATCGCCTACGACCACTGTATTCTTTTCCAGCTGGATTTAAAGTAACAAAAACTGCAATGTTCGGATTAATTTCTACCTAAAACATTTGCAACCAGTTGTTGTTATTATTCGTTAGTGTGAAAGAAATTAAGCTGAATCACTGGTACTATAAAAACAAAACCGTAAACATCAAATAATCATACTTCTTTATCCATAAGAATACACACATTCTGCTTGGATTTCAATGCATTTTGTATTGTTTCAATTTGCATCGATACTGCCGACAAGACACCTTCTTCGAGTCGATTGAACTCATCAAAGCAACCCCAAGCTCCACATTTTATCAAACCAACAAAAATTCTTCCCATTGATTTGAGATCAATACCCTGAAAACATGTAGATAATATTATTATTTTTTTTGTGAAACCATCACCTCCTGTATAATTGACTACCTCGTCACAGTTGAACACAAGAACAAGCCGACCTAAAAGCATTCCTAGCGTCTTTACTGTTTCAGTTTTTCCAGTACCTGTGGGTCCATATGGATTACCACCCAAACCCATGTGCATTGCTTAAAGTAGTATTTTATGACTGAAATACACAGCATAAAAGTATACCTTGAGTAAAAGTCAAAAAACATCTGTCTGTTAGCTGCGTGTGTACTAGTTTTGCCAAGTTTCCAACATACTCATAGTTGTACATGTATTCAACATCAACAATTCTGACTATCACTGTTTCGTTGTTTTCGAGATAGAATCTTTAAAATCTCTTTATTGAAATTATTTGTAATGCAATTTAACCACGCATACCTCAGCTGCTTTTGCCACTGCCAACAATCTTTACTTGTTACTGAAGCTTTCCGCAGATTGTTTACAATTTGTAGGTTGTGAATCAGATCCAGAATGAGAGCTTTAAGCTTCAACTGTAAAATAGTAGAGTCGGTTGTGACCAGTGTGTAAGTTTTTAGTTGACTTTGTAATGATGCGGCGAGTCGATCCAAAGTTCCTGATTGGATTGCTTTTTCACATTGTTCACAAAATCGAATCTGCTCAGACAAACAAAGCACCTGAAGAACATTTTTCAATTTAACACCTTTTTAATAGTTTGTTTGAAAATAACAAAGCTTACTTGTGAACAGAATTGTGAAGGATCTAAGTTTTGACCACTTTTCATTGTGTTAACCGCCAAAATGACCGAACGCTTCAGGGTCTCTTGCATTGAAAGATGAAGTGCAGAAAGCCATGACTTCAAACAATATTTACTTGTAGCCCACAGCATTGTTTGGAAGAAAATTCACGTTACCTGTATTTCACTAGCAATTTTGACCGGAGATTGAAGAGGTAAAATTTCTCCGTCAGCTGAAACAACGGCTGTTATGCAATTATTTCCTTTATCAAAGTGAACAGTGTGAATTCCAGGAAACAGCTTTTTTAAATGCATTCGTATGATTTCAGGATTATCTGCTCGCCCCAGTAGTTCCAATAAATCATCATCACCAATGAAATAAAATCTAGGAAATTCATCTCTTTTCTCCTAAGTATAAAAAAGGTTTCAGCTTAGTGTTGGAATTTGGATTTTATGTTACGTCATCACTTCTAAATACTGATTTAGCGCCTTTTGACAACGCTGGAATTGCTCTACCAGGTTAGTAAAGCTACTCTTTGAAGAAGCATTCACTCGTAGCATCATGATGCGATTGTCTTGTGCTAATCCATTCATTATCTGCCTGAAAATTGACAATTTTAACAACGAGATTAACGTCGAGTTGTAAATTGAAATTTTAACTGAAATTCTTTATCCAGTCGCTGAAAACGAGACCATTCTTTAGGCAGGGCACCCAAATTGAATACAGGCCTTAGTGAAAGCCATTTGCGTTGTATTTCCTGCAACAGGCGGACAAGGTCCAATAATTCACTCAAACGCTCTTCCCAGAAATTTGTTCGATCATAAAATGCATTCTGCAAAGATGACTCCTTGAGGGATTGTACAAGAGCCTGTTTTTCTTCAATCTGTAAAGAAATGAACATTGATAAAAGCTGTGCAATTTTTTTTTAAATTCACTTCGTTCAAAATTTCTTTCCAATTGGTGACAAGAGCAATTTGCTGACTGTTTTGATCTTTTTGAGAAGTGAAATGGAAAGTGCAAGCAGCACCCCACAGATCCAACTGGTGTAAAGCATCTCGAATAGCTACTTCACCTTGAGCCCGAGAATTCAATTCCTTTTGAAAATTTAATTAATATTTAAAAATTAAGAATTAAAACAACCTAAAAGTACTTTTAAACGTGAAACATTCTGAACTAGCACGGATGTAGATGATAAAAAATGTCCAAATGTTAAGTGTTCGTGCTTCATCAATGTTGGAAGCTTCATCAGTCGCATGAGTTCAACCCAGTGATCTTCAGAGAAAGATTCTCCAGTGCAGTACTTCAGTACTGGAATTAATTCCTCAACATATAAATTACAATTAAAAAATTTAAGCAAATAATTAAGTAAGCATTTTAATCTACTCTGTATTTGGAAACATCATTCTGTATGCGCACAGCAATGGAATTCATTTCACCTTCTTTGAGCTTCTCACTCCATGTAACCAAAAATTGAGAAAATACATGAATCTTTGATCTAAAATAAATACCAATTACTATTAGGTGATGCAATTAAATAAGTTATGCTTTACTTGAAAAATATCCATTCTTCATTGCCAAATTCAGTTAAAGCGTTGTAAAATGTTTGATATGGTAGCCAAGCAGCTTCACATGCTTGGACGCTGTGAATGAGCTCTTCCAAATTTTTAAATCGAGGTTTATCTAATCCGAAACTTTCAGCGTCATTCCTGTTAAAGATATATTTTTTTTTCTTGAAATTGAACAAAATTGTATTAATTCATACTTGAGTCGTTTGCTTTCTTCGACGATTTCATTCAGTTCACGTTGTTTCTGCGATACAAAATCAACAATTTCGTGGATTTTTTCCTCGCTGATGTCAGAGACGTCATTTTTGGGCTTCATGTGATACCATTTGACAGCAAACCGTTCCACATGCTGTGAAAATGCTTGTATTTGGCTTAAAACGTTGCTTTTCAGTGTTTCCATCTAAAATTGAAATTTTATTTTCCTACACCAATGCGTACGCTGAAGCGATCAGATTACGCAAGATCAACGAACCACAATAACATACAGTAATAATATTCAAAGAAAATCAAACCTGATCATTAATTATAATTCGATGACTGCCCAACATTGAATCAAATTTCCCAAGCTGCTGACGCAGCTCGTCGGATCCAACAAGATTCGTGCCGGCAACGGTTTTGAACATTTTATTTTTCGACTCAATTTTTGCTAACAAGTTTTCAATTTCAGTCCGTTTTTTCAAATAATTTTGATTTAAAACGTGTGCCATTGTAATTTCTTCCATCGACTGTGGACGACTAGTAAGAGTGCGAATTGCTTCATTAAGGAAATGACCCAACTGAGAGCAATCTTTTTGCCAAGAATCTCGAAGTGTGTGCAATAGCAGGTCGTAAATCCGTTGTAACAAATTTTCAATAAACAACTTTATTGAATCCGTATTTATTGTAATGCAGGCAATTTCTATTTCACTAAATTAAAAATAACATTTATCAGAATATAAATCAGTTCGGAAGCATCAACACTATCTATTTGAAATAACTGTATAAATTTGTTTCTATAGTTTTACATTTCTATGTTTACAATATGGTTTGATTTGAAAATAAATTAAAAATTTGCTTTCATTTATTTACGGAAGAAATGTGAAATAAAAAAAAAATAATAAAACCTCGGAATTTTTTCAGCTTCTCTGCCATTTTGTTTTACTGAGCGAAATGATCTTTCCCAATCAGAAGCTTCAACAAAGTGCTCTTCAATCAATGTTTCTATATCTGCTGATCCAATTACAGCCCATTTCTAAAATTTATCAAATTATAAATTCTCTAAATTAGAAGGAAAATTAACTATTTTCCGAAAATAATAATAGTAGTAATAGTCATAATATTCCACAAAAATTCAAGCTTACGCTAAAACAGTTTTTGGTTATTTGTAACTTTTCAAGTAAGTCTTCGATTTTTTCGTAAGCATTTTGTATGTAATAAGAATTTCTCGATACAATACTTTCAAAAATTGACTTTCCAAATGATAAGTTATCTGAGGAGCAACCTTTAAAGTTGCAAGGGATACTAACAAATCGTCGTATTTCTCGATAATACTTGGAGCGAATTTCTTCAATTGGTGGTTTCAATTTCAGCTTCTTTTGACTTAAAATATAACACGATTTCAATAAATATAAATCAATATTAATCATTCACGAATAACCTGAATAATATTTCAACTTTCATCTTGGATAGTGTATCACTGAATTTTATCAATCCTAAACGATACTGATAATCAAGAACTTTGTACAATTGCCAATCCCAGTGAATGATCCACGGCTTCATGTTGTTTGCATTAATATTCTAAAGTGAAATGAACAACTTCCTAGAAAGTACTTTTATCAAAATATCACTTCTTACTAATCTTGCCGCATCTCTGAAAATTTCTCTTATTTCTGCCAAACTGTCTTTCCACTTTTTTTGATGATGCAACAAATTTATATCCATCAACATCAGGACCTTAATTTTTTCCGATGAAAAATTACAATACGTACGTATGATGTATAAATTTGCTCAAATGCGCGATTACTTTTTGACAAATTTGCTGATGATAGTACTGCAGCTGACGATTGAGAACTGTGATTCGTTCTGCTGCTTCTTGTAACCTCATTATGTAATTTTCCACTTCTTTCGGATCATTCCAACTAACAGTGAACACTGAATCTGAGTACTTGGGCTCCCCAGCTTTGGGAACTTTAATGACTTTTTCAAAAGCAACTGCCGCATCAAGCATCATCGCTTGCAAACAGGGCAGCATATTTCGTTCAGCATTGTTATAAAAATGAGAAACCTAAAATTACACATACATTGTTGCATATACAATTTATTTATTGATTTGACCTGTTTTAATGTTTCAGCATATTTATAATATTTTTGTGCTGTTTTCACGCAGTTGACAATTCGATGAGGAACTGAATATTTAAGGCCAAGAAGTTGACGCGTTTCTTTTATTAATCGAACCAATTTGTCACTGTAATTAACTTTCAGACTTCCGTTTTTCTCACTCAGTTCCATAATTTGAGAGTTTGTTTGCATGCTAAAAGTAATTTTTCAAATTTGAAAATTCAAAATCCACTCACTCACACACACACACACTCACCTCACAAATTCACGAGGGTCATCGATTGCCTGAATCCATTCATTGCACCAACTGTCGAACAATTCAACTCGGTAACTTTGCAGTTCATTTATGTAATCTGAACAACTTTCCACGTATTCTTTGTGACCAGCAAGATCGTCTATCAAATCAGATACCATCTTCATTGTCTGCTCTACCTGTGCTTCCAACATGGATTAGATAATAGGAAAAAAAAAAATTCATCACATCAATAACTAATACTTGTGATTCTTCTTGTTTCGCTCGAACAAGCAGAGACACAGTCTCTGACATGTCGTCAAAAGCCAAATGAATCCAGGAACCAGAACGACGTCGAAATGCTTCTCTTGAATTTTTCAGTTCTTCACTCAGATTCAAAAGCAACGTTTCTCTTCAAAAGTTACATTATTCAACTTATATCAATATGATGGATGATAAAACAAAAATTCACATACCTTTCAGTTGCAAACTGCTGCTTGACCGCAGGAAGGCAGAGTAAATCTTTGTATCGAAGAAAATTATTTAAAATCTTGAAAATTTTTATGTTATACTTGCAAAAATAAATATTTAAAACAAACAAATCATACCGTCATTATGCTTCTTGATTTGCTTTTTGATGACAATAAATTAATTTTGGATAGCACATCACGGGCAAGTGCGCCGAAATTACGTTCAATCTCGAATTTCAATTTATGCCATATTTTATCATTATTTGCATTCAAATCGAAAATGTGAAAATGCTCGGGCAATTTCCAAAGCAGCTGAATTTCTGCACACTGATGTCGATCAAGCATCGTGCATAAAATTTCCTTTGCAGACCGAAGTGCAAAAATCTACATTTATCATATGCTTTTGAGTATATTTACCGTCTGAAATTTGTTTGTTAGTTTACTTGTTTTAGCCTTGTTATCAATAAATTGAGCAACTCAGACGTGAACGGTTTCCCATTCCATTTCTGAGAAACCCAGCGACTCCAGATTTGATTTGTCAGTAGATCACAACTTTCTTTCCATTGTTCGCACAAAGAAATTGCAAGACGCAAATTTGAGAAAACATCATTGAAACTGTCGTTCCAAAAATCCACACCATCCAGCTTGCATTTTACATAAAAATAAATATCTTTGCCTATAATTACAAACAAGAACAATAATTGAAAATTTTGTTTGCATTTAAATATGCTTTACAAAGTTTCACTGTTCAACAATTTGTTTGTTACCAGTGCGTGCAATGTAAAAATTAATAAAACAAAATTACTGATAATTTCGAACAGATTTTTCATTCGTTGTTGTGGAAATGGTTCATAGGTTTGTTGCATCCAAATTTCGTTGAAACAATTCTGAATTTTATCCAAAAGGGAAGACATTTCTGCAAATTGTAATGATTCAATTTTGGAAAACTCCTCTGCAACTGTTTGCAAAGTGAGATGGAAAAATTCAGCCCGTTCATCGTTTCCACTTGAACTAGCCCTTTGCCAAAAATTGCTCTCTTCACTCAGTGAAATGGATTCTGAATGAAAAGTATAAAATTTAACATATGAACAACAACAGACAAGTTAAATAAAAATTTACGTCTAATTGTACTATCATCATCATCATCAGATTTGTGAAGATGTTCACTTTTGGAATATGTGAGACTGTTGAAAGTCGTTTGAAGGCCGAATTGTAATTCATTGATCAAACGTTTCAGCGAAACTTTGTTGTCGTTGGCGCATTCAGAATTTGAAATAACAGGGCTGAAAACTTTATCCAGTGTGTTGTAAAGCGCATCAGGAATTGATTGATGAAATGAAACTGTAGAAACGTGATCTCGCAAATTGTATTCACTTATCACGCAAGGATTATCTTTGAAAAAGATTATCACCAGACAGGATGAATCTTCTGGTAATTCAGAAAGCTGAAATTTATGTTCAAAAAAGAAATCAAATTGAAATAAATGAATATTCAATTGACTACATTCTCACCGCATTTGAACAGTAAAATTTGGATTTTGAACGAGACCATGCAAGAACAACACTGGCACAGTTTGATTCGTTCAAAAATCTTTCCAACGAATTCAGATGTCCCTGTTCCAGTGTTTTAATTTCAAGAGGAACATCAAAGTTTTCTGCAGCTATTTTTAAAATTAATTTTACGCACAAATCAGTATTTTTCATATTTTTCATAAGGACACAAATGCAAAGGCAAATAGTGGGTAAGTTTATCGATGTAAATCAATAAAAGCGGTGAAAATGGTTTCCATGGAAATAGCACGCCTATGGTACTGAGGCAAGATATGCCGTTGCAAGCCAATTCACCTACATGCAGTTGTTCAACCAATATTATAAATTTTTCTATTCAACTGCCACAGCTCACCTTCAGAGACAATGTATGATAATGAAAAAAAAACAAATACAAAGATTTTATCTTGAAAAATTATTTATTTTTTGAAATAGTTGTCAAATTTTTATACTTGATAAACTTGACAATCGAATAATTCTATATTAACGAGTATAATATGCAAAAAAATAATAATTAAAAAACACTGCAATATTTAATGTTTTATTTTAAAAAAATATCTTATTATTATTGATTTAAATTTCTGATAAATTTATATTTATTTAACTTGACGCACACTGCCATTGACTAATTGTTTTCAAATTTCACGACAAGTAAATTACTGTAATACAGTATGATATATATACTTGATTATTCTGAGATTGTAAAATGATTCTGTAGTTTGTGGCTGGTTTGCTCTTCGCTTTCTATTGAACAATTCTAGTTTTGCACAAATTTCTGCTTAACTTTTATTGAAGAAGATGTTGAAAACTGCTTCAAAAAATAAGTATGTTTTTCAATGCTTAATTTTGCATTACTTCTGGCACTTTTACCGTTGATTTATTTTGCGTCAAAAATTGTTGTATACAAAAAGAAACGAAGTTTGCATTTTAAAAGAAAATTTGTTAAAGAATGAATGCAAATCATCTGTATACATTTTTGAAAAATCGCCATGTTCCATTGTCGTCTCGACTGGCAGTTGCTCGTAAAATACTTTTCAGCATTCATTTTTTGCCTGAAAGAATAAAATTAAATTCCAAGAAAAGAGTAAACTTGGATTTGATTGTAACTGTCAAAGACCTTGTCTTTGACTGTCTGCTAGCATTGTTGTTGCAGTGGACGAAGAACGCACTTAGTTCGCAAGAAGTGAACTTGATATGGTCAATAATGGATGAATTTTTTCACACATCTCTTGATGCCACAGTTTATGCAAACAGGGTATCATTTATGAAAGCCATTTGTGTTACACTGAGAAATTGCTCTTCAACTGTTTATCACGAAGACGACATTGCATCATTGCTCAGATGTGTTCTCTTTCTTCTCAGGTCGAAAGAATCAGTTGAAATGAGTAGAAATGTAAAATTTTTGATGACTGTACTTTCTTATCTGTTGGTACTTCGTGGGCGGACATTTCATCGCAATGGAAATGTGATAAATTATTTGAACGAGCTGATCACTGAAATAAGTGAAAATGTTTTGCAACTGAAATCTCTCTGGCCTTCTCGAAATGTCCGCTTGGAGTTTGTTTGCAAGGATATTTTGCCATATTTGCCAAGTGTGAACGTGGAAAACTTGAAAGATGAAAATATTTTGCACACTTTAACTTTCCAGATGTTGTTTTACAAAACAGCGATAACAACTTTCTCCAGATATACCAATTCAGTAGAAATGACAGAATATACAAGAAGTGAAAATACAACAGCTGAAGATAGTCGTTTAATACAGCAACTGTTGAACAAACTGGTGGAATGTCGATTTCATGAACACTCTTCATTTGTGGATTTCTTTCCAAAAGTTGTAGAAGCTTGCATTGAACATTACAAAGACGTTCCAAAATTTTGCAGTGAACAAGTTTTGCGTTTATTTCAGTTTGCTAAAGTGTACACTGAGCAAAATTGTTTACTGTTGGAAAATTTGTTAAATGTGATCATCTCAAAGAAGTTGAAATGCATCAGTGAAGATTGGACTTTGCTCTTTTCTCAAACAGTTGATATGCTGTTTTCAAATGTTCGAGATTTGCACAGCAGAAATGTTGCCTTGAAATTGTGGAAACAGCTATTTTTGTTGAATCCGTTGGTTATTCTACCACATTATAAACGTATACTCAACGAATGCTGCCAAATGACTCAAGCAGATACCTGCAGTGTGGAAGAATATGAATTTTCAACAACACTGTTTGATTATTTTAACAGCACCGGAAAATTGTTGGAAATTGTCAGTACGTACTGTGAGATGGTGCTGACAAAAGACAACTTTGATATTCATCACGACATAATGGAATTATTTTTCAATTCTGGTAAGAATTGCTTTTCTTTTTTTCTTTATTATTTTTGCTTTTTTATAATTTTCTTTGCTAATTCTATCAGATATTTTTAGTGAAAATAAAAACAACATATGTAAATAAACAATGGATTACTGTATCTAATTTGTATATAAGGAAGTGAAGTTTGCTTGAAGCTGTTAAAATTTGCTCACTTTTTTGCTTGCATCGTAGAAACTCACGCACGCATTTCACGTATCTTATCAGCTTCTGTTTTCAACACATTGGTAGTTCGTAGCTTTTTTCTTCACTACAAATGATACTTGAACCACTGCTGTTGCAAAGGTCGCTTTTATCTTAAACTTAGGCATGTAAGCAAACAATTATTCATAAACTTGAGAAAATAACTGTTTTGGAGTAGATAAGTACGAGTGTACGGTGGTACAGTTGTATTTCTTTTGGTGGTGGTAGTTGCGTCCTTACTTTGAAATCGATATGATTTTGTAATGAAGATCGAACATGCATTTGTATTGCATATTTTTTTAAAAATATTTGTCGTACGAGTGCATGCAGTTGCATTTAGCATTATTTATGCTTTCACAATTACAAAAATAATTGATGATGAAGTTTGATTTGCAGTTCAGCAGAAGATTACTACTGATTATGATCATGTGAATAAGATTTTTGAATTTTAGAAATTGACTCAGTCTATCTGCTAAATGAAATTGGCAGTTGTGTAATGCGTGATTGTTGCAAAGTGATGCAGACGATCAATTCGCAACTTGCACCAAAGAAATGTTTGCGGCTTTTGGAATTATTTGAAATTATTTTGTCTGCTGGCAAATTCAAATATGCCGAAGGAAGTGTGATTGAGCAACCGTTAGCTGAAAGCTTATTTTCTGAATTAGACAAACGTTCAGAAGATTCAGATATTTACATTTCATGCAAGGTTAGATTTTGCAACATTTTACTGAAAGTTTTGCTGTTGAACAATGCTAATAAGGAAGCAGCACTTTTGCACTGTAATTTGATGAAGAAATGTTTGAAAAAAGTGACAAGATCTGGAGACTTTCTTGGCAGTATATTGTTGCTCATTTATGAAGGTGTTGCTAAAGAAAACAACATTTCGATAAGCTTCATCGACAAAAGGAAGTGTAAAATTGAGAAAGCCATCGTTGAAGCATTGAATGAAGTTGACAGTTCAAATTTGGAAAATTCCTCCAGTTCAGTTGCGGTTGCACTTTTTATGTGGCTTCGTTATTATGATCATATTTTGCCAGTGCTGAATGACGAACAATTATTAAATTTTTTCAAAATCATGGTGACACTGGCGATCAAGAGTGAAAACAAAGAAGTCAATATGTTTATTTGGAATTTTTCATTGTTTTCAGAATTGCGATTGCGCAATGCAGCCGTGGATGGCATTCTTTCTGTGGGCATTGATTGTGCAAGACAATTATTTGGAGAATTGTGCAATGATTTGATTCATTTGGAAAATTCACCAGGAAAGAAGTGTCCAGATTTAGCAATATTTGAAAGTAGCAGATTGATTCAGAAACCTGAACAAATAATCCACTATGAGCGAGAAGATATTCAATATTTTGCATCTTTGATGAAATGTTTGAATAATGACAACATTTGTTACGAGAGTATTTGTTGTGAAAGGCAAAAAAGGATAGCATTATTTGCTTTTACAATACTTCGATCAGCTGTAGCATTTGCAAAAGTTGATTCAAACAGCTTAATTCATTCTATCATTGAAAATGTAGCCAACAGTTTGCATATCTTGTTGCAACTTGATTCCGTTCGACCAGTAGCTTTGCTAATAACAACATCGGTGGTTCATCATTCTGTTCATTATTTTTGTCAGCAAAATACTGGCGAAGAATTGAAAGCGTTGTTCATTTTACAAACAGCAGCACGATTATGGCATTCCATGTCTCGTCTGAAGCAGTTTGAACTTTCAAAAAATATAAAGCATGTGAAAAAAATATTGAAAATTATCAATAGTGATAAAGAACGTTGGCAATTTTATGCTACATTTGTGTCTTTGGTGATGAAGTGCAGTTGTGTTGCGTCGATTGTTTTCAAGGATATTCAAAAATGGCTTGTGCATGTTGTGAACAATGCAAAGAAAATTGAATCCGATGTCAGTGCTTTGTTGCCGATTGCTGAAGTATTTTCTGAATCAGAAATTATGCAAGAACAGTGTTGTGAAGCGTTGAAAATGGAAATGTTGAAATTTAAAGAATTTTATATGAACGATTTAGATTTTCTCGACGAATGCGACCCGTCTGTTTTTGTGCATTTCTTGTGCATTTTGCTGAAATGGAAAACGTCAGCTAGTTTGAAAAAATATCTTCTACGTGGTCCTTGTAAATTTCCTGATAACATGGATTGGATGAGTCGTGAAAGTAAATTATTGTCCAGTGCACTTTCAAGCGGTTGGGATGATATTTCCCCTAATGAACTGCGTGCGTTGTTCACCGAAATGCATGCTAGGCGCTCTGAATGGTCTGTATTTGTTGTCCACGCAACACTGAATGTGGAAGGTATTGTTGAAAAAGCCAGTTGGTTTCCAAAATATTTGAAAACATTTCTATATGGTTGGATGTACAATAGATGGTATCACTTTGCTGAGAAAACCATCAGCAGTGAAGGTTTATTTCTGCTATTAGCACTGTTGCTGAGAAAGACTTTAAACATGCGACTGGTGCATAAATCAGAAATATTGGACATAGTGCTGTCCTTTTTGTTAGAAGTGAAAATTGAATCATTCACCGTAAATGATGATCGCTTGACAAATATTATTGCAGAAAGTTGTTATTTGATGCGACAATTGCTTTGCCATTTTACATCAGAGGCAGTTAAAAAGATTGAATTGTTCTGCCGTCTTTGCAACAATCTTTTTCAATTGTTGTCTGCTTCGTGTGAATTTCATTCGCACAAAGCTGCTTTGCTTGGCTACAACGTGATGCGTGTTTTTGACGTTATTTCAAATTGTAGCAAAGATTTTCATCGTCTGATACCAAGCATCATTGCAGATTTCATCAGAGCAAATGCTAACAGGCCGTTGTGTCATGATTGTTCTTCTCTGTTAATGCCTGGTTTGCATCGTTTGCACAGTCAACTTGATCAATATAGTATCGCATTTTTGGTTACAAATTTGTCTGAATCTGACAGAGAGGTGTATCGTATCATTTTCAACAGTCAGTTTAGTTCAAATTAGCTGTTGAAAACATTGTTCAATTGCTATCATCAACTATTTCTTCTTTCATTATTATTGATCCAGTATGAATGTTTTTTCACGATTGAAATATTGCGATTAAAAATATTGTTCCCAATGAATTCAGAGTGCAGTAAGTTAAATGAAATTGAGATTCAATTTTATATTGCAAATCTTGCGCAGTGCTCGTTTTAAACGTCGAGTCAGTTCCATGAAAATTTTTTTTAACCAATTCATTATACGCGACACAAACGTCACATTTAATTCAATATTCATTCTGAATGTTTCTATTTAATAGAGCACACATTGGAAAACAAATCGATGGAAAATAAAAAATTAAATGATTCCAGTTAAAAGATGAAATTTTTATAAAAACATACATGGTAAAAATGAAATCTAATACACAGA
>JYDO01000160.1:0-91924 GCA_001447755.1 Trichinella papuae | reverse complement strand
GAGCGTGCACTCGGCCTGCCCAAAGAGCAAGGGAAGAGTTTGCACTCTCCCTTGTCTAAGGGAGGGAGCGTCACGCTCCAGGATGGGGCCCATTTTTGGTCTCTCCAATCTCCACCTGCTTTAAATATTTCAAGTCCCACTCCGGGCATGTTTGCCATTTCGCAGAACTCATTTATGCCAGACTTTATCTGTTTTAGTTTGTATTACATTGCATATTTATTATTATAAATAAAAACTTTTCATTAATAAAGAATTGTTGTTGTTGCATTGTTCTTGGTTTATACAAAAAGAAAGAAAATTTTTTTTCTTACTTTTACATATATTTTAATTGATTTACTTGCGTTACGTGTATTATTTTATTTTCCCCATTTTTAACTGTTCTTTGTTTGTTCCTATAAACTATTTAATATTGCTGGCTGGCAACTAGTAATGGCAAACATGATTTCCCACTTAACTAATCCTACATGATCATCATCGTTATGAAATAATGCAGTATTGGCCTTTTGTTACGTCTGTGAACATGGTAACAAATTTTATTCATTGTGTCTTTGTAATGAAGAACCTTTCACGCTCGACTTCGGCAAATCGTATCTTCTCCAACTTGTCTACACTTACCTCACTTGACCAACGAACGCAATTGACCAACGAACGATTCGATCCAACCTATCCATCCGCTCACTGCTCATAGCTTGCTCCAATTTCTTCTTTCTTCTCCATGTGTATTACGGTTCATTACGTGTTTATGTATTTGTATGCAATGTTTCATGTGTCAGATTTTTTTCAAAGTTAAAGTCAAAATAAAAGAATCAGAGAAAAAAATATTTGGAGAAAGAAACTGAAAAAGAAACAATAAAATGTATAATATAGAAGAGGAAAAAAGTGAAAATAAAAGAATCAAATGAAATAATTAAAGAAATTGAAAAGTCAATAAAATGCATAAAATAAAGAAGGCAAAAGTAAAGTTTGAATGAATGGAAGAAAAGTTTCAAAAACAAAAATAAAATAAATTTGCTTTGGAAAGTATTCGAAACAAAAGTAAATGTAAAATTTGAAAATTGAAAAAACAAAAATTACAAAATAAATAAAAATCAAAAATTATTTCGACACATGAAAGCAATTGCATACATAAATTTTGCTGCGTGAAAGACCAAGTACTGCATTAAATCAAAACTCAGCCATGTAGGTTTGTCGTTAACTTAATTATACTATGGGATAACTTCACCCTTTCGAAGTATCCCTATCCCAGACTTACAGAATTGGGATCCATGGGGAACCGCATATACCGTATGTCTTCATTCCATAGTTCTGCTTCGTGTCGTCCGCGATCTGCTTCGTGTCGTCCGCGATCTGCTTCGTGCCGTCCGCGATCTGCTTCGTGTCGTCCGCGTTTTCACTTTTTCTTTTCTTCATTGTCCATATCTGTAAGAATGTTAAATGTTAAATCAAAAATTTTCTCGCTTTATCACATAGTAAAATTGAGAAATGGAACACAGAATTTTGAAAAAGTAGTTGTCCTTTCAATTAAAGATAACGTTATCAAAATAATTATATAGAGATTTTCGAAAAAAAGTAACAACTAAAAAAACTGAATACTTTCAACAATTATTAACGGACTTGAGTAGTCATTGAACGTCGTAAATGAACTCAGAGAACATTTTGACGACGCTACCACTTGCAACGTAGGTCAAGCAAACAAGTGCACCATTAATGATGATAAGGCAATTTTCAAATGACCGTTATTTGCATAATGCAGCGCTGGAAAACAGTTTGCGGAAAAATTGGAAATTATTCTCGATGTTGAATTCTAAGCTAACGGCCTAAACACACAGAAATTCATGTACAGTAAACCGTTAATCTAGCGAATGCATCGAATTAGAATTGAATAATTTCAAATGATTTGATAATTCATAATATACACCCTAATCTATCGTTACTATTAGACGGCCACGTCAGCAAAGTAAACAACCAGCGCTTAGCTATTGATAACATTAGCGTTTCGAGAGAAGCCGATTTGCATAATTGAAAAACAACCTTAAATCGCGATAAAAGAACTAAATTATAAGTTGATTTTGAAAGCAATTATGTATTTCAGTTTTTTTTTTGATGATCTCAGCAGAGTGTAGTATGTGAGGAAAACTTTTGGTAAAACAGCACCGTAATTACGAAATGAAAAACGGAAGTAAAGTAATATAAAAAAGCACAGCATTAGAAACCGAATGAATTGATCAAGAATTTGAGTAATCACCATACAAAGCGTCTCAGCTATTTTGTATTGCACACGCGTTTGTTGACCTGTCACAATTAATTTTAATCTGCTTTTATTTTTGATTAATTCACTTTAAAAATTTTTTAAATTAATTTAAATTATTTATTATGCAGTTATTTCTCGGTTTTAGATTTTAATTTAAGAAATGTTTTACTTTTCCGATGAATTGCAATATTGGCAATAATACCTTAAAATCATTAATACTGTAAATATTTTCAGATCGTTATTTACGGAATGCATCTTTTGTAACACTTTGTAGTTCCATAAAAAACACATTCAATGCAAAGTTTTTAATTTTTCCTAAAGTTATGTTGTTTAACAAATGTTCACTTGCTTCACACTTCACATCGTTCTAAAGATGTTCATTAATCTTATACATTTGTTCATGCTTTTTCCGTTATTGCATACTGCGAACATCTATTTGTCATCTTAATAAGTATGTTTTGCTGGAACAAATGGCAGTAAATTATTTTTACATTATTATTATTATGAATATCATAATGACATCAATAATGTAGCTTAAATATCGTTTACATATACACTTTGATGACGCTTAATTTATAAAAATCTTCTACTTTACATAACAGGCATGGAATCATCTTTGGAAGTGACGTTTGTTCTCGATCATGGAACATATTTCGCTCAGCGTTGTTCGCAAGTTAGTGTTTATATGTTAGAAATTAATTTCATGAAACTGCAATTAGGAATTGAACTTTGCAGCCTGTAAAAGTAAATCGTCCATCCTTTCCTCAGTCATCAAAAACAAATGCTGAAGATAAGCCGTTCAAGTGGTCACCATCTATTTGGTCCTGCACTGTACAAGCTTTGTTCGAATACCGCCGCATTGTTTGTGATCTTTTCGGAGATCCAGGAAAAATTTGCATTATCCTTGTTGATCAATGTTGTCGAACCCTGGACGCCAAGTTTCTTCACTCTGATGAGACGGTATGTTTCTTTTGAAAAAAATATTTTTTATTTACTATGATTTGTGTAATTTCGGATTTTTTGCATCATTTTGATCAAACTGAATGTGCGTAACCAGTGCATTTTCTGAACTACAGTAACTGATGTTCATATTAACCAGGAGCACTGTAATAATGAAAATGCAAGATTAATACAATATTTGGATTAATATTAATAATCATGAATATAACAAATAAGAAACATAACTGTAAAGCAGGCAGAGTTCGTTAACATCACTGAATGCATTATGATAATTTAAATAAGCTAAAATAATAAGTGCTAAAAAATAAAGTACAGTAGCTAAGTGAGAAATGCTGCACGTGAGAAAAGCAGTAAATGCAAAAATTAATATTCAGTTAGACGAGTGGTTGAAAACAAATGGCGCGTTCACCTTAAAGGAAAATGAAAATGATCCTTCTATTTTGTCTGGAATTAAGATGGCTATTGATAGAATGGATATGGAAAATACTGGTAAAAGAATACCAACAAACTGTCCAAATCGTATTATCACCATCACACATTTTAAAGAGTAAGTCACATATTTCATGGCGATTTAAATGAATAACAAACAAACAAGAAATAGATGAATAATCGAGCATATTTAGTGAAGCAGAGGTGAAAAAGCTCTTAGATGAGGTTTATAATCATATGCTTACCGTGCCAACAAGGTATTTGCATTTTTGTTTTTACATAGTATTTCCTCTGTAGCTCAGTTGATTTTTCTATGTGTAGAAGTGATTTTGAAATTTGTCTGATCAACACTTATCCTGACAAAGTCGACGGCGCAGTGAAGCCCATGCAGTCTAACACGGTGCAGTTTTTTCAAAACAGAAAATTAGCAATTCGTCTTTTTGTAATATCTGAAAATGGAAAATTAGAAAATAAAATCAATTAACAAGTTCTGTATAAATCATTTCAAGGTAGACAAAGAACTTTGCTGGCTTGTAGACCACCAGAAAGACTGCAACGCGCATATCGATTGGCTGTACGAAGTCAAAGATTCAAATGGTGATGGCAGTCAAGTAAAAGTAATTTAATTTTCTTCTATGCAAATGAAAGTATTAAAATGTTGATGTGACTGTAGAAAGAGGAAAGACCATATTCAACGTTACCTGAAGTAACGTATTTACCAGAAATTGGAAACATCGGGATGATGTCTTTACAAGAATCTAATGCTGCAGATTCTTGGTCACAAGCAGATGGATTACCGTGGTGCAACTTTACTAGTGTACATAAGATGAGACAAAACACGCTTCACGTGTATTTATACAACTGCGAAGCCGGCGCACCACTGTTTAATAAAATTTATCAGATTGTCCAACGACATTATGATCTTGCATCATTGACAGTATGCAACATACCGATGAAAGTAATCGTACAATTTTATCTGCCGTTATTTCAACTTTCCTTTTCCTGCTAAAAAACAAATAAGTAAATAAATAAATAAATAAATATAAATATATGTATATACAGGAAGAAGTTAGTGAAGCTGAAAGTGGCTCAAAACCATACAATGTAGAATTGTTGCATCATCGAAAAGTGTTGGAAGATGTATGGAAAGCTGGTAAATGATAGTTCCATTTTGAAATTTGAAAAACAAAAAAAATGCTCTACTGTTTTTATAAATAATTTCAAGGGCTAGTTAGAAATAATGGTACAATTTATGTGACAGCTGCTAATTCCACATATATGACATTCAAAGTGAACTGGGGTTCAGTATGGCGATCGCACGAAAAAGATCTTCAATTTTCCACCATGGCCGTTCCTTGTACACCAGTTTCAATAAACCAACGCGAGACGATGTGCTTAACGAACTACATATTGAGTGGTAAACATATGGCTTGATTTCGCTTTTTCTTCCATTTAACTTGATTTGCATACCTCTGACAAGAATCCTTCAACACAGGTCGAATAGTGTTGATATGTGTTGATTTACCTGACGATGGTCGAATTTACACACACGCGTTAGTTAGTCGCAACGGTCGATTGTATGTGCAAAGCTTGCAGATTGGTCGATCATCGTTTGAAATGTTGCCATCAAGAAAAAATGGTCCTGGAACAGCGGTCACTGATTATCGTGTTAATGTAAAGCAAATGTTTCTTGAGCCGACAAACATGAACAGTTTTCCCCTTCTTGCTTTTATGCTTTATTTATTGTTAGGCATTTCAAGAATTAATTGAAGACTCACTGCTGAAACCTGGTGGTCCTACCATTCCAAAAGGAACAGGTATTTATTTTCTTCTTCAACTGTCTAAAACATAAATAAATAAATAAATAAATAACGGTAGATTTGATAGAACCGATTTAATAATAATAATAATAGCGGTTGTTTATACGTTTAGCTGAAAAATATTTGATTGAAATTACTGAATACTGGCCAATAAATAACAGCAGTTCAGTACTGTTTGCATTGAGCAGTCGTTTGGAACCACTTCTGTCACACATGCGCAAAAAAATACTCACCGAATGTGATCAAGAAGAATGTCGACGTGTTTTGCTGGATATTAACACCAGTTCCCTTAAAAATGAACCTCTACCAATGGGAAATTGTAAAAAAATGGCCGGAATGACAGCGTTAGTAATTTCAGTTTTTACAGAAGAAAAGAATATATGCATGAATTGTTACAGGAAACAGCAATATTCTGTATTATGGGCAGAACTGAACAAATATGTGAGCACTTACGCACACCATTCTAAAGCTCATGAATCCCTTCTCGTTGCTTTGCAACAGGTTACTCAGAAAAGCGGTACTGTTCAAAAAGAAAGCAAGCAATCGTCGATACAGTACATTACTTATTATTCATGATTGTATTCATATATAAAATACTTACTAATTAAATGTTGATCTTGTAGGAAGTTGAAAACAGCTGCCAATCAGATGGAATTGATCGAACAAGCATTAGCAGACGAAGCAGGATTGCTGTGTGGTGATGATGATGGAGAACTTGGAGAAGTAGCAGGTTAAATAAATAAATAAATAAATATATATATATATATATATATACAGAAATTTAAACTGCTGGTGCAATGAATACAATGAATTTTTTCTAGGCAAACAATCATTACTTGATTATTGCTCTCAGGTGCATCATGAAGAGCATTACACGAAATGGCGAGATTTTGAAGGAAGGATAGCGATGAACGCTGGTGGCGAAGTGATCCTTTATCGCAACTTGGGCAACAAAGCTGACAAAAATTGACATTACAAAAAAATATATACACACATATTACATATGCAATTATTCATTGATCAAAAAATAAAGAAAAAAAAAATATATATAATCATTGCAATTTGTTGATAATTGTTGAATTTTCATCACTGAATAATAATACCTCTGCTTTTGTTGATTGATAACTGCGTTCATAATATAAATATGATTGCGTTATTCCTCCTACAGTTGTTTTTTTTTTAATGTAGCTTGATCGTGCAGTTTCCAAAATTTGAAGTGCACCATCGGACCATGACAGAAGACACTCTAACATTCCAATACGTGATCGAAAATATTCCAGGACCCGGCTGCGATGATGATCTGTTCGAGCAAACACTGCTTGGCTGCAATTGTCGATCGTATTGTCGTTCAAGTACGGGCTGTTCGTGCCAACCGTATGGTGAAAATTACAATGAGCAAAGTTTGCTAATCCAGGAGGATCGTTTTCGTCGTCGTTTCGATCGTCCAGTGATTGAATGCGGAGCCAATTGTACCTGCGGTCCTGGATGTGGGAATCGGGTGGTGCAAAACGGCATCAGTATACCTGTAGAAATATTCCACACCAACTCTGCCAAAGGCTACGGTCTGCGATGCTCGAGCGCCATACGAGACGGCCAGTTCGTTGTCACGTATGCCGGAGAAATCATTGGCATGGAGGAGAGTCGAGATCGTCTGGCTGCTGCATACAGATCTGAACAGCCATGCTTTTTGTTCACACTGCGAGAACAAGCAGAAAATTGCGCCTCGCCTTTGGTCACCTACGTCGACGCGTCACTTTACGGTAACATTGGTCGATTCGTGAATCATTCCTGCCAACCAAACCTGAACATCATAGTCGTGCGTTACAGTACCCCAGTGCCGCACCTTGCCATGTTCGCCAATCGAGACATCGTTGAATTCGAAGAGCTCTGTTATTCGTACGGCACGTTCCGATCCCAGTCAACGCAGGCGCGCAAAGTTTGCTTGTGTGACACAAGCAGTTGTTTCGGCTATTTACCGTACGATTTCTAATACATCTGATAAAAATCTGTTGTCCATTGTTATTTACTTTTTTTTTGTTTTCTGTTTTTGCTTTATTACATAATTTCATTTGCAATTAATTGAAAGCACCGTCCATCTGAATGCGCCAAATGAGTGAGTCGTTCACTTTTTTACAAGCAAACTAGATAAAAATCAGATTAGAAAACTAAATTCAAATAAATGCACAAACACATCTTCAGTAAAAGATCTTTCCTGCAACTGCCTGCATGACCATAATCTTTCTAAGCTCTCTCCAGAGATCATCATCAATTAATCAATCAATCTATCATGCCCAAAGCTGAAATTTACAACTGGCTGTCCATCATCACCGGTGGAGGTGTAGTATTCAACCAAAGCCGATTGTCCGATTGCCAAATGTTTTGCCGGTGTCGAATTAACGCTGCTGAACGATCTTTGCGAAGTCTGTTGTTACAAAGAATTTTTTCTTTTTTGTCACAAACAATACCAAAGTAAAAGAGAAAAATCTCATCATTGCAAGATGTCTTACTCATTGCACACATTATCATCGCGATTAATTTGATACGCATCCGTATCCATTAACCATTCTTCTGTATCTTCTCCACATTCCATCTGACAATAATAATCACAATAAATACAATACAATACAATTTATCCAATGCATACACTATTTTCGGCTTCACGTATCACCTTCTGTTTGATCATGAAATTTGCTGACGTGTTCCAACTGGAATCGTTGCTATCTATACGACGTTTCAACCATTTACTATCGCATGATCTTGTTATCTGCAATAAAGAAAATAAATAAATAAATTTCACCGTAATACAAAAACTTTATTAGCATTAATTCTTTCTTCTGTTGGCGTAAATTTTTTACCGCTGCTATTCAAAATTTCAGTATAAATAATACAATTTTAGCAAATATTTCAAAGCAAACAACAACCATTAATAAATATAACATTAACGAACATCATTAATGAAACAGAATTTCAGATTGATCAAAGCAGCAATATGAAAATCAAAAAAAGAAAACTGTGGCGTTTTCCCATACCTTTTGCAATTCTTGTTGTATAGAAACAATTGCTGCAGAAGATGCCGTATTGTCGCTGATGACCTCAAACGAACTATCTGCAGTAGACAGTTTTTCCTCCGTACCTTTCAGTGATTCATTTCCTAATGATGAAGCGGCATCTGACAATTTCACATCACCTTTTACAGCGGTAGCAGAACTTTTGTCATTACTGTCCTCGTGTTTCAAAACTTCAGAAACTTCATTTGGCGATTGTTCATCTTCATCAACCTGGAAAATTATCATTTACAACTGAAATTCAAAAGGCAACCAAAAAGAAAAAAGTGAATATTAATTAATTAATTAGCTGATCAGAAGAAGAAACATTAGTAAAAATCTTTGAAAAAAGTGATACCCCTCTCCAACTCCAACCCCCCCCCCCCAATTCCCACCGTACTCCGTACCAAAAAAGAAATCTATCGTACTTTTTTAATGATAATTTCACTTTCACATATTGTTGGCTCGCCTTCTGTACCGTGCTGGATATGATGAAGCCAGTTGTGAACGTGATCTTGTCTACGCTCATGCGACAACACAGAATGCGTTGTACATGAACTGTCGACCACATCGACAAATTTCGGTTGCGCTTTGTTCGACTTTTCAGTAAAAGCTTTCAAAATAATATTATGCTTATCCACTACTGGCTTGCCTCGGTGCAAGATGATCTGTTGTAAATGAACATCGTCATCCGTTGCACAATAAATACAACAAATTCCACCGTCAATAAAAATAGAATATACCGTGTCCGATTTTGGAAAATCAGCACTTTGCAAAAGTGAATGCAACACATCGTCATCTTCGTAATCTTCGAATTCACAAGGCAAACTGTCAGCTAGCTTTAAATTTGAGAGAGAGAGAGAAAAAAAAAGCAATCAGCAAATTGCGGCAAAATACTCCAACAAAGAAAACAATAGCATGGATACTTTTGAATTTTTGCTCATTTTGATTTCACCGAACAGAAAAATTGACTTTCTCAAGCTATTGTGATTCGCATCGAATGACAAATTTGCGGTTTCGCAAGGCTCCAAATCAAGCAAAGAAAAGCTAAACAATAAAATGAACAAAAAAAAACCAAATTAAAATTCATGCTACAAAAAATCGCTCAACGAACCCTGTCAGCATATCGCTCACTTCTTGTACTTCGCTCTTTGACGCATGCACTGTTGTTGTTGTTGTTGTTGGTGTTGAATTCAATTCAGCAGCAGATACCAATTTCTTCAACCCATCTTGATAAAGAGCTAAACTCTGACAAGCAGTAAATGAACTATTTTTTTTCAAAGACGTACAATTAAGCAAGCTGAACACAATTTTAGTAAAGTATTGAATTTTGAAAGATAAAAGAAAATTATTTCCTCTCAATATTACGGTTTTCAAGTTCGGTGATTTTCACTTTCATTAAACAGCACCAACCTAGGCTAGAGTTCAGCGACTGCTCTTGCAGTCCCAAGTAAAGATCCTTCGATGAAACAATCGCATCCAATTGTTCCAGCAACTGTTGCTCCCTTTGACGCAAATAACACAACTGCTGCGAAAACGAACGACGAACTTCCTTTCTGATCTGAAATGCAAAAATTAAAACTTACAATACGACTGTTGAATTTTTAATATATTAACAATAAAATTACAAACCGCTTCTGAATTGCTTTTCACATTCTGTTTAATAAAAGCAATCTTCGACAACGTGTGCTCAACAGAGTTAATTCGCTGACGTAACTGATTTTCCAAATTTTTCATTCGACTATTAAAAATAAAATTTATTATTAATTTCAATGATTTATGAATTTCATAAATTAACAAAAATTTTCATAAATAAAATAATCAACAAATCAAAGACGATAAAATTGATCAAGTAAACACAGCTACGCTGTTACGTTACAGTACTTATCAATTTTCAGGATTAATTGAAATACTGTATCAAAGGTGAATTCAATGACAGATGCTTCAAGCAGAGAAACTATATTAATTTTAAGTGAAAATGACATTATAAAACGTAAAAAATATATAATTCATAAAAAGACAAAAACAACATAACTTTTTGTAAACGTAATTAAGCAAATTTTACAATAGATATAGTCCCTTCGAGAAAAAAATTTACAAAGAAAAGTGTTTTACGCAATTGATGTGAAATTATTAATTGAATTCCATTCAATTGCATATTTTATATAAAAAATTTCTTGCAAAAGAATAAAAAAGAAAATCAATTTCAACGGAGGTTTAACATTAACATCATAGTTAATAAAAGTGTTCTTGCAGACTGACAACTACAGGGCACAGTGTATGCGGGAAATTATTCAACAAAGCCATGTGATTCATTTGAATAGTAATTAAAATTATATAAATAGCACAAATGTGTTAAGATTATTTTGAAAAGAACAGTTGGAAAGTCATAAACAATATTGTCCCGTTGCTAGACAAATTGAGAACCTCCGCAGTTTACGAGCAAAGTAGACAATAGGATGGTTCAATTTTCTTTAATTGAATAAGCATTAAAAATAACAATCTTTATTGTATATTGCATTTGTGCATTACGTTTTTGAAAATAAGTATTGCATTTAATAAAATTCTTATAGCCGGCAGCAACCTACTCTGTTTTTCAAGCACAGAAATGAACAAATCAAAAATTTCTCATTTACCAAACCTTACAATGATCAATCATTTTTTGACATTTTATACGCTGCATATTACATCATTTTGAACAGTCAACAACAGTGAGATAATAATTCATTTAGAATTATCGTTATTATAATTAAAAAATTGTAACAGAATTTGAACAAACAGAAAACAGCATTATACAAATAAAAATTCTGATAATCATTAAAAAATCAACAACTAAAATAGGAATAATAATTTCTCACTATTCTCATTGAAAATGAAGGAAGTTAAAAAACCAAATTTTTTTGAAAGCTATTTCCCAGAGGCCCAGTAGTTCAATGATCCCAATATCAATATTCATATTTGATGAACACAAATTTTTCTAAATAAATTCAACTGACATATTGACTGACATAAATAATATTTTGAATAAACAATTCATATTTCAAACTAAAATGATTTTAATGTCAGAAAAATATTTGAAAAAGTGAAAGAAAATAAAGAAACTTCCCCATTTTCTCAAGCAAACGAAAATTAATCTTTACAAGAACAATGCCAAATAGTAATTATGCAAAAATTTTTCGATCAGTTAAAATCTTTCCTTCATTGATCAATTTGAAAAATTTTTGTGAATATCATTGAATAAAATTATATAAAGTAAATTGATTACAATTTGAAAACCCTAAACTTAAATGATTATAAAAACGAGGGAAACAGTATTTTGCAAGAATTCATCAAATACCATCAGCAGATTTAAATCAAGGTCAAAATGTTTTAACAAAAATGCTTCAGGCAATCAGCTTGACTTATACGCGTCAAAGTCACTGACAACAAGACAGTCTGGAACATTCCCAACGCTACTGTAAACCGGTCCCGATGAATCCCACAAGTGAACATCATTTTCCGATCATCAACAAAAAGGGAGCGGTCTTAACCAGTGGATCAATAAAAATTTCCACAAAAAAGATGAAAAAATATAATCATACATACATACATACGTATATACACATACATATATACGTACGTACATGCCTGCGTGGATGCATGCATGCATGCATGCGTACTTATATACATTCTTGTATGAATGCATACGTAAAATCATACTTGCATGCAAACTGTTTTCAAAGAGGCATTTATTTTTTACGTTGCATTATGAAGCCGAATACAAAAAATGACCAATCATCAACAATTATAAAGCCGATAGTGTAAATGGTGGGCGTTGTCTATAATTAGGTTTCGCGTAAGGTGGTTTAAAAGCAGCCAATCGACGACCCAATGGCCCAGAACATACAGAGAACACAAGCTGCCTCAACCTGTTCACTAACAACGCTGTAGCCTGTGTGTCGCCAAAAGGTAATCAATTTTTAATATTCATTTTTTTTGTTCATTTTACAAAATAATGTTTTCATATAAGAAAAATTTATATTAACTAATAAATATTTGACCGACTGACAATATTAATCATAATGAGATAATTTGCAGAGTGATAGATTCAAGTAAAACAGTAATTTTTAAGATTAAAAAATTCTATTTTCTTCGTATAAACCGTTCTTCAAAAAAGGTCATTCATCATCATTTCTTTATTACAATACACAAATAGATATTCTTCAGAAAGAAATCCTGAATATGAATATGATGATAACATTGAATGAATAATATTAGAATTTTACTTACTTGATCGTCTTCTCTAAAATTAAAGTAGCAGTTTAGAAAAAGGAATTATTCGTTATTGGTTTTGTCCACAGAAACAACAACAAGATTACAATCATTTTATGCTATATAGTTTTGACATTTCCTTCTTCATTTCAAACAGAAGATACAATCACCCTCTTCTGCACAACAATATACTTTTGCTTTTTCTTTTCACTAATAAAATGTTAAATCTTAACTAATGTAATTTAAACTAAAAGCACAGTTTTAGATGCTGAATAAATTAATGTAGTCATAAAAACACCAATGTGAATCGTCGTCATTCACAGCTAGGCTAGAATTATGTTTTCTTCTTTTTTTTTTGATAATACTTTGATTTACAAAATAAGCATTCTTTTTAATTAATTAACTATTTAATTTGAACACGCATTCATCATCCACGTACATTCTTCAAAAGAAGAGAATATGTAAATATCTAGATGGGTAAAAGCTTCACTGCAAAATTAGCTTTGAAAAAATCTGACCTTTTTGCAAAACGAAAAACAGCCCCAAAACGTCCATTCACCCTATTCTAATAAATCATTTACAATTTCTCAATTTAGATTATTTGAAAACATTCAATCAAACAACCAAACAGTTGCTTAACTGCATCGCAATGCAATTTACAGCTAGCCAACTAAAAATTTATAACACCTATAACGTGATCAATATCAATCGTAAACTGTAAATCAACAATTAATACATAATTGATTAATTAATTAATTAATCACTTGTTAATGTATTGAAATTAAAATAAATTTGACTGTTGTTTCAGCTGTTTCAGTTAAGTGAAGAAAAGAAGAGATAAAAAATCTACTGTGCAATCTACTGATGATGATGCATCATAACTCAGCACTAATAACAGTGTTGTTGTTCTGCTGTTTGGGTAACAACATCTTTGGAGCGTCTCTGTTCGACAACGACGACGTGCCATTGGAAATACAACCATGGGAATTGCAAGGCTGTGAAATATACCGAGATGAAAAATTGCATGCAGTAGTGGACGAGATTTGTTTACGTTGCCATGAAATGTTTAGTCATGATTTTCCAGACCTACGAGCTGATTGTCGAGCAAACTGCTTCAAGAATGTCCGATTTACAACATGCCTGAGTCTTTTCCGACCAGTATTAAATACTGATTTGGAACGTTATTTAGACACAAGTTCCAGTGGCAGTCATTTTCATCAAATGGATGATCATCAATTTAGTTAAATTAAATTGAAAATTGTAAAGCAAATGAAAAAAAAACAAAAACAAAGCAAAATACTTAAAAAACTTGAAAACAAGCTTGCAGTTGGACTGCAATGCTTTACCAGCATTGGAACGGAAGATGTATAAACTCTCGCCAATAAAATCGTGAACTCAACCGCTGTCCAGTTGCACCACTCTTAATCTAACGTCCAAGTAAAGCTGTCTATCCTACCTGCGCACTATTAACAAAATTTTCAATGCATCTATTGTTTATTTTTTATTCTTACAAATATCAATAATTAATGGCATGTACAAATGCTATCTGCATCCTTCTAGTGATTTCAGATAAAAAAAACCTCATTCAAAATACTGAAATATTAAAAATCAAACCAATTCCAAGCATGGATTCCGATTCATAATTAATGTAGTAATTAAGTTTTAATCATAAACGCATTCTACTAATTAGAAAAAATTGTTCACAAAATATGCACATCAATGTTCACATCAGTAATACAAAAATGGAACCATTACTAAAACAATAATAATACTGTAATATATATATATAATTCAAACGAAAATTGAAATATCAAATGTTTTTAACTTTTACAGCTTTAAAATTTTTTATACTGAATTTGCAGAATAATAAAAATTGTAAACCTAAAAATCAGTAATATTTACAGTATCTTAGCCGCTTGATTGTACTGAAAAATGTAGCATTATTCATTCTCTGAAATGATTATACTATCGTATGCCATAATTAGCTGACAATAAAATATAAAAATTTCTATAACTGAATTACTAATCTTTTTTTAATTTTTAATTATTACGCAATTTATGGTGTGAACAACCCAGAAGTCTTAAATTTGTGAACTTAAATACTTTTACTAATTATTCATTTTGTTAAATTTAAATTCACTTGATTATATATATATATACATGAAACAAATAAACCGAATATATGAAATAATAACTCTTTTGAGATAAGTTTAGTTTACATAAACAACAAAATATACATACACAGATGTTGTACATTACGAAATGATTTAAAATTGTATTATAAAAACGATGACATCTTAATTTAAACTATAAATCGGTTTGATAGTTAAAAAAAAAATCACAAATGTTCAATAGATAAAAGTCAGCTATAAAGTAAAAGCTTCTATTGTTCAGTGTTCTCTTTTTTTCTCTTTGTCCCCTACTTTGATACGTTGATTTGAAGCGTTTTCTGGTGCACCATGTTTTAAATAATAAAAGCTCATGAAACAACAAACAATAGTTTTTATGAACCATTTTGGACAAAGGAAGCAAAAAAGGAATAATACACAAACATTGGCTTGAATAGCTCCAATTGAATAGCAATTGTTAAAAATGTTGAAAGAAATCACTGCATAAATAAAAATGGACATTTCTGAATAATTGGCCCAAGTTAACTTTTAACGTCACAGTTTAATTCAAGTTAATCTGTTTGTTCGTTTTACGTTTTAAATAAAACTTTAAACAATCACAATGAACAATAAAATTTGATGTTTGTTATTCAAACTTCTTTTACAAACAATTAATTTTAAAATAAAAGACTTTGCAATGAGACTTTTGCAATTGAATTGAATTGAATATCACGAAAATTTTCCTACTGAACAACTGATAAGTATACAAAAAATTTGCATACTTTAGCCTACTAACTAACTGTTACTGAGACAATTAAAGCATGCTTGAAATTAATATTAAGAATGAATGTTCCGGTCAGAGACTAAAAATGCAGACAGAATCAACAACGACCATTTCAAGTTGAGCTTTAAATTAAAATTAAAATTACACAAAACATTCACAAAAACGCCATTTTGTTTGATGATGAAGATTGAATCAGAAAGTATATGAATTAATGAAATTTTTACAATCAACACTGACACAGATACTTAATTATTATTATTTTTTTTACTCTCTTATTACTATATATACTAGAAGTTATGTGCTCGCTTAGAGCAATATGTTATGCATTGAAAGGTGAATGCTAGAAACTAAACTTTAATAAAGAACATGATAAACATCTCGGGCAAGAAGATTTATTGTTGTTTGAAAAGAAATGAATAAACAGTCGTAAAAATAAATCAAATCTTTACTTACCGTGGTGATATTTCTCTTTACGACTTGGAGCAGTTAAAATAGAAAAGCGAACGAAAAGCGTAGTCGAAAATTCCATTCTTCCCACAGAGAAGGTGATTAAATTGGAGAAATAAAAATAAAGCGATCAAAGCCAAATGAAAACTTGTACTGTATGCTGAAAATATTATATCAATCAAGTATATTAATCAATCAATCTGATAAGAAGAGAAGGTCGACCGTGAATAGCATAAATAAATAAAGATAAGCTGAAGAATCAAATTGCACTTTGATTTTGTTCTAACAAATCTCAACAAACATTTATGCAAGCCAGGACAAGTTGAAATACATCCATATTCGATGCTAGCAAAGTTTGAAACAATTATTAAAACTAAGAAAGTGCAATTGAAAAATAGCTTTCTACATGAATAAATAAAAGTTTAGGCAGATTCTATTTATTTCTTCAGATAAATAATTGGAAAAGCAAGGCAGAAAGGAATTTTGATTTCTAAAAATAAGTTTGCTAACAATTTTTCTCGAATATGATAATTAATCAAAAAGCAACTGCTTAAAAATTGAACGTGCAGAATGCTCTCAGTTTTCCACGAGAGATTGGATTTAAATTTTTTCTTAATTTATAATAAACAACTTTCAGGAAATGTTTTCACCTGAAATACGGAAAACATATTTTTCAAAATGTATTTCATGAAATTAGAATATGGAAAAAAAACTCATTTTGAAAAGGAAGAGAAGAAGACAAAAAAAAAAGATAATGCTCAATGAAGCAATCAGGCAAAGATCCATTTGCTATTGACAAATGAACTTTGGATCCACAATTTATCATTCTGTGTAAAGTTTGCTCAGTTGACAAGAAGGAAGTGCAGCCAGCCATTCATTGGTCAACGCTGAAAATAATGCGACAAGACGACGAATCAACACCAACAACCAAGCAGTGTTGGCTATATTTATTAAAGACTGCTTAGCATCAAAAACTAGCACACTTGTAAGCTATATAGCTGCTGAACAACAATTTCATTGCTGAAGTGAAAAATGCTCCGTATCGTTTGCATACTTGCAGCTCTTTTCGTCGTCAGCTGTGGACAATTTCAACCGTAATTTAAACTGTCTTCTATTCATTTCATAGAGATGATAAGTTCTTTTTTTATTTCTGTCTTTCAATAAACATCCATATTTTCCAGTATCCGTCTCCATCGCAGCCAATCTGTATTGAAACAACTGTTGAAAAAAGGTTCCTACGTGGACTATGGCCGCAAGTTGGAACAATACATTCATTTCTTAAGAAAAAAGTATGAAAGCCGATTGCACAAAACACCAGGCGGAATCGATGAAATCTTGCACAACTACATGGATGTAAGCGTTTCTCTTTCAATTAATCATTAATTAATATACGCATGCGAGTAAAAAAATATTTTTTCATGACAATGAAATTAAATTTGAAATTTCCACTTCAGGCCCAGTATTATGGTGAAATTACTATCGGCACTCCACCGCAAAAGTTTACAGTAATTTTTGATACTGGATCGTCAAATCTTTGGGTCCCTTCGAGCAAATGTTCCTTTTTCGACATCGCATGTTGTACAGAAAGAATGAATTAACCTTTTTTTTTCTTTTGTTCAACTTCAAATCTCTGCTTCATTTCAGGGCTTCATAATAGATACAACAGCAAACAGTCTTCCACATACGAAGCCAATGGTGAAGCAATTGAAATTCGCTACGGTTCCGGCTCGATGAAAGGTTTCAAATCTAAAGATACAGTCTGCATGGCTGATTTGTGTGTCAAGGGACAAGGTTTCGCCGAAGCGACAAGCCAGCCTGGTTTAACATTCATTTTTGCCCATTTCGATGGCATCCTCGGCATGGCTTTTCCAAGCATTTCTGTCGGCGGCATTCAGCCAGTCTTCCAATCCATGATTGAGCAAAATCTTTTACCACAATCAGTGTTCGCATTTTGGCTTAACAGGTAAAGCAAGAAAAAGTTTCACAGTGCTTTTTCTTTTTTTCGCTCAACATATATACGAACAAGACAAAAGAATAAGAATTCAATTATTTCACTTTAGAAATCCTGAAGACGAACTTGGCGGTCTCATAACTTTCGGTGGCATAGATGAAAAATATTACATAGGAAACATCACCTGGGTACCATTAACTAAAGAACGATATTGGGAATTCAAGATGGAAACAATCACAGTTGGCAATGAACAAGTGGGCTGCATAGATGGCTGCACCGCCATCGCCGATACTGGCACATCGTTGATAGCCGGACCCAAGGATGAAGTGCAACGTCTGCAGCAAGCTATTGGAGCCAAACCACTAATCATGGGTCAGGTAATCAGGGACAAATTTCACTTTGCGACTTTTCTTCTCTTCTCCACTTCATACTCAAATTTTTAGTATTACGTCAACTGTGACCAAGTAGATTCTCTACCAAATGTGCAGATGAGCATTGGCGGCCGTGTGTTCGACTTGAAACCGGAAGACTACGTTCTTAAAGTAGAACAAATGGGCAAATCCATCTGCCTGTCCGGGTTCATGGGTTTGGACTTGCCACCACAAGTAGGAAAGCTGTGGATTCTTGGAGACATATTTATTGGTCTTTATTACACAGTCTTCGATGTTGGCAATGGTCGTCTTGGATTTGCCAACGCTACTAAATTACATTCTTAGAATAAATTCTTAGTTTTTGACATTAAATTCTTAGTAGATAGCTTGTCTCAATAGTTTGACATGTTTATTATTAAGGCAACTGTTGCTGTATCCGCATGCTGCCGTGGATCAAATACAGTAACATTGAAGTAATGTTTTACCGAAATACTGAAATAAAAGTTCATTCATAACGAATACGAAGTTCTCCGTTTCTGTGTTCAATCAAAGGATTCTGACGTGGCATTCGCATTAGACATTCAATTGATTTCGTACACAGTCTATTAGAAGCATTTGCATCCTCGTACCTATTTCTGTCAGTGCGCATTTTCACTTCATAAATGAAAACATTAGAAATTGTGGCTATAAATTTTTCCGCCAAGCCAACATCTTTTACTCGATGTTCCCTGTAGCACAACTTATACTGCTTACAAGCAGCATGCATCGATCGTAGTGGCTCATCTCTCCATTTTGAAGAGCAGTGGTGCAAAAAATGATCTTTCAAACATAACAACGCTTTTGTTAATGACGTCAAACGCCAAACTTGAGGACTTTCCAAATGCTGGTTTGGCCCTCTGGCAGTATACAATTCATAACCGCCTCCAGTGCGGCGCACTTCCAACACTTCTCTGCTCAAAATATCAGCAGCTGTACTGCAAGCGTCCATCTTTGCTTGAAACTCATCACCCCAATAAAGTTGCGTAGCTACAACTACGTCGTCAATCTGAAAACTTCAAACTTAAAATACAATGTCTTAAATAAATAATAATAGAAAAAAACAAAAATAAATAAAATATAAAATGATTTGTTAACCATCAGGGTACACATTGTGTCAGTGAGCTGTACTCGCCATATACATTTGACAGTATTGCACACGCTGTTGAACTTCTGCATTGGGTTACCGTTAGATGTTAGAATGCTGAGCTGAGCTCTGAGTGAGTATAGCATGGACTGTTTGGCACAGATCGCAGGTTCCTGCCACTTTGAATAGCCGGATGGGCAGTGTTTGTATTCATCATAATCTGTTCGACTTCTCTTAGCTGGAGGACCTGAAACTGTAACATTGATCACTCTTCAGATGGTAAAAAAATGCCACAGAATAAATAAATGCTATAAACAGCAACATAACTCGGGTGTACAAAAAACGAAACAATATAAATCATAAGTAAAATTTACAAAATCTAACAGAAGACGTTCGACGAAGTTGCTTTGATCAATTCTTTGACAATCTATTTCCTCATTGCATATTTCTAAAAACTTCGGCAATTTCTTTGCCAGTAAACTTGATTAACAAAAAACAGACATACAGCTGAAATTAAATCAAAGAAGGAAATGTTAAATCATAACTCAGAATCACAAAACAAACTCATTTTGAGAACATTCTCATCCTGCTGCTCCTTTTATCTAGCTAAAAGCATTTACCGTAAAAAATGTAATAAAATAAAAAATACATTTAAAAAAAGAATGTATATATATATACAAAAATGCACATGTAAAAAAGTTTCATCAACTTGGAGTACTGTATCTTGATAGCGCTATAACCTGCACGTCAAAAAATTATAACCAATTTTAATGTTTTTGTTCTAACATCTGCTTCGCTCAATAATTCTACAACTGCTAAAAAGGCAAAGCTATCATCTGGATGAAAATAAGCTGCATTTCTTCATATGAGAAAACTTTTTTATGGATATTAATGCTGCACTTCTCCAAATGCATAGCAAATCACTAAGTTAAACAACATACATACCACATATAACATAAATAAATGAAACAAATTAAATAATGCAAATTATGTCAGAGCTTCACATTAAATGCTCTATGAAATGACTGTTGCTATTATTTACTTGCTGAATTTCACCAACTAATTAGACGTAGCTTTTCAATTCAGTTTAAAAGAGAAAAAATTTCATACTCATTTTAACACATACATTTATGATAAAAATGTTGCAATGTATGGCAGTGAACCGAAAATATGATATTCTCTGAATATTTCACAGAATATAAAATTAGAAAAAATACAACTTAAATATTTCAATATTAAATTTTCCACAACAAAAAACCTAATTAGAACATGCGCATTTTTTAAGAAGAATAACCGTACTAACTGCGAGAAACAATACACTGTAAGTGGTACTACAGTAAGCATTGTTTTCTCTCTTGAGCACTTATTTACGTTTCAATTACTCTTGTATTTATATTTGTTACACTTTTAAAGGTTAATTAATTAAAAATGTAAAAATCAGATTTCGAAAATAAATAAATTACTCAATCAGTTGCGCATTTCGCGATATAATTACATCAGTTGAAAATACTATTACATACAACACGTGTAAAACATAAAACAATTCCAACAACAAATCAAATAATTACCAGAATCATCTTGATCTTTTTTAGGTTTCAAAAATTTTTCGGCTTCTTGTTGAATAGGTTTGCGGTACTGTTCCACCAAGTTTCCTGCCATTTTCATCACTTCTTTAGTCAACTTAGAATCGTAGCTGAACAAATAACTTACAACTTTGAATTCAACTTAAATGTGCAGATATTTCTAAAATTTACCCTGCACCAAGTACAACAATGTTCACAAGCACATTTGACAGACAAATCAATCGACTTTTCATCATTTTGCTGAAGTTACGCAGAATGAACTGTTTTCTCAAATTCCACATACGATCATTTTCCCAAGGTCGACGGAAATCATCGACATTCAATTCGTTTTCCATTTTCCGCTAAGTAGCTATATTCTCAAAAATAACAGCTGTACAAAAAATTTTCAACCTTACAGTATTTTAAAAGCAATCAGGTACAAGATACTGTTTTACATAAATAACGTAATATTGTTCACTAATATCTTTAATATTTCATCAGGTATAATATAATATATCAAGCATGTTGGAAAAGTAAAATTTGGACAATCAAGAAGTGTTCGACTGGTTTAAATATTAATTTGATTGAATTCAAATCAAAAAATCTAGAAAAAAAAACAATATAAAATTGAATAAAATTAAAACAGCGTATCATTTTTCTTTTGATGTGTATCGTGTTTCGATGAAATTGATCATGTTTAGCGATTATTTCATGCAGAAATGACAGATGAATGAAACAAATGTGAAAAGCAGGTTCAATAAGAGAAGATCTCATCATTGCATGATCACTGAACGAGAACAACTGTAGATGGAAGTGAATGAAATGGGCATGCATGCAAAAATCTTCAATCATACATACATATTCAATGAAAATGAAGAAATCACGTTGAAGTTGCAAAATTTAAAAAAAAAAGTAAAAACAAAAGCAGAAAATTGAATCAAAGCATGTTTCCAGTAGGTTGGGTAGGCGTTGGTGTGGTCGGTGTCTGAGGGTGCAGTGGTGGAGCGCCCGCGGCTGTGAATGAACCAGCTGAAAAGAAAGACGTAGACGGTGAAAGTGATGTGGACGCACTGCAACCAGCAATCGACGTGGGAACAACAGAGACCGCAGAAGATTGTGCAGTTTTGGATGATTCAGCTGTGGTCAAGCAGTTGCGATGTGCACCGGATAAATAACTCAGTATATCCACAGGAAATGGAAATATCACGGTCGAATTGCGTTCAGCTGAAATTGTAGTCAGCGTTTGCAAATACCGAAGCTGCAAAGCCGCCGGAGATTGACTAATTATGTCCGCCGCCTCTTTCAAAGCTTTGCTTGCCTGCTGTTCACCGTCCGCCGCTATTGCCTTAATAATAAATAATACACATTTAAAATTGAAACGCAATAGGATAAAACTTATTTACAAAAATTTTGCTCTTCATTTTATTATTATCCAAGAATAAAAAAAAACAGATTAAACCTCATTGGTGCACCTTGAGAAACTGTATAACAAACATCACAAATAATAAAGAACAATAACATAAATATTTTAAATTTCAAAAAAACAAATTTTTTAAAAATGATTGAATAATTACAGTTTCTAAAGTTGATTCTTAACTGCAAATGCTTGTTATTATTAAGAAAACGGTCAAATTAAAATTTAATAAAAATCAAAATTACTTACCTTAGCCCTTGCTTCGCGAGTCGCCTCCGCTTCAGCGGCCATAGCGCGTTGCAATTGTACAGGCAAGCGCACATCTTTCACTTCCACACGTTCCACTTTCACTCCCCAAGGATCAGTTGCTTCATCCAAGGATGTCTGAAAAATAAAATTAGATCACTTGGATCAGAATACAATTTCAAATATATCTAAACAACAAAAATGAAATCAAAAAAAAAAACCAATTTTTGCTTTCTCAATGAAACCACTATTCTCTCTCACCTGCATTGTTTGCGAGATCACCTCACGATCGCAAAGAATTTCCGTAAGCGTCTTGGTGCCAAGAATATTGCGCAAAGTGGTTTGTGCGAGCAGCTTTGTACTGAGCATAGCGTCTTCCACGTTTATAACAGAAATTGTAGCATTCGAGATGCGTGAATAGACAACTGCATCCACGGCCACAGTTACAGAATCTTTGGAAAGAATCTAAAAAAAAAATAAAATTCAGATTCTCCAACAATTACATCCAATATGCAAGATGGTGTGATTCGAATCAACAATTTAAAAACATACTTCTTGTGGCGGAACATCAAATGACACTACCCTGAGGTCAACTTTGCGATAAGTATCCGTACATGGATTGATGAAAAATATGCCTGAAAAAAAAAAGCATAATCCCAATTAAATTTTGTACTCTAACCCACTATGAACAGCTGCACAAACACACACACACAAACACGAAAAAGCATATATAAAGTTTAAAGAAAAAATCAATTGCAATAACAATGGTTTCAAAAATTCAATTTGTAAAGTGAAAAACGAGCAAGCACTGAGCATGTCAAATTAAATATGCATTGAAATTTGTTCATCCTTTCACCAAGTACATGGAGAGAACACACAAATAAAAAAAAATTAAGCAAAACATGAAAACAACAAATATGCTCCATTATTATACGCTACCACCGAACAGAAAACATTTATATTGTATCAAATTAAAAAAATTCCCTCCTAATGTTGGAAGATTTTTTTTTACCTGGTCCTCTAGCGCCTCCTGGTAAAAGACGGCCGAGTCGAAAAATAACTGCTCGTTCATATTCTTTTACAACCTAAATCAATAAACGAATTAATTTTAAATCAAACCAACAATAATAAATATTTTATATCTAGGTGAAATTTCAATCGATTAAACATTAAAATTACACAAATTTACCTACAGAGGCAAGTTTAAGATATTGTAAAGGTAGCATTCAGAAAATGCTAGTGAAATTTTGCAAATTTAAAAAGAATAAAAAATAATACTGATGCTTTCACTTACTGTTAAGCAAAAAAATAAAGAGAATGGAAGCGTTAGTGCTAATATAAACCAAGAAAACACTATCAATATCCAATGACACGGGCCAAAGTCGTCATCTTTGTCCCCTGAAAAAAGAATGCCTTAAATAACAAAAAAGCAAGAAAACGACTCAATTTTTTTTCAACATTTTATATCGATTGCATATTCGTGTACCGTCTGTCTAATAAATATAATTTTATCAATATAATTTCTCATGATGAAGGTCAATTATGATTTCTACTAAAGACTACTACCTTCACGGATTGAAGTTACAATTGAGTTTACTTGATTGCGTTGCCGTGATAATTCCCAAGCGTGTTTTGGCACAAATAAATATCCATCTATGAATGAAGAATGCAAACGAAATCTATTTATGTCGGTTGCAAAATGTTCAATGACAAAAATGCCTCTATGGAGAGAAATGGAAAATGTCACTGATTTAAATTCCATATGCAAAATAATTTCAATATGAATCGACCTCAACCGAGCTAAATATCAAAGGAATTGAACAACAACCCAACTTTTCTATCCAATCAATCGTTGTAAATAATAAATACTTGATCAGTTCAATCTTTTTCCAACATTGAATGTTTAAAAAATATATGAAAATAATTTTTATAAGAAATATACCAACTGCTAAATTTATTAAACTAATAACAGCATATAGGCACTTCAAATAGCATAGCATAGCATAGAACAGAGAAAATTTCATTAATAAATTTCAAAATGCATTCACTGCCAAGCAATAACAGAAAATCTATTATATGATTTAAGAGAAATTAATTACAATTCCATGTCAGAATACTGCTAGAGGAAAATTACGCTAAAATTGTTCATGCTAGCACATCAAGCAGTCGTCTATAAGGCAAGTTTAAATCAAAACTACTGCTTGAATAAGAGAAGACATATGCGCTGAAGACAAAGATGAAATGAATAGAAAACATAGCAAAATGATTGGAATAAAAACGCGAACAAATGATTCGTCAAATATTGTAAAAAAAGAGAAATAAACAAAAAATTTTAATAAATATCTCCAACAAACAGCTATCAATTTGAACTGAACCGTATATAAATGAATTCAATAAGAAGAAAACGTATTCACTTCAATTTTCAATCAGTCAGTCCGCATGCTAGAAGAAACCTTCTGTTTCACACATGCTTGCCAAAACGATTAATCTGTTTCGCAAAATTAGAGTCAATAAGAATAATGAGAGCACAAATGATGCAAAATAAATCACACTAATCTTCTTTATGTAACTAAAAATCCTTGTGAGAGAAATAAATCATGCTCAAATAAAGAAAAATAATTTTTTCTTTAAGCTGCCGTAAATTAAAATTTGCTTCTGTGGTAACATGTATGAAACTGAAATTCAAAATCCAAGGAATTTTCTACTGCTACTACTACTACTACTACTACTACTCTCGATTAACTTATATTTCAGCGCCATGTAATCTGTACAGCTACGAAAAATTTTCCATTTTGTACTATATAATTAATTTTGAAACAAATACATATTTCTTCATTGTTACTTAAAAGCAGCTTTATATAAAAAAAACAATAACTGAACAACAAACATCATAAGAACCATTGGCTAAAACACTAAAAATAAAGATATTGAATCGCCAGTTTTTTTTTAAATATGGAAATGATAATTATAAATAATTTTGCGCAAACTTAGCAATTTAGTGTAAAATATTTATTCTTCACGTGTGTGATTAAAGTTCACATTAAACTAGCAATAAAACTCTTATTTGTACACGTATACCAACCAACAAGTTATTTTTTAAAATTACAATGATTCATCATGAAAATCGTCATCCTTCAAATAAAACAACGTCAGCCTGGAAACAAACAACTTGTCGTGAAAATTTTTTTTCAAGCTAAAGAACTGATTTCAATCACTCATAAAGCGACGCAAGTGCAACGCTGACTCAAAAAAAAACAAATGTTTTCATTGCTACCGGTTAGAGCTAACAAAGCGAATTACATATATATGCATATATATATATATATACTAGCATTATTTTCTCTCTATCCCCTTCTCAAATCATCACTAAGCAGTGAAACCAATGAAAAAGCAAAAAGCAACAACAACAACAAAATATGCAATAAACAATAAACAAAATTTCCACAAACTTATATTCTGATGTTATTACATTCAAATTGAATTTCAAAGAGTTTGATTTAAAAAATAGAATAAAATAAATTGTATACCGAGGTAGTCAGGTCGATATTGCTGAAAATTGTATGCAGGATCGACAGATTGCTTTGCGGCCATCTGAAACGACGAACTTGTTGGATCCCAGAAAAGAAGTGCGTTGCGCAAGTTGAACGTCAAATTTCTTCAATATAATGCCACAAAAAATAAACGAGAATTTCTAGTGTTGTTGAATGCAGAAATTCAAGATATTTTTTTGCTCTCTCTCTCTCTATGCTTCTCTCCCACTTTTAGCTATAGAAGAAAAAAAAGCTCACTTCTTTCTTATTTCTTTCCAAAAATCCTCTGCTTTTCTATAGAAAAAAAATGAATAATGTCATTTTTGAATAAAATTACTGAAAAGAAATGCAGAAATATATTAATGATCGCTCAGCGGTGAGTGACAACAACGGCAGATCAAGTCGCACGCTTCATCGACATTAGCTATAACGTAGCTGGAAGAGGTGGCGATTTTGGGGGAAATTTATTCGCTGAAACGTCAGAGAGGTTGTTCAACTGCGCTCCAGGTGACCGACCCCACCCGTTTCAACCATCCATACCTCAGCAGCCACTAGCAGAGCCAGCAGTCACTTCTCTATCTGTAAAAGCGCCATCTATCTGAACCAACCAATGCCTGTTGCGGTTGCGGTTGTTGTTGTGCATCGTTGGGGTAGTCAGATGGAAGAAAAGCAAAGTCAAAAAGCAGAGCAGAAAAATGAATGATATGATAGAGAAAAAAAAAAATAACAAGGAGAGTCTTCTCTTTAATGTATATCTCCTTCCGGAAACGATCAATTTATCAACGAGCTTCACAGTGTTGATCAATCGATCGCTTCAACAACGCTTGTGCAAAATCAACGCCTTCTCGACCAGCTGCAACTTCAACCTCTACCGTCAGCAGTTTTGAGCATCACACACTCTTGGAACTTTTTCATTTATAAAAATATCATTTCTACACTTGTATCAATTTTTATAATTGCTCAATCAAACCGCATCGATCAATTTCACTTTGAATAAACAAATCAACATTTTAAATCTATTCAACACATCTATCTCTGTCTATCTATCTATCTATCTATCTATTCAGGTAAATATATTCAAAATTAAAATCGGTCGATTGTAAACCGTTTGTACTTGAAATAAAAGAAAACATGCATATTACTATTATTATTATACTTTAGAGAATTTATAATTTTCGTCATTTTCGCGCAGCATAAATAAAATAAATATAAAAAATATTGAATATGTTGCTTTTCAATAAGTGTAATGAATAATAAATACATTTTTCGATTAAGCAATATAGATTTATTATTTGCAAGTATGACTAATTCTCTTTTCATAAAAGAAACCTGCAGCGGTATGTTCAGCAATGCAAATGAACAATGAATGATTGGGAAAGAAAAAAAAGGGGGAAAAGCAATGCAAACGTTGAAGCATCATTACAGAGGAAAATGGACAAATGTTATGATAATTGTTGTGGACAAAAAAAAAATCAATAAACTTGTAGAAGAAAGCTTGTAGTAGGCTAGTGGAAGAATTATAATAGAATGATTGTAGAAATTAATTTCTATTTGAAACGAAAAATGGTCGCCAAATCGATGAAGTAATAAAATTTTCATATTTTACGCTAGAAGCAAAGCAGAATTCGTGAATTCTTTTGCGAACAGAATTTCTTTCTTAACAGAATTGCTAACAAAAATTACATTTAATTTTCCATAAAAAAAGCTGCCCAAAAGTTTCACATAAAATGCTGTGACTTCACAGTGTTGTGTCACAGTTTCACGTGTAAAAAACACCATTAACCATTGGCCATGATTTCATCAAATTGAATACATTTTCACAACGACAAATGACAACGCTTCATCAAAATATGCTCAACGCATAAAACTCGATACGCGCAGCATAAAAATGCCCGTCACTATGATTAATTGTTCACTGAACATGACGCGTCAAACACATATTCCAAGATAAAATTCTCAACAACAACACGCAAAGCCGTTCATTTTCATTTCCGACCGCCCTTGAATAATCACAGATAACTAACACTAACACTTAATGATTATGGTGGTTATTTCATGTAAAAAATTCAGTTTAATCTCATTTAAAGTTTGATGTCTTTTTGGCAAATATTTAAATAATAACTGTTCATTTAAAAGTTCAATACATCATCATCTATTCAAATGAAATATCACACTCCCTTCAAATAATAATACAAAATAACAAAAATCGTTGACGTATAAATTGAAAAGTTTTCAAATTCCAAAAAAAAATTAATTTCTGCTTTCAAATAAATCAAAGAAAGTTAAATCAATTTAAACTGATGACAAATTAAATATAAACAAATATGTGTATGCCTATTATTGATGATGAATTACGTTTCTGTTTTCAGCTTACCCTTGAATGCAGTCACAACAATTAACACTGATCATCCTCTGTCCATTACAATGAATTTAATGACAGCAAACATAATAGAACTAGCTGATCTGATTTGATGACTACCATCCCAATATCCTTTGATCATGTAGTTTATACATGAATATATAAGCACATGTCAATATTGAACGGTACATAATTCGTTATGGCAACTTGAAAACGAATTCAACAATCTACTGAAGCGGAAAGTTATCTATGCAAAACATCGTGTGGACCACATAAACTACTTCCTTCAATTTGACATTCTATCACAGCACAACATAAATTAAGTTTGAACATGCTTGCTTTTATACCGTTTTTTTTTGCCCTTCTTGAAACACATGCTAATGTCCTAGTCTTCACTGGTCAAACTCACACTTAAAATCATCATCACAAAATCCTATGTGTTTACAAACTTGATTGTCATCATTTTTAATGAGCACAGCTTGTTCTGCTTTGAACTAATATACTGGATAGCTAATAATTGCACATTTCCTATACAGTGCACGTTGCCCTAGAGTGGAACTGATTTTTAATGATAAGCTAGTCTCAATTCAACTGAGATTATGGAAGCTTAACAAAATCTGCTTGCTATTTTCATTGTTTTTCAGCTGTGAGGCAATCAATAACCCAAATCAGATTGACATTAATATCATTCAACTACCAACCATCTCTCATCCAACGACAATATACTGTTCTCCTTTAACAAGGTAAAGCAATTAATTCTGTTTAACAATAAGAAAAATAAAAAGCTTCTTGTGCCTGCCAATTTTATAAAATGTATCTATCAACTTGTAAAAAATATCTTGTAATAATAATAATTTCAAATCTGCAATTCTGATCATCTGAACATTAATGTATTTAAACCTTTAATGTAAAGTGTGTTTCGGCAAACTATGACCAACTCTCACAAGTGAACAGATTCAATTTTCAAAAAATTTGAAAAAATTCAATCTGTACCAAGCAAAAATTTAATTTCCATCTCATGCAAAACTTTTTAAAATAATTCACATTTTACAAACGATTTCCATTCACTCTAATCAGTTTATTATAAAAATGCTACCACAAGCAGCACTACAGATTCCAAGTATTTCTTATGAAGAAGCTTTGCAATTGCATATCTCACTAAGCTAGCAAAAACAATGTGTTTTGAAGCAAATTATCTACAAAGCTAGCTAAAGTTGCTTTTTTAAGAAAAATGAAAATATAAATTCTTCAAAAAACACATCAACAATGTGATGATGCGTTTGAAAAATAATTTCTTCACAAAAGATTAAAAACTTTTTATATTTCTTAAAAAAAAATACAAGATCATCGCAGAATACTTTGCAAAACAAAATACTGCTGCTAATTAACAATACCTACGTTGAAACATGATATTTTTTTTATTCCAATATGAAAAAAATCACTCTCAAACCAACCAACAGTTAAAGATTCGTCAGTGAAAATTGAAAGCAAAAAAAATATCCATATAAATTTTAAATTTAATCTTTAAATTTTAAATTCTTTTATAATAGTTATGTTCATTTTCTGGAACTAAATTCACTGCATAAAGTTACAATCAATGCTTGAAACATTTGAACGCAAAGTGTCAGATTCTAATCAAATAAAACCTTGCAAATCAAATATTTGCATCCCGAATTTTCCAAACAGATAAACAGAATTAGATGAAAAAGAAAATTATCTAGCCAAATTTATGCCACATCATCGTCTGGTGACTAGAAATAGTAGAGCCAGTCAGCCAGCCAGCCAGCCAGTCAGCCCAGCCTCTGCTGGATTGGGCATATTCAAAGTTGAATGAAAGTGGAAGGGCAAAATCAAAGCGGGCAAACTCTGCTGAAATTTGTCAAGCTGCTCAAAGAAAAAGTAAGAAAAAGCGCAGCTGTGCCTGATTTACTTAACTCAGCTCAATTTTCTCTTGGCAAATTAAATCTCAATGACGAGGTGTGGTGGCGCAATTCACTCACATCTAACGAACACACATTATAACTTAGATAAACCTGAAGAAACGCAAAAATACTAAATAATTCCATTGCTGATCAATATAAAACTACTATTAGTTTCAAATATTTAAAATGTAAAAATAAGCACAAGCATACAAATAAATAAATAAATAAATAAATAAATATACATATATATACAAATACGTTTGTACAAGTGCGCTTGTTAACTTAACAATTGCATTTTACTTAATAAATTCATGGCAGCAAAAAATATTTAAAAAAAAACATCATAGAATAGAATGTTCAAGAAAATAGCGACCTAAAGCTTAAAAATCAACATTACATGTAACATTACATTAAACACTGTTCTGTTACAAAATGTAAGTTGATAAAATTATCAGTGTTCATTATGGCTATAGGTGTTGTTATTGCTATTATTATTCTTTCAGAACAATTTCAGTTGCATGACTCTTAATTCTTGATGATAGTAAGTAACAAATAAACAAAAAAAAATGATGCCAGAGATTAGCTATCTAAGATAAAACATTGACCATAAATTATGACTGTCTAATTCTAGAGTATTAAAAAATGAGTAACAGATCAAGTTAGAAAATATGAAACAACTGCTGGATTTATGGAAGCTTCTGTACAAAAAAGTTACTCATCACCAACATATAATTTCCTGACAAAATGCGATAACCTAATGCGCGCTGCAATAAACTTGAAAATTTATCAAACTTGAATACTATAATCATACTGTATTCGTATGCATAATTCATGCAAAACTAAACAATTTTCACTATTTTTAAAATAAAATATCTATCGTTCACAACCAATCACATCAAATACTTTTTGTAAAATTAAATTCAAATATTTCGGTGAATTTTTTAAATAAACGTCAAAGAATTGCCTCACCTTCAACTATTTCCAGTATATAATAAAGGAAAGCAAATTTTCACTATTAAAAAAGAATTCTTGTCAAATGTTAAAACATTTTTTTTAAAAATAAAATGCATGTACCAGTAAAAAACTGCATGCAATTTTTTTGATAAACCATCGTGTCCAGAAACTGACAAGAAATAGCCGTGTGCTTCAATAAAACTAAACATTACCCTGAGAAGATATCCATCATCAGGTGAAATGATACGCTTAAGGATTAAATTAGATTAGAGTTAAGCTCGCTGAAGCTAGTTTCCGTCACGTTCGCTTGATCAGTGCTAACGCTAACGAGCACTTGAAATTCAATCAAATACGCCTTGATAAGTTTCAATCATAAACACTAACTTATAAGCAAGCAGTTTCATCAGAGAAAAAATAAATGGAAATAGGAAAAACTAAAATAAAAAAAAAGACAGAAAGAAAGAAACAGCTTACCTGGATATTTCATTAACGCTGCCGATGGCAAGCCGTGAAAACCAGGCGAAGAGGAAATTCTCATTGGAGTGACATGTTGAGTCAGAATTATCTGATCTTCGTTGAGCGGTATCCGAACCTCTTCACAAACATCTCGATCGTCAGCCATCAGTGATATACTACTTCAGACGGTCTGCCTGCTGATAATATTCATCCTCTGCCACCTTCATTCATGTTCATTCAGAATTTTGTATATTTGTAGCTCAACGTAAACTATGACGTCTCCAATACCAATTCCAATTCCAATTCAAGCTTATCCAAGCAACAAATTCAGCGTTGGCAACTAAGCATCAGATGTTACAGTGAAAATGTTCTGAAATCAAAAGAAAACATCCGGTCAGAATGCACGAAAATTGACAATTCGTCAACACCACCAACACCAACAACAACAATAATAAGAATAAGAAATGATAGCAAAGCCTTGATTTATTTCATAATTCATCTCTAGACTAGAATTGAGTTACATTTCTAATCAAAAGTCACATTTTCATTTCATTGACCAACAATTTGTGGAGAAAACCATGAAATGAAAATTCATATTTACAGCAACATCATTAATCATAAAACAGTTTATTTAATTATTTACTGCTCTGAACAGCTGGAAACGATTTAATATTACATTGGATGGCCGTTGGAAATAAAATCATAAAATTGCATTTCAAAATTTACCAAAACATAACAGCGACTTCACCTTAAAATTAATTAACTCTATCCAAATGAAATTAAAATAGAATTTACTTTAAATCAATACCTATATTATACACACACATACGGGCGCGAACACCCACAAACACACGAACACACGAACACACACACACACACACACACACACACATATATATAGTTCAAAATTCAAAACAATTCAAAATTTAAAACATCTTAACAAAGGGTGAAATTTAGATAATGCAGACAACTTACAAACGTAAACATTTTCTAAAAACAAGAACTGCTCATTTATCATGTCCATTAATAATATCTATCTGCCATGCTTACTTCACAAACAGCCACAGATATCATCAGCTAGAATGAGTGTTATTCTCAATCTCAGCTATATTTGAAGTAATAAACATTTTTCTTGCATTTCTCTAGCAGGTAAAATGAAAAACTTAACTGTAGGATACACAATTACAAATGAAGAAAAATAATTTCAATATCGCAGTTGAGCAGTTTATGTTTTTTCGCATTACATTCCTAGGAGAAGAATAAATTAGCGTGAGATCTACTTACATGACAATTAACTGCTTCTCATAAAATTCACATATAAATTCATCAATAAATAAATATTGCAGAATTGTTCAATCAAATTTCCATTAAACCGAAAATTTAAAATGACTAAACAGAACAACGGAACCGGCTAAAACATTAAATTGAATTAAACATTCAACAATAAATAAGTAACCACTTCAATCAAATAAATATATGGACAACTTTTTCTTCTGAAATATTCATTCAGCTAGCATACGTTTCCCTGATAATGAAATTTACAGAATAAAAGAAAATTTAATTTGTGAAATTCAAAAAAGAGACTAATCATCGCTTTATCTGCAAGAAAACCACGTTCTGCTAATGTACATCAGAGAGAGGAACATACACACACACATATATATATATATATAATCAAGGAATGTAAAAAATACAACGCACATCAAATCCATACAAAGCAAACTGCTCATTGGAATATTTCACAAACTAACCATAAGAGTTTAATATTTAAATTCTGAATCATGAGGAGAAAAGTTTTAACAAAATTTATATTATATAAATGAACATAATAACATAAGAATAAAATAATGAAACAAATTTTCATCATATCCATAATTATATCAGTTGTAAATAAATAAAAATGATATAGAACTACAAATACAACTACAATATTCAAGTTGGGAATTCAGAAGAAGAACTTACTCATAAAATTGAATAAATATGATGATAATAATAATAATAAGAAGAAGAAGAAGAACAAATTCATCATGTGGTCAACATGTGAACACACGAAATAGTAGTAAATGAAAACCAGTATAAGCAACAAGCAAGAAAGATTTTCAAGGAATGACGGTAAGAAAAAGAAAATTTTAAACGCGCATCGTCCAGCATACCAATGATCAATAAAAATTCCTCGTCCCAGAGGAATGCCTCTATAGCCACCTGCGATAAGATGCTTTTTCTTACTTTAAACATTCCACGATGAAAGCAAGCTTCAAAGCAAAATGTTTGCACAATATTTTTAAGAGAGAATTTCTGCTTATAAATTAAGCGTATACTTAAGAAACATTCATTTTTAAAAGCATATGAAAAAAAACATGAAAAAAAAATTTTTTTTTCCCCTCAAAACTCAAACTAAATTCCACTCTCTATTTTGCATCAATAATTGCATCATAAATTAAATGATGACAAACTGAACACTTTCAAATAACTGATCCAATAATAAATAATGAAATTCAACATGAAAATCTTTCATAAAAAGCTAATAAAACAAAAAATCCATACCTAGAAAGATGAAACACTGACAAATATATGTACATCAATCAGAGAATGTATATAATTCGAAATTTGCAAATCACAAGCAATATATTTCTGAATTGTGATGTTGCAAAGTTGTATTTTTCTTAATTTAAAATAAAGCAAATCGAATGTTTTTCACTTTCAGAATATCTCTGGCTACTTTCAAGTTCTATTCACAAAGTTATTCAGCTTAAATTGTGTTGTGCTGTTCGTGAACTTATGACGAGTAGGTGTGATAGTAAACAAAAAGTAAATGAGAATATGGTAAATCAAATTTAAATTGATATGATATCATATCATATCATATCAAAAGTGCAAATGTATACAAATCGACAAATTAATTTCTTTTTTAATCAAACATTCAATTATCAAAATATTATTTATTCATGCAATTTCAATGGTATCTGAATGTCAGAAATGTAAGTAAAAAAAATAATAAAAATGTCAATCTAGACAAACTCAAGCAACACCACGTAAAAGCTACTAATCCTATCTCATAAAATAAAGAACAAAAGTTAAAATCAATATTAAATTCAACAATCGATGAAAATAAAAATTCACTCATGCTATCAAAAATCATCCCCCCTTACTTTACACTTTTCAAAATGACAATAAGCATGTATAATAAAAATAGCTTGAAAAAAAAATACACAACCTATTCTAATTAAATCGAGAAAGTTTCATTTGAATTCAATATAATAATCATACTGAACTGAAATCCTCATTCACTAAATGAGTGAAATCAATAACAGCTGAACATAATCATCTTAATTTGACAATTTGCATCCATTGCTAATTTGCATAACTAAATAATATCATAATTAAATTATAAATTTTCTTTCTTCACTTATTTTTAACCTGTTCACATCAATCAGACTAAGAAGGATTGTTGATAACTTCTGAACCTTTCAACTTTCCCATATTTATCCAAATAAAATAACTTATCGTTTTACAAACTGCAATAATAATAATAATAATAATAATAATAATAATATAATTTGAGAATTCGGTTTGATGCATTGTTGCAAATCATGCGCAAAAATGTGCAATTCACACACACATATTCGCATTGCACGCTTTACATATACACATTCATTGAGGCAAAACAAGCGGAAAAATCATCTCATCAATATATATATTGCTGCTTTCAATCAGAAAAGAAACTTCGAAATCAGCACTGCAAAAAAATGCAAAATATTCACAAATCCAAACACTGCTGATGCAATAATTAAAAAGATAATATGCAAATAAAAAAAAATCTTCAATTCCCCCATTGCAAACATTTATATAAAGTTAAAAATTAATTCAAAAACATAAATCAAAGAAAAAAAATTTTTTTTTCTAAATAAATATGCAACCACAAAAAAGAAAAACGTACAACTGAAGAGAATACCTGAGAATATTGTTTTTTTTTCAAAAATACTGTAGCCTTGTTTTATATTAATGCTTTTTTTTCAGTGGAAAATTGCGAACCGCGCCTAGTGGAATCAGAAGATTTGTTGAAGCTGAACAACAACACGCTCATCCGTTCCAATTCTCAGATTGTCGAATCAAATGTCGCTCGACCGCTTGATCAAAATTGAATACAATCTTTCGTAATTAATGTTCCATTTCATCGTGCTGAAAATCGATCCAGATTGGATTGGATACAAGCGAAAGGCTTGCCTGGACAACAAAAGTATTAATCCCGACGGAATGGACGCGTGAAATTTTTCACAAAAAAGCGGCACCGACTAATTGTATAAACTGGCTAAGAATTCCTTGGCAAGGAAAATCTAATTTCCACCGTTCCAGTAGGAAGAAATCGACGGACCGGTAAAAATGCTCGAATCGGAAGACACAGTGTGGGGTGTGGTCTTCTCTCTTTTTTTTCCCCCTTAGCTCGAACAACAATTCCCCCACTCTTAATTCTTGTGCATTGAAATCATTGAAATATGGAAAATTGCACTGCTATGAAAATCATTTTTTCAACAAACAAACAAAAATTCAAATCTAATCATCATTATTACAATTACTTCGATTTGATTTTCATCTATTTAATTCTGTATAATTTGTACATTTGACTATGTTTGAAGGTAAAATTTCCAATCTATAAAATGTGATTTTATTTTACAAAATTGGTCAATGAATCAAAAATCAATCAATGTACACCGGAAATGTAAATTTTGACCCAACTATATATAAATTATACCAAATTATTCCCAACTATAAAAGGTGCAAATCTATAGAAACAGGTTAAATAAAAAGAAAAAAATTTACACTTTATTGTACAAAATAAAAAAAAAACAAAACCTAATTTAAATTTCTAAAAATTATCGAAGCAGTTCTTCTCCTCATCCTAAGGTGTACGGTAACCATGAAGGAGATAAACATTAACAATAAAATTTAAATTGAATTCTACTTTTTTTGTTCAACTGCAAATCACGCAAACTTTAAATCAATCTGCTTTTTAGATTTTCGTTTCATCCAATTTATCAATTCATATTAATTGAAGTGAAATATGTTTTGTCTTTGAAATTTCAGAAAAAAAAAAGCAATTCAATTATAAAAATTGTCCAAAGAAAATTACCTCTGCACACTGCTTGCTTTCAATTACTGTAGCAGATGTTTCAGCAAATGTGGATAATTATTTCATTTATCAATATTTTTAAAAAGTGAAAAGTAAATAAATTATTCAAAAATTAATTCCATAAAACAGTAATAAAACAAAATTTTCATTATTTTTTCAAAATACAATTAACAGAAAAATATCAATTTCTTTTCTTTAAAAATATTATTAATAATCAAGTAGAATTGAGTAAAGTGTAATTTGCATCAACTTGTTGTTAAATATTAGCAATGCGCGAAGATCTTCTTTTAAACAATATATATAATGTATTAAAAATGAAATTTATGGATATTTAAAAAAATTTTTAAATCACAAAAGTAAGCGTGAAACGAATTGAACTTTACAACAAGATCAACATTGATAAAGAAGGGATGCACATCTTCTGATTGATGACATTTAAGCAATGTAAAAATTGGTCAACATTTTCAATAATTCAATGCCAATTAGCAGATGGATGGACAGAAAAATTAACAAACCTAACGTGCCAAGTCCAGCTTCCATTGTGGACTGGTGATTAATTAAAATCTGCCATTATCATATTGGCGCCGTTGAAAAAAATGTTCTAGAATGATCAGCATAAGAAATGCTGATCGATGAAGCATTAAGAAGAAGAATAATTACACACGAATCACAAGAAATTGTTTATAAAAGATCATTAATGAAAGAACATGAGCAAAAATGAAGAGCCGAACTGCTTTCCTTAAATCAATGAAGACAGCCAAACATACAACGAAGCATCATGCATTTTCCACTTCACTCACCAATAGTAAATTTGTTGTGTTGAAAAAGACAGATAATATATTTAGGCATTTTGCTGTAGAAAAAAAATGTATATATATATATCCATGATTCATATTTAAATCGATACGAAAGCTAATTGTTGTAGCTGCATGTGTTAAGAAGTTGGAAATTGAATTAGAATCAAGCATGACACGAAAAACATAGTCAAGACGACCTGTCAAAATCAAAACCTTACTATAAAAGAATTTTGAACAAATTTTCAAAATAGGCAAATCTAATTCCCATCAGAATATAATCGAACCTGATAATAATCTAAGTGAAAAATGAATAAATTCAAGTAAAAATACTTGAAAGTATCAGATGAAATATATTGTGTGCAATATCAAAAGATAGCCATCATCATGTGCTATGAGGAAAAAACAATTTGAAGATCAATTATGAGAATGTTAGCGCAAAATTGGTAAATAATTAACAACCAAGTGAAGTTGACAGTGAAAAATGCAATTCACTCTAAGATGATTAATATAAAATTGAAATTAAATAAACCTCTATAAAGTACAGTTTAATTGAAATGAACAAATTATATATATATACATAGCAGAGAGCAAGAAAAGTGAATATGTAAAATTCAAATTTCTAAACAATCTTTTTATCAACAAGTTGATAATGATAGCTACGCATTCAATATTGTATGACGTTGGATAAATATGAAAAATGGTTATAACTTGAACACATTTTTGATATGTAACATAGAACAAACTGCTTTAAATAATATTGAAGTAAAACCAAAAAATAATTGTAAAAATTTTCTCAACTTGCGATTGTGCTAATGCGTTGTTTTAATAAATATATGTAAAATTTTGGATCTTACAAAAAAAAATTAAAAACTCCAAATAAAGAATAAGTAACTAAGATTCATCAACAAAGGTGTAAGTAGAGTAAAAAATTCAAAGCAGCAGTAAGCGCGTTACAGATAATGTCAAAATGGGAGAAAATTAATTTAAAATCAAATAATAATAATAATAATACAAATGAAAGGAATATTTTCCATGTACACCAATATTTAAAACAAACAAACAAACAAACAAAATTTTCAATATACCGCTAGTGTAAAAATTACAAATGTCTACCTTTGACTTCATTCCAAAAATCAGTTTGCAAATATGCTTTTACTGTTTTTTTTTTGCATAATGTGTGTGAAAGCAAAAAAAAAATAAAGTTAATACAAATTGTATAGAATAAATCCAATTACCTGACAATAAAAAAAAAAATTTTTTTTCAATAAAATCATAATTAAATAAATAAATGTAATATGAAACGAACAATTATAGCAGCAAAGAAAGGAGTTGGTTTGCTGAGATGCAAATGGAAAAATCAACCAAAATGAAAATGCTATCTTTTTAAGCATTCGATAAACGTCAAATATTGCAACTTGACACTAAATTGATTTTTCAAGACGACTGTCAACGCGACAAATGAATCAAATCGACAAGTAAAAAGCAAAAAAAATATTCACAAATTTTGTTTGAAAAATTTTCCTCATTTAATTAAAAGAAAAATATTAATTTTTTCTTTGATCATCATCTTTCCTCAAATGATCAACATTATAATTGTTAAAACTAAAAGTAAAAAAAAAGAAATTGTAACCCAACTTTAAGAAATAAATGCATCTCTGTTTAATGTTCAAGTGCTTAATTGGATAATAATCGATCAGTGTTGAAGCAACAAAGTCAAAGCATCTGAATACAATCGTTGACAACTGCGGAACTTCTTTTTATCACTTATCAATTGTTAACATCAGCAGGCTTTGAATTCAATGCGCTTGAAGGCTGAATTTCAACAATAAGAACAACAAAATAATGTAAAATATCTCTCGATAAAGCTTTGAAAAATAATCAAGCAGCATCATGCATCACACACATTTCACTGACGAAAATTTAAAGCATTATCCTGTGTTCCTTTAAAAATAAACACCATTCCCTGAGGAACACCCCTGAAGAAATATCATTTTGAAAAAAAAAGAAGAAATTCTCTTTATTTAATTTCAGTACTTTTTTTTTATCTCTTCATTTCAAAGTATTTGAGTCCAAGCAAAATTATTACATTATTTTGAAAAGCTAATTCATCAGGTTCAGAATGTTCATTGTAATTTATTACAAGCAAATATATCTCCACAGACACTGGCATTTGATAATCGAATACCCATCAACACAATATAACTGTCTTAGCAAAGTGGAGAACTCGCATTTCCAAAATTAGCATTCGAGAAATATGACTACTTCAAAAGTGCTCAATAAATCAGTTTCACTAAACACTTGAAAATGCATTTATATTTTTCACAAATTCACCAAAGCAACAGTTCTTTTTCGTTCACTATTCAAGCAATAAATTAAATTCAACCATAAACTACTATATTTTATTAGCAATTAACGATTAACTGTTAAATTTTAGCATAATAGACCCACGCTAACATCTCAAAACAAAAATTTCATGCTCATAATTGAACAACTAACTTTGTACACCTATAGCTAGCTAGCTACAAATGTTGGTAAAAGCAAACAATCTTTTCAGCAGCACAGTGTAATTAATCATTTCCAGTTACATTGTATATTGAAACTAATATTACATTAGCTGAATTTCAAATGTCAGTTAATGCTTCAAATGAACGCTTTCCACAAAATATTCTTCAATGTTTCGGATGCTTTTCCCTAGTCAAACTATCGCAGCCAAACCATCCAAAACATACTATTTGTTCATATCGAATGACAGAAAAAGAGGAAATCAATTGCATTCAAAATTCATGCAAATAAGTTACAATAATTTCTCAATATTATTAAAGTACAAATTTCATCTTCACACAAAAGCCAACACTAACTGCACCCTAACCTTAAAAAAAAATAAAAATACTGATCACTCATTATTTATTCTCAAAAATAATCAATCTCCAGTAAAAATGCATTAATTGAAAACTGTAAAAATGAAAAAAAAATTCTGCAATTTTTTAAAACAGGATTTCGGATTGAAATTCTGACATACAAATCAATGAATGCGGGATTTCTAAAGCCAGAGAACTGCACAAACCGTGGGTCACGTCAAACAATCGATCTGCTTGCTAAACTTGACGGTCTTGTTCTATTATTTAATATTACAATGATATAATTGATTGCGCAAATCAATCCAGAGCGGTCATTTCAAAAGCAATCATTGCAATTGCAAGACAGAAACCTAACTTAATGAACCCACTGCCGAACATACAATTAAATTATGAAAATGCAAAAAAATAATGCACATTTGAATAAAAGATCTTAAAACCAACTGACTGTAGAATCTAAGCATGACATTCGAAAAAAATTGAACAAAAATGAAAACTTATTTGTAATTATCAAATAATATAAATAAATAATTTAAAATTCTGTAAAAATTCATTTCTAACAAATCAATATCATTCACAGCAGTGAACAGAGAAACAAACAAACTTATTTGATAACATTTTTGAAGGATTCAACTGATTAATAGCTACAATAAATTTACTTTAAATAACCTACAAAATACACTAAACTAATTCATTTTAACAATCATTTCAAGAACAAAACTAAACTGCCGCCCACAGAAAATTTTTGTGGATTTCAAAAGCAAATAACTTCTCTTTCACTAATATGAATACTGTCACTTACAGTAAGATTAAAATTATTCTTAACAAGAATATAATGTAAAAAACGAAGAAAAAAAATATATAATCATACCTTTGGTTATTTGAAACTGTTTCAGCATACGTTTTCTTGTTTGAAGCTTTTCAGAATCTGAAAATAATGTCATTTAGTATAAAAATCAAAACCACAGAATACAAAATACAGAAAACTAATTCAGTAAATGTTTATCACATCAATATTTAACTTAATAAAATATTAAGTTTAGTTCAATAATTCGCCATTATGTCAATGAAATTCTTATATTGCTATTTTTACGCTATTGTAATGAAAATCATTATGACAAAACAAAATTTTCATCACAAATTTTAGTTTCACAACACTGATTTTATGCCTGATAAAGCTTCATAAACAAGCCAATCAATGCTAAACGTACATTTGCAAAAATTCAAAGTTTCCAAATAGCCGCATGCATCTTTTATCGTCTTCGATCACCGGATCGATATCGGCATTGTTTAAAAGGATTGCGCCTACGCCGTATCATATTCGGAAAAACATCAGGATTGTGGGTTGGATAGACCAACTTTGGCGACTGTTGTTCGATAGCAGGAAATTCTGGTTCTTCTTCTACAAAATGATCATTGTCACCTTTAGGCCACCAGGGATAATATTCCGAGTAATCGTAATTGCGGAATGGGACCGTAAAACGGATGTAGCCTAAAAAATAGAAACAAATAATTTTTACTCGCATGATTACAACAAAATGGCATTCTGCATACCACAATCAGTGGCTTTCGCAATTTCCACTCTCAACTTCAAATACTGATGCCCACACAAGCCAGATTTTCGATCCTCCACAATTTCGCCTGTCTGTGGAATGATGAACTGTTGTAAAAGTTTAATATTCTAAAAGCAAATTTTTTCAAATTTTCTGTTTCTTAAAAAAACCAAGTCAAGTTTAAAACAAACACGGTAATCAACGACCAAATATTCATCGCGACAAACTGGACATGGATAGTTGGTTCTGAAACGACCATCTCCATCAACACAATTTGGTCTGGTTCTCGATAGCATGTGCATAGGACCTTTCATGTTCCGACGGTACAAAACCCAGATCAGATTATTACCATACGTTTCTTTGTAGGCTAAAATTTAAAAATTCTTACTTTGAAAAATTGAATTATTCAATAATTACTTTCGCTTTCCATATATTTCACACTGACGGACCAAGGATGTATAGGCCGAAGTTTTTTCTTTCTTTTCTCCACATCATTCGTACCTAAGTCTTCCAAATTTACTGAAGCCATTCTTCCCTGGTCATTATCAATTTCTTCAACCGGCGTTGACTCTGAACACAGAAGACGGGATGGTAAAAGCATACGCAGACTCGTTTGCAAATGCATCGGCGAAATTAACGTTGAGCGATTATACTGACGCGTAAACAGTGAAAAGAACTAAATATAAACTTTTACAATTATAATTTGATCATTTTTGAATCTATAGTTTACCATTGAATAGTACGATCAGCAACAGACAAACTTCAAAATTTTTCTTATGCTAGCACCAATTACAGTAAATATATAACTTGGAAATCATTTATAAATTACAGTCTATTGTGATAAATAGAAATGATTTAAGAATAAAGTTCTGAAACGTGCGTGAAGCTCCAATGAACTTTACCATGTTAATTTGTATTACATTCATGTCTTCAATTTCTACAAAAAAGAATTAATTACGGATTTTTTGTGTCATTTGAGTTGAAATGCAATGTTAAATTTTTCCAATGGAAACAAACAAGAATATGTGTAAAATTAATTACTCTTACATTATATAATTAATTTACTTATTCTGCAGTTTTTTTTTCAATCAGTAAACATATATTTCAAATTCTGCATACTGTAAAAAAATTAAAGCTGCTCAAGAATTATAACAAATATGAAGAGAAAGCAGTTGAAAAATTAAGTCGACAACAGAATAAAAGGTTTTCAACATTTGAAACAAAAGTCTTCAGTATTGTTTTTCAGCATTATTTGAAAAATCATCCTGTGATGAATGTCAATATTATTAAATTATTTTATGCTTTATCAACAGTATTAGAACATTTGTTATGCAAATATTTTGAAATTTTCATTTATTCCAATAATAATTCAATCGAACATTTTGTTACGGTTTTGTCAAATAATGGAGTACAATTTTGAAATTTGGGAACAAGACGTCACATGTTGAAATGAAATGCAAAAATTCACACTGGTTTGTGGGTAAATTTCCCAATGAAACGAACTGCAATGAAAATGATTTATGAATTTAAAAAATACAAGCGAATACAAATGATTTTTTAGCATTATTTTGCATAAATGTTGATCACAAAGTGTTTGCTGCAAACAGTGCTGCTGCAAAGTGGCTTCTTTCTTTCATTCGACCGGAAAAGCAAGAAATCGATCCTTTTGATGATGATGATGAAAGCGCCGTCAATGTTGCTTTGCTTGACCGACGAGATCGAGACTCTGCTTCACTTGTCGAAAGCGTTTAAAATTCAAATTATCCTCCCAAGAGCTGCTTCATCCAATGTTCTGTTGTTTTGATCAGATTGATGAACATTTTTTAACATTTCCAATTTCAAATTGAAAAAAATTTATTCAAAAATCAAACTCTACGTAACCAGAGCAATTTTGTGTTGAAGAGAAGAGAAGAGCAAAAAGTTTCATATCCGTGAAGAAAGTGAGTGAGTATTAATTGAATATAAAACCGAACGCTTGGAACAGTTATAATTAGTATTTATAATTAATTTTCATTAGAATAGTTTTTGAATTTGAAAAAAACAAACAAACATTAACTTGTTGAACAAAACATAGCATACAATGCTACAGAAAACTATTATTACAATGAAATACAATTGAGCAATCGTATTATTTATTACGGTACAGATGCCAAGTAATCCAAATTAGCTTCCACCAAATGAAAGTACATTCAGTATTTTCATTTTCTGTTCTTTTATGAATTTAGTAATGAACAATGCAATTAACGCAAAAAAAAGCAATTTTTTCGTAATAGCTATGCCATTTTGAAAATTATCCTGTCTACGTTTCAACTTATTTGAAGTAGATACTAAATTTCGAAAAGAATTTTTTCTCACTCACAACGGCATGCATACATACAAATGTCTGTCATTTTGCTGCATGCCGCGCGATCATTTTATCGATCAACAACTATTACAAATGATTATCATCCGATAATGCAGCTAATCAATAACAAAAGACATAATTTATTGCCAAAGCATGTTTCATTGTTCCGTAAATGGCAAAATTGCACTTCATCAGGCATTTACATTCGAGTACATTAACCGACGTAATATTGTAATTGAAAATTATTTATTTCAATCCATTTTATTTTTCAATTTTCTTACTGTTCATACAACAGTTGTTTGCAATGTTCAAATTGTTGAGAAATAAAAAAAGAACAGCAATATTGGTGGAAAATTGTGTATTAAAAAAGAAGATTCATTTTTCAAACAATTTGATTTATACTTTCAGCACGTGAAAATCTATCGTCCAAAATGGGAAAGTTGTAAAAAATAAAAACGAATTTTACTCTTTAAAATATCTTTTGAATATCAAAAGTATTTTTTTTTTGAAAAAAACAATTTGCAAACTCAATTTACATTAATCAAAAATACTGGTTGTTGTTTTTTCAACTTAATATTGACACTTGATCATCATTGCACCGCTACAGTTTCAATTGTATAAATTGCAAATTTCTTTTCTGTGTCCGCATGATAAAAATTGACAAAACGCAGAAGCGTATAATTTGGAGATGTTTTCCGCTGATTCAGGCAAACAATGCTTCAAGCTGCGCACTTGTTTAATAACAAAAGTATTCATTATCAGCTTAAAAATCAATTACACGCTCACTTGGGCAAATCATTGAACATTTTCAAACTACAAAAAGTTCCACTTGAATTGTAGGCTGAAAATTTTCATTTCAGAAAAATTACAATCATTTGTATGCAAAAGCAGTGTCAATTCTCAAGCACTGGCAATTGTAATGACTTAAGCTTATTTCTATCCTACTTGCTTGTCACATACAAATGACTAAGAACAACAAAACATGTTGTATGATGTAACAGCCGCACCCTAGAGCTTGGAGGTTGTATTGTTTGAAATAGAAGAGACATTTTGCTTCAGTATTCTTCCTTTTTAATATTATAATTATAAAGTGATCAGTGTGAATTATTAATGGAATATGTGTTAGCTTTTTGGTGGTGATGAAAATTAACTATAAAAAACTACAAGTTGAAATTGCTACGCATGTAAAATTGTAAAGATTAAAAAATAAAAATTTGAAAAAGAACAAAATTGCTTCTCTCCACTTGATTGGATTAAAGTATTCACAACGGTGCTTCAGAATTGCAGGCCTGTGTCATATATTTGATCAAGGGGTTTCCGTTTTGCAAAAGTCTCAGCAAATCGATGCAACACGGAAAAATGCAAACTTTAACTCTCTCAACTTCAAAAAAGGGCATTTTATTTGTTTGTTTGTTTGTTTTTATTCTTCTTTCAACAGTTCCATTTACCTCACCTCGTATATGCAGTATGCTTGTATTATATAATGATGTTCTATTGTAAATGATTTTACTTTTAATTGATTAACTTAAAAAATTCAATGAGTAATATATTTTTAGCATATTAAAAAGTGTATTGAAAACTTTTTTTTTTAAAAAAAAGTCCAAGCAATTTTCGGTGTTGTTGTTGTTGTTGTTGTTGTTAGTATTGCTGCAATCAAGGAAGGAGTGTCTGTATATATGCAGTTTGACGAGTGGTTGAATGAGAATCGATATTTTTTCTAGCATTTCGACTCTTATTTAGCATTTCTTTTGAGAGCAACCGCTGCTGTTCACATCTACATGACCAGTGAGCACGATTCACTTGGAAATAGCAAGCATCTTCTCTTGGCCAAGCCTAAGGCGTCGTCATTCGTCCACAGAATTGCAATTGATACTAAAACGTCGAAGCAAATGGCAAAACAAGCAAATGGGATGTGTAGCCGGTAAGTCGTTGATGAGACTTCAAGCAGCAAAATCGACCGAACACAATTCTGGAAAAGGTCGTTTGACCAGCATCAGAAATTTGTGGCGTAAAGCTCACACCCCTACAACTGACAGATCAAGCGAAAACAAATCCACCCTTGCAAATGCAACTGCAACTGCAACAGCACGTTCTTCCACACCAACAGATTCACCGTTCAATTCTAACCAACCTGTTACAAGTGATTTTTTGATTTTCAAGTATTATTAGCATATTTAAATTTAACCCACACCAATGCTATTGTAGTCAATGAGAAAAACAATCAGGGTATGATGATGGCATGTAGTAGCTCACGTTCAAGTAAAAGCACCTTGCGTCGAGGAGTCACGATGCCAGCGTTGCCAGAGCATAATGCAGTCGGGTCAGAAGCGGACAATATTCGCATCACCGGAGCACCGTACAGCCGAGCTGGGTAAGTTGTAAACAACAACAACAACAATAATAATATTAATTAATTAATGCAAATTTATTGCAGCCGCAATTTGACTAGCAGTCAGATTGAATTTTTTCGCCTTCTCGATGAAAAAATTGCCCAAGGACCTGATTATGATCCGCTGGCAGATTCTTGAAATTGTTGCTGATAATTTTGGCATACAGAACACAAGTTTTAATATGCCGTGTTTTTAATATCTGTTTATTTCTCTCCATTTTATGTTTGCTAGTGATAAAATGCTTCTCTAAATGCTTATCAAAGTCGACGACTGAATTGTCATATTGATTGTCAATGTTCTGTTATCTTCTATTTTGTTGGTTGGCTCGCACAAAGACCACTATTGCTCAACGCAGCCTTACGAGTAGGCCCTGTGCGTGGACTACAACGCTGGAGAATTTGTTCAATTTCTACTTCAGATGGAAAAAATAATTTTACCAAAAATTAATAATTAATAATAATAATAATAATTGCTTCCCCCCCCCTCCCCCTTTACAACCAGAGCAACCAACTTCTTTTGCTCAACAAGGTAAACAATTTTGACTGAAATTTTATTTCGCAGTGAAACTTTTTTCTTGTAAAAATGTAATCAGCATTAAATTATGAATAAAATAAAATAAAACGCATTATTTCTTTGATACTGAATGGCAAAAGAAAAATAGTTGACTTGCCAAAAGGCAAAACATCCACACAGATGAAAGCCTTAAGCGGCAAAAGCGAACAGACGTCAGAAGAAATTGACAACCTTCCTTCCACGCAAATTAAAGCCCAAAGATGAAAATTGTTCATTAATGCAACTTGAATAAAATATAAAGTCAAAGTAAATTGGAAGAAGTTTAAATTTCAAAGTTCAAATATTTTTCAATTTCCATAAAATATTCCAAACAAATTTAAATCTTATCTCTTTGAATACATTCGTCTAAATGTATTATTATTTGAGGAAAAAATTACTCAACCATTTTTACAATTGAATCGCAGTTTCAAATTTAATTTAGAAATAATTTGATTTTTACGAATTTCGATAAAATTATCTATTTCACTTTGAATTCTGCAGATCATTCAACACAGACATAAACAGAATATCTAATTATCAAATCGTTACGTATCTACTTTATAACTTCAGGTGATAAATTAGAAATTGAGGGTGAAATCAAACAAAGAAGTCTCAGTTAAAAGTATTTCAACGAAAATAATATTGTATAAAAGCTAAAATCACTAATACAATGTATCAATCAATCAGAGAATTTATTCCTCTTAGATTCAACGTTGAAGATTTCTCACATTTTCTAAGCAAATATATAACGTCGTTCGGATGTTTCATTAAGCAAGTTTAATTTTGTACGGAAAACAATTATTACTATTATTATCATCCCTGTCAAGGAAGCTGTATATTAAAACTTATAAATAACTGCTGTTAAACAGTGAAACTTGAAACATAGCTGACAAGCTAACAGCAAAAAATTTGAACGGTTCAATTATTATTATTATTACTATTAAATTTAAAGCTTCAAATGATATGCACAATTTCAACTATAATTATTGGTCATGATATATAGAAATAATTAATTCTATTAATATTACATTTGAATATTCATAAACTACAGTACTTCATGAAATTCATGTTTAATTTATCTTTGTTATTCTACTTGCTTCAATAGCTTTTCATTCAAATATACTACAAAATATCATAAACATTTCGCATAAATTTCCAAAAATATAAGTCAAAAGTTATTCAATTAAATAATTACTTTAAAGTATATTAATAAAAACATCAGATAAATATTACAAAAAGTCGTGAAATCAATCGTAAAGCTTTATAAATATTTGAATTTCGTTTCATTAATTGTAACTTAAGGCCAACAAGTTGTATATAAGATTGCACCGTCATGTAAAACAATAAATGAAAAAACGAATAACCAACATGAGATAAAGAGCATTTGTTAATACTACTTTCCTTTCAACTTTACATTCAAATTAATTGTTGTTAGTTTATTTTGTACAAGAACGTCCTTAATACTTTTCAATAATACATTTTCTATTATTTTTTTACTGAAGGGAAAAGCAAAACTGCAGCTCTTTCCAAGTATGGAGAACTATACCCTTTCAGTAATTATATTTAGATCTTTCTAAGTTTAGTTTAGTTTAGTTTATAAGCTTTATTTATAAGTTGAATAACAAACCGCATCCATCATTTACTGAATTTGAAAAAAAAAGTCTGTTTAAAAGAATTGAATGCATATAAGCATATAAATATTACATTTCATTGCATTTTTTCATAATTTACAATTTAGTTAAACAGTGTTCCTTTAACAAACAATTTAGTTTAATTATTTATAAAATTTTTGGAAAATATTTCTGTTTTTCACATTACATACAATTATATATAAACACTGCAATGTATATTAGAATATTATCAAATGAAAAAAGGTAAAACATTTTCGAAAATATAGCGTATCAAGTCAACAAGTTTAATCATCAAATACTAGTTTCAAATGAATGCTCTGAACAAGCAAAACACCGTAGACAAACGATTAGTTAAATTGCTTGCAAAATTACATACTTACAGCAAACTGTTGTATCAATGATTAAACAGCATTTATTTTTAATAACTAAAATCATATTTAGCGCTAGCATCAATAAACCTCAAAAAGCTAAAACCAGTTTCCTATTTTCCTCTACCCTCTGTAGTTCATGAGAAATAATTATTTTAATTTAAAAAATATTGAAAGCAATGCAAGATCGATCATAATAAGTAAAGAGAAAACAATAGTGGATCAATTATTACCAAATATCCACATACTTATTTCATAGATTCCACAATTGCAACTGATGATTTTAAAACAAATTCACAGCAAATGTGATATTGATGAAAATAATAAATTCAACTAATTCAAATTCATCAAGCTTCGTCAATATTTGTTTAACAAAAATTTGAATACAAATAAAACAAAAACAGCGCAGCTTCAAATAATTGAACAACGAAGCACACAAATGAACAATAGGTACAGTAATTTCACCTTCGCAGAAGTAATAACCGAAGAATAAAACTTCAATTTATTAAAAACAAATGAAAATATAAATTATAAAAATTTCACTTTAGTGCTAATTTAAATGATAATCTAACAACTGCAATATAAATTTTCATTAAAATATTCATCTAGCATTTTTAAAGCATAAATTTATGAGCAAAAACGGTTGTGCAGTTTAATCAAATATTTGATAAAACATTTAAAAATGCTTTTGCTAAAGCTATTTATATAAATTAATTAAAATAAATTTTAAAATGTATCAATTTCAAATATTTCACAAAAGCAATCTCCAAACTACAGAAGTAATTTATTTTACTGAAAAATTGATGAACAAACGAGATAAACAAAAGAAAATTTATAAATTATCAATATATTCTAAATATTAATATAAATAAGTTAATTATATTCGTTCAGAGCTTATTTATGCAAAACAGATGCTTCATTTCAGAAAAAAAAACATCAACACACTCCTTCCCAAGTGTACAGATTATATTATTTTAAAGACAAGATTTTTTAACCAACTAAACTGAGCCATATAAGTAATTGCAACGCGAAATATGAAAGCAAATATGAAAATCATTTTGCTTTGACCTGAAACATTTGTATGAAATATCTAGTTGTAATCAATTTACAAAAGTGCAAGTGACTTTAAATAACACAGCAATTGCGTTCAAACAAATCATTTCAAATGCTTTTTCAATAAAAATAATTGTTATAAAATTAACCTGTTTCACAAATTATGCAGCATTATCCATTCTACGTTTAAATAAAACTAGATTTTTATTTATTTTAATGCTGACTTTTCAAAATTATATCATCATAACTATTCAACAATTATAACATAGTGACAAATAGAAAGATTCATTTCCTCAACCAGAAAAAGTAAGTTCTCATGCGGATAGAATCTTAATGACAGTTGTATTTTATCAGTGGTTTTTCAGTATGCTTAAGTTCACCTTCACAAATACCTTCAATTCATATTATCAGCTTTCACAGAATCACCGAAACAATCTTAAATGAAACGTAGTGATAATTAAAATTTCTGCATAATCAGTACGATAAAAATGCACGAGCGCAAACAAACATTTTCTACTTTTAAAACAAGTAAATAAATAGAATCAATTAAATTATCACAAAAAATAAATTTCTCAAAATATATCTTAATATTCATATTCCATTTTTCCAGTAAAATCAACTGCTTTAATGTATGACTGAGATTAGATAGAAAAAATAAAAAGGAACAAGCAGAATTATTATTGAAGCAAATTTTGAAACAATAGTCACACAATTTTGAAAATTTCAGTTGAAACTTGAAATTCTGAAATACCATAAAAATTATCACTACTTATAATAGCAGTATGATTATCTGATCTCAAAATTCATAATTAAAAAAAATTTAGATTTCATAATGGTATGCAAAACGAATAAACACTTGCTTCTGAGCCTTATTTTGTGTTGGATAGCTGAATCGTTCAAGTTAACAATATTACACACCAATGATGTCCACGCAAGATTCACCCCGTAAGTTCAAATATATATATATATATCCATATATAGAAAATCTCAATAATTAATCAAATTAACAGTTTTAACAATGATTTAAAAGACTGCAGTGCAACTGATATAGCAGCAAACGAATGCTATGGTGGAGCGGCTAAACGAATGACAGCGGTTAGAAGAATTCGAGAAGAAGAAGAAAACGTGCTTCTTCTTGATGCTGGTGACCAATATCAAGGAACGTTATGGTATGTGCTGTTTCGACACAAAGCAATTGTTGAAGTGATGAACGCCATTGGCTACGATGCGATGGCACTTGGTAATCATGAATTTGATCATGCAATTAATGGTTTACTTCCATTACTCAGAGAAGCAAAATTTCCAATTATGGCTGCTAATCTTGTTAGTGATAATGAAGAGGTAAAAACTCTCGTCAAACCGTACACAATATTTACATTTGACGACGACAAAGTGGGAGTTGTTGGATATGTAACACCGTTGACCAAAACATTATCAAAAGCTCATGAAGTTGAATTTGAAGATGAAATTGAAATTTTGACCAAAGTTGCATCTCAATTAAAAGAAGATGGTGTCAACATGATTATCGCAGTAGGACATTCAGGTATTCAAATGGACAGATTAATTTGTCAGAAAGTTCCAAATATCGATATAGTTGTCGGAGGGCATACTAATACCTTTCTGTACAGTGGTAAACCACCATCAGTTGAAGAAATTCAAGGTCCATATCCTGAAATATACAATGATCAAGGCAAACCATGCCTTGTTGTAACTGATTATGCATTTGGAAAATATCTTGGCTTTTTGAAAGTTGAATATGACAAAGCTTTAGATCGAGTCACTAAATGGGACGGAAATCCAATTTTACTTGACAATCGTTTCCATGCAAACAACGAAATAGAAATCATTTTAGAACTTTACAGAAAACAGTTGCATGAGTTTACCAACACAGTGATTGGATATACCGCGGTAAAAATCGACGGTCGTTTCAGTACTTGCCGTCTTCAAGAATGCAATTTGGGAAACATGCTGACTGATCATTTAATTCGCAAAGTGATGGAAGAATCTGACATACGATTGACTGAAAATGGTGGCTCTTGGGCACCAGCACCGATTGCATTGATCAATTCCGGTGGAATAAGAAATTATCTGAAACGTTATTCAGGAAATGTTACTTTGGAAGACGCCTATTCAATCATGCCTTTTGGTACTCAGTACATTTTGCTAGAGGTTACTGGAACGCAATTGATGGAAATTTTTGAAAACAGTGTTTCTCAGTATTGGCCAGATGGTCCTTGGGGTCGATTTTTACAAATATCCGGTGCTAGAGTTGCATACAATTTATCCATGCCTGTGGGAAGTCGCGTCCATTCTCTACAACTACGCTGCGGAGATTGTCCCATTCCCAGTTACAGGGACTGGGATCCTGAAGAATCATATCCTTTGCTCATTTCAACTTTCATGGCAAAAGGAGGAGACGATTTTTCAGTGTTTCCAAATGTTCCAAATCATAAGCTATTGAATTTTACTGATACTGAACTGGTGATTGATTTTTTCAGAACTAGTAGTCCAGTATGGACCGGTGTAGAAGGTCGCATAATTTTCATTTAAATATGTTCGGTAAATTTCAGAAGTTCTTAGATTGAAACCCTGTACAGTGCATTTCTGCACCAAGATTTGTATTTGTTTGAAACTGTTGAAATGTCTGTTGTTCAAAATAAAACTGATATCTATCTTAAAGTATCGTTTTGCAGTATTTTGCGGTGCTTTTGATTTTAATTCATAACAATTTAATATGGTATGTTTTATCAGTTGTTCTGGTATTAATTTTATCTATTTTGTTTCTTATCATCAGAACAGTGCCGTTTGATCAAGTTGTTCAGCAGAGAAACAACGCTGTACGAGCTACGCATATTGTAAAGCAAGAAATAGATTTTGGATTACCCCGTTAAAAGAAAATATTACGTACTGCTCCTGTGAGTGTAATTTTTTATAAAGCTCACACTCGCTATGAAATGCATGGGATTCTTATTCAGACAAACATCCTGCATTATACAAAAGACATACTTACATGTTACTGATTGTCTGTCGTTCGTCATAAAACGTCACTTTATAAACGATCATTCGCTATTGTTGCCACAAATGAATTTCGCTTTGGTGCTAAGCGTTTCGGTTTAAAAGCCCAAAAAGTGCAGCTGCAGGGCGAAATCTGAAAAGGAAAGGCTTATTGGAATAGTGAAATAAAATTAAACCATAAACAATATCGGTTAGTAGTAGAATTTGCATATTGTCCGTAGGGTTTCACGATAATGCTTATACACTTGACTATTGACTTATGCACTACGTAGTGGGATTTCATGGAAAATTTGATTTGTTTGAATTTTGCGTAAAATTAAATATAATGTTTCAATATGTAATGACTACAGAAAACCAAAGTACACAAAAAATATTTCCAGTGTTCTTAATGCACCACAGTTTTTAATGAACATTACAATATATAGTGCTTAATATTTTACTACAATAAAATTCTTATTCATCAGTCGTTTTAAATCGAATGTTGGTTCACTCTTTGATAATAATCGCTTCATATAAAGCATTATTAAGTCATTTCAAAACTTCATTCCATAAAAAAATAATTAAATCATGTCAAACTTGCATTTGGTAATTTTATGCAAATTTTTCAAGAAAAAAACTTTTTAGACCACAAAATCAAACTGTGACAAAATATTAAACACTTTTCTCATGGTCTAATTTCAGATAATAATTTCAATACTTAACAAAAGCATTTCTTTTGTAAAATCAAATTATTTATAAGCTCGTTGTTTTAAATTAGCAAATAAATTGTAAAATATCAATGTATTGAAACCTGCTTTTGCATAACAATATATACAATAATTATAACAAAAGACAACGTTGCAGGTTCACCACTGCATAAAAATAACCAATTGCAAAAATCGACATCGACTCCTTTTAGAACACTGCAAGCACATTGCATGGAATTAAAGAAAATAGAAACAACAAAAATAAATTATACACACGGAAACGCACAACTTTGTCGCTTTTTAGCTTATAAAACCATTATAAATAGTAAAAATGCTGAAATGAGTTGCGCTAACAACAATCTGTTGTTGAAGAAAATTACTGTTTACTTTATAAAATATATTCAAATTGACAATAAAGTAATATCAATTTAATAGAATCAGAGTTATCAAATAATGAAATGATCGTCACTAAAATACTTCAGAATGTTGATTTCAACCATGAATATTTAATATCTACCAAAGAAACAAATGCAAATCATAAACTTTCCACATATCATTAAAAAAACATTTACATATAAATGTATAGTAGGTGCAAATATTTTTTCAAAGCAGTCGAATCTTAAGGAAAAAAAAAGAATATCAGAAATAGCAATAAATTATTACGTCACAAAAGTAACACAAATAGAACAACGCAAAAGCCAATGTGACAATTTAGTTTAATTTTAAGCAACTGTTTCTACTTTGTTATGGTAAATATTTTAATAAAGCTGCTTTTATTGGGAAACATCTGAAATATATATATGAATATAAATACACAAATACATATATATATGTTCGTATAAAATCGAGGAAAGGCAAGAAATTCAGGTAAGAATAATCGCCTGCAATTCACTGAAAAATTTAACTTCAGGTAAGTATCTTTAGACAATGATTTAACTGAATTCTGTGTTCCGCATTTCTCGCATAATAAATTATATTTATATATTACTTTGAAAAAAAGTACCATTAATAATTCATTGAATATTACTAAACGTTAAACGAAATAAAGTTAATAAACCAGTGTCTGCTTTTTCACACACAAAACAGAAATGCAGAAAACCCCATTTCATTAGAAAAAGTAACATTAAAAATGTATCATTACCTAATTCAAAAAACCAACAAAACATTCTTCTATTTCACAAAAAATGGACATACATAATCGCAATTCAACATTTTTCCTTAAAAAAATTAATTTAGATTGAATAAATTTCAAAATGATATATCGAACGGGAATATACTTGGTTCTCAGCTTTGCTTTGTCTTGGACAGTTGAATCATTAGAGTTAACACTATTGCATACCAATGATATCCATGCAAGATTCACTCCGTAAGTTACATTATCAATTTCTCAGATAACTTAATAATGAATAATATTAATGAATAGCATTAACAATGAACTGAAAGACTGCACTCCAGCTAACATAGCAGCAAATGAATGCTTTGGTGGAGCGGCTAAACGAATGACAGCGGTCAGAAGAATTCGTAAGAAATACAAGAATGTTCTTTTTTTGGATGCTGGTGACCAATATCAAGGAACGTTGTGGTATGTGCTATTCAGACATAAGGCAATTGCTGATGTAATGAATGCTATGGGTTACGACGCGATGGCACTTGGCAATCATGAATTCGATCACGCACTATCTGGTTTACTTCCATTACTCAGAGAAGCAAAATTTCCAATTATGGCTGCTAATGTTGTCAGTGATAATGAAGAACTAACAGCTCTTCTCAAACCGTACACAATATTTACATTTGACGATGTCAAAGTGGGAGTTATTGGATATGTAACACCGTTGACTAAAAAATTATCAAAGGCTCATGAAGTTGAATTTGAAGATGAAATTGAAGTTTTAACAAGAGTTGCAGCTCAATTAAAAGAAGATGGTGTCAACATGATTATCGCAGTAGGACATTCAGGTATTCAAATGGACAGATTAATTTGTCAGAAAGTTCCAAATATCGATATAGTTGTCGGAGGGCATACTAATACCTTTCTGTACAGTGGTAAACCACCATCAGTTGAAGAAATTCAAGGTCCATATCCTGAAATATACAATGAACAAGGCAAACCATGCCTTGTTGTAACTGATTATGCATTTGGAAAATATCTTGGCTTTTTGAAAGTTGAATATGACAAAGATTTAGATCGAGTCACTAAATGGGACGGAAATCCAATTTTACTTGACAATCGTTTCCATGCAAACAACGAAATAGAAATCATTTTAGAACTTTACAGAAAACAGTTGCATGAGTTTACCAACACAGTGATTGGATATACCGCGGTAAAAATCGACGGTCGTTTCAGTACTTGCCGTCTTCAAGAATGCAATTTGGGAAACATGCTGACTGATCATTTAATTCGCAAAGTGATGGAAGAATCTGACATACGGTTGGGTGAAGATAGTGGCTCTTGGGCACCAGCACCGATTGCCTTGATCAATTCCGGTGGAATAAGAAATTATCTTATACATACTGCAGGAAATGTTACTTTGGAAGACGCCTATTCAATCATGCCTTTTGGTACTCAGTACCTTTTGCTAGAGGTTACTGGACCGCAATTGATGGAAATTTTTGAAAACAGTGTTTCTCAGTATTGGCCAGATGGTCCTTGGGGTCGATTTTTACAAATGTCCGGTGCTAGAGTTGCATACAATTTATCCATGCCTGTGGGAAGTCGCGTCCATTCTCTACAACTACGCTGCGGAGATTGTCCCATTCCTAGTTACAAGGACTGGGATCCTGAAGAAACATATCCTTTGATCATTTCAACTTTCATGGGAAAAGGAGGAGACGATTTTTCAGTGTTTCCAAAAGTGCCAAATCATAAGCTGCTGAATTTTACTGATACTGAGCTGGTGATTGATTTTTTCAAAACTAGTAGCCCTGCATGGACTGGCATAGAAAATCGCATTACCTTCGTTTGATAACCTGAAATGCAAGTATTTGATTTGTAAATTTCATTTTGCAAATCTGCTCTTATGACGCTTCATATAAAAACGAACTATTTGTGATAATTTTTTTTTTGAAATTTGTAATCACATTAAACACCTTTTTGTGATGCCATCATATTGTTATTGATATGCGAATAAATAACGTTGATTTTTAATTTCAAAATTTTAAACTGCTGCTTTTATATTGAAATAGACTATCAGCCTTGAAATATCAAGAAAAAATAATACAATTTTTAAAGAGATGCAAATTTCAATTCACCAGTATTGCATATTAATTATTAAACAAATGCCTGAAACTAAATTAAATGCCAGAAAAATGCATTTTTGATCGCAAAAAGCACAATCATTTTCAATTCAATTGAAACTAGAATAATTTTAAATGAAATTGTGTTTTTACTTTGTAAAGTTTTCAAGCCACTCTTTACTTTAAATGAAATATGCTTTAAAAAATATTATTCAAAATCAAAAATTCATAATTATTTGTTTAAAATGTAGCAAATGAATTATTCGTTAACTTTTGTTTTATTTTAGAATATATATATATATATTTCAGTTGTTGTGCAACAGTTTTAAATTTATTGGCAAAATTGAGTCAGAATTTTTAACTACAATCAATGCGTTTCAGATAATGAAAAATATAGAACGTGAATTATAGAAAACAGCATCAACATCAATAAATAAATATATCAGTTCGATCACTGATAGCATGCTGATCAATAGAAAATTTTCTTAAATAAAATCCTGGCAGCGAGTTCAACTAATTCAACGATAAAACAGAAAAAAAATCATAGAAATAATATTCATAATAACAACAACAACAACAACAATAACAACATAAAATAAACGCAAACTAACCTCCATTTTATATATTCATTCGCCCTTCTATGATGTCTTGGTACTTCAATGCGTCAAGTATTTCATAGGCATCTTTTTCCTGATTCAAAACATACAGTTGATCCGAAATACAACTGATAGGATTAAAACCCTCTTTGACCAGCTCTGTCTTGCACAATTTGTAAGTGCCTTAAAATAATATTTAAAAAAAAGTATATATATATATAAATGTGATTAAAACAAATTCCAATTTATTCCATCATCATACTAGTGCTAGTCACTTTTTGGCAAATTCGAAGAAAGATAGGCTGCGCATATCTGGGTAAAAAGATAGTCATTTGCTGATGCAAATAATTCACATCTAAAGTTGAATTCAAATCCACAATAGCTGCCATACCTGCCCGACCTTCGTAACCTGAAAACATAATGGATGTTCAGATTTGAAATTTGAAAAAAAATTTTTTTTGTTCAACATCAACCTGGAACACTGACACCATAAACCACGGCATCATTGTGTGACGTGATCTTTTGAATCAAGCCTTCCACTTCTGTGGTGGATACATTTTCACCTTTCCACCGGTAAGTGTCACCAGTTCGATCTTTGAAAAATAAATACCCCAACTCGTCGTAATAAAGAATATCGCCTAAAAATTGAAGAATTCATTTCACACAGTTTATTAATAATAACTTGTTGCTATTTGAAATTATTAATAATAACCAGAACGAAAAGCGATGTCATTTTTGCGAAATACATCACGAGTGATTTTTTTCTGCGAATCTGAATCACAAACATAGCCGGTGAAATCTTTCAATGGATTTCCTCTGATGATTCTGCCGACCATCTCGCCGGATTCTCCTGGTTTGCATCGAATGCACAAACCCCGTTCATCACGCATCAATTCGCCTGTAGTTTCATCAACTTTGATCAAAGCGATTGGATAAACAACGGACAAAAAGCTGTATATTGTCATAAATCCACAAGCACCAACGTGATTATCGATATTCACTGAAAAAAAAAATCTAATAATAATAATAATAATGATGATGATACAAAATAAAAAGCAACAATAATTTCAAATTTACATAAAATTAAAATAAACTTAAAAAAAACATTTCTTACGAACGCTAGTGTTTCCTTCTGTGGAGCCGTAAAATTCACCAATCTTTTCAATACCAAACCTTTTTACAAATTCATTCCAAATTTGAATACGCAAACCATTACCGTACATCAAACGAATGCCATGTTTGCGATCAATTTCTTTAGGAGGTTGCAGTAACAAATAACGACACATTTCGCCAATATATTGCGCTGCCTGAAAAAAAAAAATTTTTTTTTTCACCATAAATTGATAATCGAATATTATTGTTCATGTTAAAAAGCATAATAATAAAAAATAATAACTTACAGTACAACGATATTGTAAACAATCACGCCAATATTGGCTTGCTGAAAAACGCGAACGAATTATGCATGTACATCCGCTGAGCAAAGTTTGCCCAATGCCCAAAATAATCGCCGCCGTATGATACATTGGCATTGTCACGTAAATGCGATCACTTTTACGTATACTGAAAGCCGAATGAACACCCAATGCCATCAGAAAATACCTTCAATTATTATAATATTTATTTAAATGATGAACAGAAAACAATTTTATCCTTGCTGCTTTTACCTTGCATGCGTAATTGTTGCAGCTTTCGGCATGCCGGTTGTTCCAGAAGTAAAAATATAAAACAAAATAGCTAAATAAAATTAATTAATTAATTAAAAATACTTCAATCAACACTAATTCTCCATTTATTATAATTAATAATAATAATAACAAACATTTAAAGCCAACTTCGGGAACACTTTTCACCAATGCTGCAGAAGAATTTTCCAACTCTGCGTTGAGATCAATAAAATTTGCACCCAATTTTCCAAAATGTTTATTTTTAATGTGCGCATAGATGACTGGTATAGTTTGCTTTGAAAAGCATGGCAATGCTTCTTTGAAAACTAAACAAAAACTTATTATTATTATTATTAATATTATTTCAAAAAGAAAAAAAACAATAAATAATTTTACCTTGTATCAACGATTCACCAACAATAATACAATTTGCATTGGAAACACGAATACAATGAGCAAGTGAATCTAATCGAAGATTGAAATTGATCAATGCTGGAATCACTCCAATTCTTGATAAGCTAAGGATGTAAATAACGTAATAAGCTGAATTGGGCAGAAATAACGCGACCACATCTCCCGGTTGTAAATTGCATTCTTCGCGAAAATAGCCGGCTAATTTCATCGAATATAACTGCAATTGGGCAAATGTCCACGTCTGGCCAGAATCAACTTCTTCCAAAGCAACCCTGTCAGGAGTTCCAGAAGCGACAATGTCGAACAATTTATGAACTGTACATTGTTGACGTGACAAACGCCACAACTTCAACTGCATTTTGAACAGCATCCACAAACCTCTGAAATATTTAAATGAGTTAACTGAAAAAAAAAATATATACGACTCTTCTCTACTTTGTTCAATTTCAAAAGCTGCTCAAAATCTGTTTAAACAAAAAATCAATTTCACTATTTGTTCTTTTATTTTTTTCAAGCTCAACACTACAATAATTCAACTAATTAATTATTCAAAAATACAAAAATAAATTCAAGAACAACATTTCACCTTTTTTTTCTTCTTCATTACATGAAAACACTATAAAACAGTAATGAATATAACTAGTTAAACAACGTTTGTTGTTGATAAGATTAAAGCTAATTTTATTTGCAACAATAATAAAATAGCCTGACAACATAAATCATCGATAAAGCGTGCTTTTCATTGTAAAAGCTGGTTCAAAATGATCTCTTTTTCCAAAACCTAATGCCCTATTTACAAATCTTTCCATGCAGACAATATTTCAAGTTCAATTTCTTTTTAATGACACCTATTCTGCAAAATTGCATCGTTCATCAAGTAACACATACAAGCTTAAATAAGTAAAAAATTAGCTTCAAAATAAAAAAAACAACAACAACAACAACTAAGCCATTGAAAAATGCCAGTTAATGTTATACAGTTTACATACTTTGCGTCTCGTGGAGCTGTCAAGATGGCACATTTCAAAAATCGTTGCTCAATGTAACACCAAACGACGAACCACAAAATTATCTGCGGCATCAAAGGCACACCAAGCAGGCATAAGATAGTAGTTGACAATAAAACAATCAACCCATGACGCATCTGAAAAATTTACATTGTCATTTTGCTTGAAAAAACCGGCAAGATTCAGTAAAAATTCAAATTGTCATGCCGTTGGTCATAGCATAACACAAGAATTCAAATAAAACAAAATTAAAACCGTAACAACATAAAAGAACAAATGTAGAAATAAATCAAATACTTACATACACAAATTGTATAAAAGCGCTTAAAATGTCATTATCAGAAATTGATGCATTGCCAATTGATTCATCAATTAGTCAAAATAGATCCATAATTAGTTAATTAAGAAATACAGAGTTTTACGATTTTCAGGTTTCAATTAAAAATTGCATTGAATATTTTATCAAATAGGTAAAAATTTTAAATTTTAAAAGCAATTTTTATTTTAGTAAATCTTTACTTAATTTTTTCCAAAATATGTAGGTTCGATAAAGAATTTTTAAATGAAAAATTTCACCAATTTCATCAAAATTTCATTCAGAAATAATTATCAACGATTTGAAACAAAGTATTTCAACTTGTTAATATTTACCTGAAGCATTATGAATATTTGTGAAATTAATCACGTTGACTTTCATATATGGATGCAGAGCTGTGGAATTCGTTTCACGTCAAAATTCTCAAATGAAAATCATCGAACAATTTTTACAACAATCTAAATCAAATAAAATGCAAATTATTAACAAAACATTTCTTCGCTGTTTTGAATAAAAATAAAAAATTAATAGATGATCAAATTTCAGAAAAGAACGATTACATCATACACTTTAATTACATTGGTATATAGAAATCTGATCTAATTAATGTATTCATACATGTAAGTAAGTTAAAAAAAAAACTGTTCTTACATAAATTTTGCAGAGTTGTAGAAGAGAAGATGAAAATTTTATTTTTAAATTAAACTTTTCTCACTTGATTTTAAATGTGTAAAATGTTTGAAAAGTTCCAAATTTGACCTAGCTACTTTCCTTACTTTCAGTCAGCCAACTTGTCCCTATGGCCGAAATTGTGAAAGTAACGTCACAAAAGTTGGTGTGATAAAGGTGTGCAAGCAGAAGGTAGATAGCAATTGACAATTTGTCATTTAAAAATGTAGGTCACATAAAAGCCCATATTCGGTCATTCGAAACCAGTTGCCGTCTATAGGAATATTCAAAAAGAAATGCTTATCAATATATATCTTTTGCCAAAAATGTAATTATTGCGTTGAAATTTAATAATTTTTTTTATAAAAAAAATGCATTCAATACAATGGAAAATTGCTCTAATTTTCCACAGTTTGCTATAATTTGAAAGTTACTGTATGTTATAAAAAATTTTTTTTCAAGTTTACTCTTACAATGCTGAACAAGTTCCCAATTTATCTCCGAGATATAATCAAAAAACAAAATTAGACATTGATGTTAAAAATATTTTTTGCATGCACATGAAAAAAATATATTTATCAGAAAAAAAACAACTGCTGTTTTTATTTCACTTTACCTGCTTTTCTTATTTGTATACTTCACTTACTTGACGTATGAGAAATGAAGATTCGATCATATCTGAAAATTTGTGTCAGCTGGAAAGAAGTTCAAATGTTTAAAAGTTTTATTAATAAACTGTATTAAAATATCACAGCAAAAAAAACTGATCAATTGAACAGATTAAAAATTTTGTTGTATGCAATACTAGATAACATGCGCAGCTTTGTTTATTTGACGAGCAAAGATTAAACGAACAAATTATTTATCTCGTAATTTATTAAGCGAAAATTTTTCATTAAAATTCTCTAACAATTATCCGTTTCTAAAATTGGTAATAGTAGCAGTAGAAGGAGAAAAAAATAATTGGCTTCAAATATTTTCACTAAAAGTAGAATACAAAAGCATTATTAGAAATAAGCCATGTTGCTTTCATATAAACAGTTGGAAAGCATGTTCTGATTCAACCAGAAACATTAATAGAAGAAAAATATTGCTCAACTAACCAATTGATGCATCAGTTTATTTCAATATAACATTTCAACAGAGTTGCAATGACGGCAAACTGTCCATGAAATTACAGAATCATCCTCGAAGTAAATAATATCTGATGTTCCAATGCTTCATCAAACAAAGCTAAACATTCAGATTTAATGCTTAATTAGTTTTAAAATATTTATTTACATGGTCAATACCTGCAGTGAAGTGTTGGTATGGACGGTACAGGTAAACTTTGTTAACATTTTAATGAATAAACAATATAGCTAAACAATGTTCATTCCTTAAATGTGAGATGAGACATTTTTGCCAATATTTTCAATTATCCAAACATGATATATGTCTATTTTATTCTTTTGCTGTGGCAAGTTTCAATAGCTGTATCCTACAAACGTACGTGTATTGAGATTTTAAAATATTTTACACAAAAAATGTTATCTATTTATAAAAAAAATTTCTTTAAAATCCCATTTAATAAGATTATTTAAAATGTAATATAAAATATACAATTTTGCTATATTTCAGCTTGCAATACTCAAGCAGATTGTACAGACATAGCAATTTGTTTGCAAAAACAATGCGTACCAGCAAAGCCAGCTGGTGGATTTTGTAGCAATAATGATGACTGCAACACAGGCCAAACGTGTGTTTTTGGATTATGCATGGTGCCAGCCGGTAGATATCCCAAATTTGTACTTTAAAATGAAATATTTTTTATTTATTTCTAAGTTTTGAAATTTAATTCAAAAAAAAAGAAATGAAAATAAGTTTAATTAAATGAATTGTGTTGAAAATTGTTAATTGTAAAATTTGTAGTGGAACTTAACAGTGAATGTAAAACAAGCAACGACTGCAAGAAGCAGACAATATGTGTGAATGGCAAGTGTAAAGTTGCAGCAACAATTGGAAAGCAATGTAAAGTCGATTCAGACTGTGATTCTGGTCAAAGTTGCAGATTTGGAGTTTGTTGGTTTTTGTATTTACCTCCAGTCAATTAATTGATTGAATGACTGATGTTTCTTTTTTTTATTTTCTTTAAAATTTACTATTATTGTTATTATTTTGTTTTTATTCAAATTTTATGAATATTTTAATAGTAAAAGAAAAGGCAATTAAACACGATTAAAATTAACGCGTGTGAAAAGAAAATGCAAAAAATAAAACGTAATTGTAATTAATCTATTTTCTTTTAAAATTGTTCAACAATAATAGTTTAATTGGATTGTTTTGTTAATTTCAACAACAACCGGTGATTAATTGTGATTGATTTGTAAATTTAAAATTTTCAATAAAAAGAATTGTCGAAATTTGAAAAAAAAAAGAATTATCATTCAAATGTATCATATTCAGTAATTAAAGACGCACGTTGATAGACTGGTCGTAAATTGTAGCTTGGAAATTGCAATTTGTTTACAAAGTTGAAAATAGAATCTCTTCAATTAATAATAATGTTGTAAAATAAATAAAATTAAAATGATCAAATCAAAATTTTATCAAAATTTGAATTATGAGTCTCGTCTGTGATTGAAATATGAAGAATTGAATAAAGCTTTTTCTTTTTTGATCTGATGGTATTGTTATTTATTTTGGTTATGCAAATTGTAATATTCCAACTTCAGTCGTCTCTGTTTGCAGATTTTGACTAAGATTGGATGCTTTTATCGACAACAACCGAAAAGATTTTTACTTTTCATTGCAGACTGAAGTTTAAAAATATTTTCAATTTGATCAGTAAATTATCTTCTAGGGAGAAAAGGTAGAATAATTTTTATTCAATTTTCAAAACTGTCGAGTCGATGAAACCGGTTTATATTCGATTTGACGTTTGAAAAGGGAAAAAAAAATTTGCATAACATATCGTCGTCTGCGAAAAGCAAGAAAAATGTCTTTGAAAAGAAAAGTAAAATTAAAACATGATCAAGACAAATTATCTGCATACAAATACATGCATATATGCAGGCAACTTGACCCTTCGGAGAATGTACAATAAGATTGCATGCTAAGATGTTAATCCTTGTCGGGAAGTGTGTCAACTCGAGTTTTGCAGTTTCATTTGATGAGATTTCTGTTTTCTTTTCTTTTTCAAATTTATTTGTAAATCAAATTTGGATATCTCAAATAATAAAACTTTTTGCTTATGAATTTACACCCAAGTTCCGCAATTGTGCTCTTCCTTTGCCTGCTTATTTGAATCAGTTCCGCGCTAACAAGTGTTCAGTGCTGGCTGCTGCGCTAAAACAGCCTTTGCCAGTGCACGTCGAATTCTGTTACTCTTTAGGAAAGCTAATTTGAATGAACTTTTTCAAACAATACTGCAAAGTACATCTACAGAATTGCATCATGGGCACTTGATTGTCATTATTCGGTTTTTTTTTCTTTCACGAAGAAAGAGTACATTTTCATCGCAGAGGAAAAAAAATAATTATTATTCTGAATTATTTGTATCAATCACTTTTGGTCAATCATCGCTGTAGTTTGAAGAACAAAAGAATAAAGACATTCTTATCAAAGTGGTAATTAAATTTCTATTTTCTTTTACATTGTAATACAGTATTTGAAAACATTTGTAAACTAAATGATAAACATTAAACTATTTTCAAGTGTACTTTTCATTGTGATATTTTGCACAGAAATAAAAATGCTAAAGCACTAAACAGAGACAAGCTAAAAATAAGTGTTAATCTATTTAAGAAACTGAACATTTTCATCTTCATCCACTCTTTGTAGATGTTCGTCACTAAAGTAGTCAAATTATGCAAATAAAAGTAAATGTACAATTTTCCTTTTTCAAGATTTGTATATTTTAAATTAACAAATACAGTAAGTTTTTTGCGCTTCGTTTGATAAGAATTTATGATTGCTACCGTAAGAATAGAAAAAAATAATAAAGAACTTGCTTATCTTGAAATGGCATTTGTACTGTCATCGACGTTTGAAATGAATGCTCAGAACTGGTTGTCGGTTGTTGGTTGATGAAGAAGAAAGTTTCCAACAGTCACGGATTAACAGCCATGAAGTTGTCACATTTGACACTCATAATTTTTACAGTAGTCAGCACATCTGCGCAAGAAGAAATTGACGAATATCCTCAAAGTAAGTGCTTTTTATTCATTCACGTTTGTATTGTTTTTTTTAATGATTTTGATTTTTTTTAATTTTAATCATTTTTTTTCTCAAGGTAGTGGACGTTGCGTGGATGAAAATGGCGTTGCTCAGAGATGTGTGCCTGAATTCATCAACGCCGCCTTCAACCGTCCCGTTGAAGTGACAAACACTTGCGGATTGTCGAGACCTGTTGAATTTTGCGTGCAGACTGGTCACTCTGGAATGAATAAAGTTTGTGACGTTTGCGACGCTCGAGTGTCTTCACAAGCGCATCCTTCGTTCTACCTAACTGACTTCAACAATCCGAACAACGAAACTTGGTGGCAGTCTGAAACAATGGCCGAAAGCATTCAATATCCAACAACTGTCAACATGACCATTAACCTGGGTAATTTGATATTTGTCTAGACATGTATATATATATATATCTTAAGTTTGTCATCTTTTCATTGTTGTATATTTGATATTTGTACAGTTGTTGTGCAAAATTGCTGACATTTTAGGCATGGTTTTTTTTAAAACTACTGCAAAACAAACAATCTTTGTTTGCATTGTCAGAGACGGAGAGAAAGTAGAGTTATTTTGTGAGATTTTTGTAAAAATTTGTGAACTTGTTTCACTTTGAACAGTAATCTAAGTGATAATTAATTTTTTGCTTTTTTATTGGTTAAAGTCGTAAAGTTGGAAATAATTTTGCTGTTGCATATTTATTTCAATATAAATAATTGTGAAGTTCAAGGTAGTCTGGTCAATCAGCATGGTCAGATGTGGCAATTCGTTTGCCTTTATGCTGTATGCATTGATTTGAATTCTTCTTTTCCAGGCAAAGCATTTGACATTACGTACGTTCGACTGAAGTTCCGTAGTCCCAGGCCGGAAAGTTTTGCCATTTACAAAAAAAGCCGTGCCGATAGTGACTGGAGTCCATGGCAATATTACAGGTGAGAGAATAATAATAATAATAATGAGTAAAAATTTATTTGGTTTTGTGTTCATTTTTCTGGTAAGTCGTCATTTGAGGTTGTTCTTTTTATTCTGAAACATTTGGCATTCATTGCCCAAACAAATGTTTCATTTTTAGTGAGTATATTTTTTTTATTTTAATTTTTTTTACTCCATTACTCTATTTTGATGAATAATTAAACTAAGCGTTTGTTTCTATTTCAGTGCCACATGTCGAAGCACATATGGTGTGCCGGAGAAGGCACCGATTTTGCCCAATGCAGAAGCAGTTGCTCAGTGTAGTGCTGAATATTCGGATATTTCTCCTTTGACAGGAGGAAATGTGGCTTTTTCGACCCTTGAAGGACGTCCAAGTGCGCACAATTTTGAAGAATCGTCCGTTTTACAGGTAAATTTATTTTATTAGTTCTTATTATTAGTTTGTTTCAGTGATGAAAAAGAAAATTTCTCGTTTCTAAAACAATCTGCTATATTTAATGTAATAAATCACCGTGATAAATTAATTAATGATGAACATTTTTAAAGTTTCTTTTATTTTATAGTTTAGTTATGTTTTTTATTTATTTTGTTTGTGTGGAATGTTTGAAAAAAAAAAGATTTTAAGGAAGTTTCAAAAATTAGTTTTTCAGTGATTTCTACTGCCAGGTAAAAAACCAACAATGAAAGTTTTGTCAAATTGCTCAGTTTGTTTGCTTTTATGCATCTATTACAAAGTTTTTAAAACAGCAATAATAATGATGATTATAGTAAAATAGTAGTGGTATTTTCCAAATAGTTTGTTAAAATAATATTTATTTGTAATAAGGTTAAATTTATTTATGATAAAGTTGAAAAATATGTTAATTTTAATTTTTAAATATATAATGGAATTAATCGACTGTTTTTGTTATATTACTGTTTGTTGATTTTTAGGATTGGGTTACGGCTAGTGAAATACGAATAGTGTTAACAAGATTGAACACATTCGGCGACGAAGTTTTCCGAGATATTAAAGTTCTTCGTTCTTATTATTACGCAGTTTCTGATTTTGCGATTGGTGGACGGTATGTATGCTTAAAAATTTATAAATTGATGACGTTGAGAAATCTAATTATTTAAATTTTTAGTTGCAAATGCAATGGTCATGCAAGTAGGTGTGTAAAGAGCACTGGTCACGGTGAAGAGAAACTTGTATGCCAGTGTGAGCACAATACACACGGCGAAGATTGTGATGAGTGTTTGCCATTTTTCAATAATCGTCCCTGGAAAGCTGCTACAGCAGAAAATGCTAATGAATGTCAAGGTGAATTTATTCTACATTCATTTGATTGTTTTTTTTTTTCATAATTTAAAAATTTTGAATTAAAATTGAGTAAACTTAACTTTATTTTATTTTAGCATGTGATTGCAATGGTCTGTCAAATCGTTGTTATTTTGATGAGGAATTGTATCGCACGACAGGCAATGGAGGCCATTGTATTAATTGTGCTGGCAATACTCGTGGAGCACATTGTGAAGCATGTTTGGAAAATTATTGGCGTGCTCCTGGACAGCAAACTTGTTTACCATGTAACTGCAACGAGATTGGTAATTTTATTTTAAAAATTTTATTTTATTTTCTTAATTTTATACATGTATTTTTTTCAGGTTCTGTCAACATGCAGTGTGATGACAGTGGACAATGTATTTGTAAACCAGGTGTAGGAGGTCAACATTGCGATCGTTGTCTTCCTGGATTTTATGAATTTTCTGCGCTTGGTTGCAGGTAGAATATTGTCTTTTTTTGAAATAAAAATTGACTTCAATACATTAATAATAATGTTTCAGAGATTGTGGCTGTTTGGAATCTGGAAGCTTGGATAATCAACCGTCTTGTCGATCGGATACTGGTGATTGCACATGTAAGCGAAACGTTGAAGGTCGTCAGTGTGAACGATGTCGACCGGGATTTTTTAATTTGGATCTTGAAAATGAATTTGGTTGCACTCCATGCTTCTGCTTCGGACATTCATCTGTTTGCGACTCAGCACTTGGCTATTATAAATCGAACATTACTTCTACCTTTGATTCATGTAATTTCATTTTGTTTTGTATTTTTTTTTTCAATTGTTATTATTATGCATTATTTGTTTTAATGTACACAGCTCGTGACGGCTGGAAAGCGGAACGTTATGATGGTAGAGAAACTGAACTTCAATACAATTTAATGGATCAGGCAGTTTCTGTTGCCGAATTTGATGGCCCATCTTATTTCATAGCTCCAGGTTAGTGAGAAAAAAAATTAATTTTATTTATTTATTAAAAATATTTTTTAATAATCTCTTTTTTTATATGTTAGGAAAATTCAGAGGTAATCAACGATCTGCTTACAATCAAATATTGTCATTCAAGTTGAAAGTGGTCCAGTCGAATGCTCGGGCTTCAGTGAGAGATATTGTTTTGGAAGGTGCCGATGGTCAAGTGATTTCCGTGCCAGTGTTTGCTCAAGGAAATCCTGTACCGGCAACATATGAACAAGTATTTCAATTCGTTTTTTTTTCCATTGTACATGTATGAGAATGAATATGTTTTATGCAAATGAGTAGATTTATCGTTATCGATTGCATGAGAGTGCAGATTTTGGTTGGACCCCGAGTTTGTCGACGACGAAATTTCTTGGCTTACTTTCAAATGTTACCGCGTTGAAAATTCGTGGAACTTTTGCCGCTGGCGATGTAGGTGGCTTGGATGATGTTGTACTTCAGTCGGCCAGTATGACACCGAATGGAGAAGAGCTTGGCCAACGAGCAATGTGGATCGAGTCTTGTCAATGTCCGGATAATTTTGTTGGTCAGTTCTGCGAGTCCTGTGCACCGGGCTTTAGACGTGAACCGAAATTCGGCGGTCCATTTTCACGATGCATAAAGTGCGAATGCCACGGTCATGCAGACCTCTGCGAAGCTGAATCCGGTCGTTGCATATGTGAACACAACACCGCTGGTGATAACTGTGAACGCTGTGCACGTGGATTTTATGGTAATGCGCTGAACGGTACAGTCAACGATTGTATCGCGTGTCCATGTCCTGACTCTGGTCCTTGTTTATTGCATACTGACAATGATATCATCTGTTTGGACTGTCCGAACGGTTATGCAGGTGATGGACAATTTTTATATACATATTTTTTTCAAATAAATAAATAAATGTTCTGTTTATTTTATTTTATTTTATTTTTAATTTCAGGACGCCGATGTGAAATTTGTTCAGATGGATATTTTGGTGAACCTTCAAATGGACGCAATTGTACGTTTTGCAAATGCAGCGGAAATATTGATCCAAACTCCGTCGGCAATTGCGACAGGTTTGATACTTTTAACATGCTAACTAACTAAATTAGTTTATTAATTTTATTTTTACATTATTTCAAGAACTACTGGAGAATGTAAAAAATGTATTTACAATACGCACGGCTTTGAATGTGAAAAGTGTTTGCCTGGATTCTACGGCGATGCTTTGTTGGAACCGAAAGGAGATTGCAAACGTAGGTTTTTGTGTTTTGTTATTTATTCATCTTTGCATCGATTGATGTTTAATGGTTTTATTTATTTATTTTTTTTTAAGCTTGTGATTGTTATTCATTCGGAACCTATAAACCACGTACAGATTATGACTTTTTGGAATGTCAACAAAGTGATGGTCAGTGCCAGTGTTTAAATCATGTAACTGGTCGTCGATGTGACCAATGTGAGATTGGATATTACAATATCAGCAGCGGTGAAGGTTGTCAGCCGTGCAACTGTGATCCGCTTGGTTCTTTGAACACCAGCTGTGATATAAGCACTGGCCAGTGTGCTTGCAAGCCGGGTGTAATTGGACGTCGTTGTGACCAGTGCGCTGTGCGTCATTTCGGTTTTGGACCGAAAGGTATTTTTTTGTTGTCAGGATGTTCATTTTTTCCAAGTTAGAATTCTTTTTTTTTTCAGGCTGCGAAGCTTGCAATTGTCTGGTCATGGGATCTGTGAATTTGCAGTGCAGCATCACTACTGGTCAGTGTCAGTGTCATCCGAATATCGAAGGACGACAGTGTGATCGTTGCAAAGAAAACATGTACAATTTGGAAGCCGGATGCTTGGAATGTCCACCGTGTTACAAGCTGATACAGAAATACGCCAAACAGCATCGTGAAAAATTGGAAAAATTGAAAGACCTTCTTGCCGAGATTATTGCCAATCCAATGGTGATCAATGATACGAATTTTGAGAAAAAGTTGGCTGAAGTGCACGAGGATGTGACGAAATTTGGCGTTGATGTGAAAGAACGTTTGGGTGAGTGAATTCTGTCTGTAGTAGTAGTAGTAATAGTAGTAATGGTGTAATTTGCATAAAGTGTCGTTTTCAGCTGGTGGTGACAGTTCATTGATCAAACGAGTGACCAAATTAAGAGATGATATTACCAAAGCAGAAGAGTCACTAGCAGATGTTGATCATTTGTTGTTGGAAACGAATTTCACAATCTCAGAAGCAATAAACATAATGAGCAGTTGGGATAGAATTAAAGGTTTGTGAAAATTGCTAACAATAAATAATAATAATAAAAGAAATATTAATGATTATTTTAAAAAAAATTATTTTACAGAAAAGTCTTATGCAGAACTGCGACACGCGCAGTACTTTTTGAATAATGATGCGGTTGAAGCGTGGAACAGAGCCAGATTAGCGTCTGATCGTTTCGGACGACCATCGGATGAAATGACTAATTTGGCCGAAGAAGCTCGTCAATTAGCTGAACGGTAAGCAATTTTAATTTAGTTTATTATTATTTTTTTTTTCTTGAATAAAAATCATATTTATGATGATTGACGTGTTTAGACAAATGAATAATTCTTTGACAATTGAACGTTACGCTGCTGACGCATTGAACGCTTCCAAGCAAGCTTATAAAAAAGCTCACGAAGCAATTTATGGCAGCGAGGCAATTAGCAGCGAAATTAGTCGTCTGCAGAAGAGGTGAAAATGAATGAATTTTGATAAAGAAGGAAAAATTTGCATATTAATCAATGTTTCATTGTTGTTGTTCAGTTATGTGAGTGCAGAAGAATTGCAAAATCAGACTATTTCGATGGCCAAAGAGCAGGTTGATCGAGCTGAGCAAGTTTATCAAAAAGCAGCGGAAATGCTCAACAAAGTTGACTCTTTGAAAATTCCCGAAGTTGATATTGATGGATTGCAAAAGAAAGCTTTGGTCGTATCTGAAGAGGTAACCAACTATGCTGATTATAAAATTAATGAAATTATTTTTTTTTTTAAATATTTTATTTGTATTAATTTCAGGCAAAAACTGTACGCAGTGAAGCGGAAAATTTAGCCATGGAAAACAAACCCGTGGTCGACCAAGTCAACAGAATGAGAACACATGCAGATTATGAATTGATGAGGGCGGAAAATCAACAACAAATAGCCGATGCTTTATTAGCCGATCTTGACGCTGCACACGCGAAAGCGCAGAAAGCTGTCGCTTTGGCCGAATCGACCCTTGCAGAAGCGAACAATACATTAAGAACATTGGAAGGTATGTAGAATGGAAATTTTGAAACAATTTTAATTTTAATTTAAATTAATTCATTTTTATGTTCATTCGAATAACTATAATAATGTACATGTGTAATGGTGATTATGAATTAATTGTTGTGTGTTTTATATATAGAATTTGATGCGCTTGTTCAGCAAAGCAAATTGCAAGCAATTGAAGCACTTGCACGTACTGGAGAAATTGAATCTACCATCAAAGAAGCTGAACGATGGTCTTCTGAAGCGGAACTGCTTCTTGGCAACGCTAAAGATGATGCAAAAAAAGCATCTCAAATAGCACAAGATGCTCGAGAAGATGCTGAAAAAGCTTCCAAAGTTCGTTTGATTGATTGATTTAAATTTTTTATTGCAATTATTTAATTTATTAATCAAAAAAATTTGTGCACTATTTTATTAGTCGGCAGAGAAAATTCGAAGCGATGCGCATTCGACAAAACTTGGCGTTCAGAAATTGAAAGTCGAAGCGGAAAATGTTAAAGCTGATGCAAACAAAGCTACGAACACTTTGAATAATTACAGAATGCTTTCTGCCGATGACAAACAAAAAGCTATAGAAGTATTATTGTGTTTATTTATTTATTTATTTATTTATTTATTTATTATTTTTTGTGTTTCACTGTTCAAGGCGCTTGAATTAGCAAGTCAAGCAGATTTATTAGCCAATCGTTCTAATCGAACAACTACGGAAGCAATCGAAACGTTGAAAAAAATTTTGAATGAGCTCAGTAAGCAAGAAAATTTTATTTAAAAAAGAAATATTTTAATATTTATTTGGACAACAAAAGAACAACTATTGCTTTATAATTATATATATGTATAATTGTGTTGTTGTTTCAGATAATCTTGAAAGAGTGAAACAAGCTGATTTGGATATGCTAGCAGAAGGTGTGGCTGGTGCAACTCAAGTTTTGAGTGATGCAAATTTAGAACAAGAAGTGAGCAGTTTGAAAGCCAAACAAATGGAACAACAACGTCGTATAAATCTTTATCAAGCTGATATTGATCGTCTTGAACGTGAAGTTCGCAACATTGAACAGATACGTGACAGTCTACCCGACAGGTGCTACAATGTTATCGACATTGAAGGTTCAAGATAAGCTTGTAATTTTTTTAACTTTGAAAGCAATATTCTATTTTGACCATTTGCATATACTTAATTATTTTTATTAGTAGTCGCATTATTAATCATATTATCCATTATTATTATTATTATTTATACTTTTACATGCCATAAGTTTTGAAACGCGAGTCGTTTTTTATACGAATTGTTCTTATTATACATACATATTAATTTCTTTTTTTAGCTATGCAATTTTGAAATTGTTATTTCCTTAATTTCGCAGCTTTATTTGATTGTTACAATTTATAAGTCTCTCTCTTTCTCATGAGACATATAAAAAAACAACAAATAATAGCTGATAATAATAGCTGATATTTGGTTATATTTGAATTTTTGCAACTTAAAAAATGTTTTAGTTGGTGCAATTATTATAATAAAATTGTTGTTATAGGATTGTTTGTCTGAGCAAATCAAATTACAAATTATTTGATAAATGAATATTCATTTGCTTTTTTTTACTGATATTTTGTTAAAAGATAACATAATTTGTTCATAAAGCAAAAAGAAAAATGTGTAGAGACAGAAGAAGGCGTGGGCTTTTTGTTCTATCGTTGGGTTAGTTGCTCTTTTTTCTTTTTTACTTTTGAATAATTATTATGCTAACCAGTTGTGCATGTAATATACGGTATATGTTTGTCTAGGGGTTTTGGAGACGAGCTTTGACCCTTTCCGTTGACCCTGCTAGGGCAAACTAGGGTCGGCATTGTTCACAATGGTGATGATCCATCAAGCTTTCTTGATTGTTACCACAAGTGCAAGTGGAACACCGATGATTGGACAGACATTGCTGACCGGAATCAACAGACTAGCAAGCACTCCAATAAATAAATCAATGCAGCTTTTCATTCATTCCGTATCTTCGAATCTAGTGCAAGAAGGAGAAGAAGAAGAAGAACGAAAAACGGGCCGAGTGGCTTTTTTACCAGGCAGACGATTGTTGGTTGGAAGAAAAAAGAAAAGCAATAAAAATAACGAAAATAAAATTCATCACCAAATGGATGCATATTTATATATATGTATATATCATCAGTTTGTCGATCAGAGAGAAGATCAGCATTTGGTAAGAAGCTTTTTTCTATTTGATGAATATTTGCTGGTTTTTTTTTTGATAGTATCTAATTTTGCATGGATGTTCTTCAACTAGCAGCGCTCGATTTCAAATAATAGAAATGCACAGATGTTCAAAGCATGTTTAGAAAATAATCATTTACAGTATGCATAATATTGTTATATATATATATATATATATATATTTGAAGCATTTATTTAATATTCTTTTTTATTATTATTGAAAGCTTTTCTGATTTTGCAAAAGATAAAAAAAGAAATACATCAATGAACAATTTGATGTTTAAGGATGGAAAAATATTTTTGTTTAGATTAATTTTTCATTTATCATTGTTGAAAATTCTTTCAATCATTTTCTCTCCAAATGTGCTGCTTTCTTTGCACTTTTCTCTGCTCATCTCAGTAATAGTAACAAGTGCATATTATCAATGACAAGCTTAGTTTTGCTTTTTTGACGTGCACAAACCACTTGTTCACTGAATAGCAATCAACCAATCAACAACTACTATTTATGCCAGCATTGCTTTTTCAATTTTTTTTTGCATCATTTGCAAAAAAACAAACAAAACTTTTAATATTTTTAGTAAGCTCTACTGATTCTTAAGCTTTTTGTTGTTGTTTGTTTTTTAGTTTTATTTTTTCAAGCAACAACATTTGAAATGAAAGTAATTTTAATTTTACTTTTCTATATGATAAATATTTAACTTGCTTGAGAACAAGCTCATTGCTATTATATATTTAATATATATATATATATGTAAGCAAGAAGATGCAACGAGCACAAGTGCATGGCTGTTTTCTTAGCATTTGAAAAGGAAAGGAAAGGAAAATGTTATAAAATAAAAATAGAAAACACCATATTGTTTAGCCAATTTTTCAATTGTTGCTTCACGTAAAGCTTTAAAAAAATTTGTGAATCACATTTGAATAGAATTGTTCATTTTTTTGTTGTTGCTATTTTATTTTCTTCATTTCTTCATACAAAAGACAGTCTGCTGTTGAATGAAGTTGCTGGTGTTGCAATGTAGATTATTATTATTATTATTCATAAGAAATATCTTTTTTAACCAATCAACCAATTCGATGAATATGATGATGATGATGATGAATCAGCTTTTCCTTTATTTTGAATATATTTCCTTTTCTCTTCTCTTCTCTCTCAGTTGCTTAGTTTGTTTGGATAGTTAGTTTTAAGAAACGATAAGAAATTGCTGTTGTTGTTGTTGATGATGATGTTGAATGCTTTTCCAATGACGTGCTTTAAAAACGCCCCCAGCTATGGCTTTCTGAAACATAAAGTTGAATGATATTATGTAGATGTAGAAAAATCTATCTTATTTCTGTGTCTGTCTGTCTGTTGCTTTTTAATTTTTCCAACATCTGCTGAACAGATTGTTTCATTTTTAATTTCTATTTTCAAACTTCTCAATTTCTCTAGTTACTTTGAAATTTCTGTGTCTTCACTTGTGTTTCTGCTTACTCTAGAAGCCTTTTTTTTCTTTTGCTTTACTGTTGTAATGAAAGCTATCGTTAGAATAAACATGACCAGCAAAGAGAATAAACATACGGAAAAACAGCGCCACTTGGTGGTGGTGGTGATGGTGTTGATCACTTGCTGCTCTTCTTATTCATCGCTATTCTTCTTCTTCTTCTTCTTCTTCATCATTTCAACATATGCTTATGATCTTATTAATATGGAAACTAATTTTTATAATTATTTTCTTTTTTTTTAAATTATATTTCATAATTTTCATTCTCAACCGAAATTTTCTACTCTTATTCCATTATTATTATTATTATTCTCTTTAAAAAAAAATTAAATCAACTGTGTAGAATTTGAAAATTTTCAATTGAAATAATAAAGTATTTTCATTTTCAGATTACTATTTGTAAATCTGCTTGATTTGGAATTGAAAAACTCTCGAAAATGCCTTCACTGTAAGTATACATTTATATATATCTATATATATGCATAAGTTTGTAATGCAATTCTTTGCTTAGATTGATCAAATATTTATTTTTTATTCATATCAGAGTTTGATTAAAAATTCACTTGTTCAAATAAATCTGTTGCAATTTTAATGGAAAATGTTTTCTTTCGAAAAATGCAATTCTTTTCAAATTCTGTATTTTCATTATTAGTATTATCTTTCGTTGAGAAAGTAAATAAAAAATCTATATCCTGACGTTGAACATATATGTCTAGCAACGTTTTACCATTTTTTGCAATTGCTTATTTGAAATGAATGTTGAATATCATTTAAATTTGATTTTACACTTGACTTCTGAGTAAGTGATTTTCAAAATGTTTTTGCATATTTTGCAAAAGCATATTAGAATTGCAAATAAATTGTGCAAATAGAAACCAAGATTGTGCGTTTGTTGCAGCGTTTGGGAAAGTCGAATCGACGATCACTACTGGTACCACGGATCGATAGATCGTTCTCAGGCGGAGACGTTGGTTTTGTACCCTGGAGATTTTTTGGTAAAAAAAAGTTGTTTTCTCTTTACTTGCTTCCATTATTTATGTTGTACATTTTTATTTCTCTCTCTCGAATAGGTCAGAGATAGCTTGTCACGAGAGCATGATTATGTTATTACTTGCAACTGGCAAGGATATCCAACGCATTTTGCGATCAGTAGAACATTGCAAAATCAGGGAACTTTGTATGAAAGAGCTTTTTTCAAAATTGAAGAAGAACAATTCGATTCTATTCCCGCGTTAATTCACTTCTACGTTGGCAACAAGCAGCCGCTGACTCGTGATTCTCAATGTATCATATCCAAGCCGGTGAATCGAGATCCCGCTTCTCCGCCTAAGCCATGCGTACCATTTCAAGTGGACAACAATCGTCTCGGTGCTGTTTATCAAGCTGTCGTGCAAAATGGTATAGACAATATTCCAATTCCTGAAGTTCCGGACCATATTCGCAATCGTCCACTTCCTGAATTGCCGTTGATCAAAGAATTGCAACTACAACAACAACGACATTATTTAAAAAAATCTTTGAAATCTAGCAGTGAGAAGGTGTCTTCAGTGAAGCAGCAGTATCCGGCTGAAGTTCGAAATTCTTCAAAGTAATTTTAGTATTTTTTGTAAGCATGTTAAGTTGCTTTTTGATTCAGTTTTTGTTTTAGCAACATTTCATTTACAAATATCAACTCATTGGAAGATGGTTACATATATACGGGTAATAATTTCAATGGTATAGTGGTTGACGATTCAACAGAACAACGATCCCACTGGCCTGAAGAGCATGAATATTGTGACATTGATTATGAAGAAGTATTGCCGATAGAAAAATCAAATTCTAACGCAAAATTAGCTGCTGATGTTAAAATTATGAACAACAACAACACCAACGATAATGATAATGATAATGAAGCAGAAACAACAACGAATACTGATTCCTTCTTCATTTATGATGCACCTAGCAATGGTGCACCAGTGGATATGAATGACATCGAATTGCAATTAACTTCACGTATTCATGTTCAATCGTATACATGTGAAAATTTTCCAGCCGACCTGAAACCGATGGATTGTAGAATTTGGCCTGAAATTTGTAAAACTTTATTACAATTGGATTGTGCAGAGTTGTGCATGTGTTTGAATCGAGAAGATGTTCGATTTCTTTCTGCTCATGCTTTTTCTGCTCATCCGTTGATACCAGTTGATTTGTCTTTACTTTTGCTTCCACAAGGCGATCAATTTCGAAAAGATATCATCGAACGTTGCACGACGTTGAAATATTTCATCATCATGTCCATCTTGAATGCGGATAATTTCAATCAGCGCGTTCAACTAATGGTCAAGTGGATTGAAATTTCAGAAAAAATGAAAAATTCTTTTGATAATTTTTTCGCTTTCAACTCCATCATTGCTGCATTAAGTTCGTCGCAGGTGAGCTGCTGCTCCCATATTATTATTATTATTATTGGATTTACTCTGTTCATATGTAATCTCTTCTTTTATTTTATTTTTTGAATATATTATTATTAACAGGTAACATCCATAACTTCACACTGGTCAAACCTGAGATCCAATTATACCGCATGCGCTGTTATGTACGAGTCGAAATTGCGACGAATGTATGTGGAAAAATTGTATTGGAATTTGAATTCGGTTTCGAATGAGATGAATTTCAAAGGAATTCCTGAATTGGAAACCATTTGTCACCTTTATCAACCAATTGATAAAAAACTGAATGAAAATTTTTTCCACCATTTATTTAGAGATGATGAACATTTTGGATTGGGTAAGAGAATAATAATATAGTGTATATTCATATTTTTCAATTAAAAAAATGTTTTTCTCGGATATTTAAATTATTTTAGAGTCAATTTGGCAAGTGTTGCTTGAAGCTCGTAAATGGAAAAATATGCAACTATCGTCGTTAGGTGGTGGTCAAGTGCAAATTGAAGATCAAAATTTGTCATCATTTGCCAATGAAATGTTTCAGACAGAGTTTCAAATTTTTACCCTCTGGGGTATTAAAGGTTGTTTGGTAAATTCAACAGAGCGTTATGAAAAAATGGAAAAATTGTTATCAGTTCTTGCAGAACGTTGTGAAATTGAATAAATGTTACTGAATTGAAAAGAAAAACAGAAAACGACTTTTACATTAAAAATGCTCAACAAGTAATTTGAAATAGCATTAATCAATTGATACATTCCTTATCAGAATAATGATACGATTAAAATCATGTTGAGAGCGATTTTTAAATATTAAAATTTTATTTTAAAATATACATTGCCAATGGAATTGTTATTCATATTATTATCATCTATTTGGAGAAGTAGTGATCGATCGATAGCCGAATAAGTAAGTCAATGTATGCAGTAGTAGTAGTAGTAATGGTATAAATTTATTTATCTTTAGTTTTAATAATTTGATTATACATTTTTATAAATTGATTGACAAAGAATAAATAAATGATGAAGTTTGCATAAATTTCAATAATAATTAATGTTGACAAATGATTTTGGTTTATTTCATTTTTATAAACTTTTAAAAGAATTCTTTTCTGAATTGTCAAGTTAAAGTTAAAATGCTTACTTCTTCATGAGAAAAGGATGATTGCTTGTTATTTAAATTAAAAGTTTTTATTTTGACAGCTATTAAGATGGAAATTGCATAGATAATAGAAGTATATGATGTGAAAATTAAAGCAGGTGCTTGCTTCATCAGTCACAACAGCGGATAATTGACTGCATATAGTTGAAAAGAAGAAGAAGAAGAATAAGAAACTTTCAGATCTGTTATGCATGCAAGCAAGCAAGCAAGTACCACATGCATGCAGCCTAGTAGAAAATATCCTGTTTTTGCTTGCCAGATTTTGCTCTCAATTGTTATCACTAATGCTGAGATTCATCCAATCAAATCAGCATTTAGCTGTGGCGCTTTTCAGATGAATCAGCAAAGAGATTTCATTGAACCAAGTATTCAATGACCAAGCTTCATCTTTGCCAAATCAATATCCAGTTGGCATTTTTCTCTATTCAAACCCTGATCTCTCCGGAGTGTCGTGCATAATTGCAGTGCGACAGCCTGTACAAAATTTAATTTCCGCTTGTAAATTGTAATGAAGCTAGCAAACACGACTTAACTGAGAACCATTACGAACATTTATCCATCTTGTCAGTGGACGAAATTTACTTGCTACCAATTTTCCACATAACAACAGTCACTCTGCTTGTTGAACGTTTTCAACTTCACCAGTATCATCATCATCATCAACCATGGGATCGTCATGTGTCAAAAAGACTGAATCTATTGACAATACAGAAGATACATCCGGATCTGGCGCTTATCATGGTATGAATCGAAGTGACAATGGACAGCGATGCCATCAAAAATTTCGTTCTCTGCGGCGACTAGAACCAATAAGTAGGTAATGCACGTTCATTTTTTGGTGTGAATTTTAAAATGTTTATTAAATTTTAATATTCACTAAATAGTCCCTCTTTAAACTTGCACTCCTGCTGTTTGTATTTATTACAGAACTTAATGATGCATTATTTTTATTTTATAATGATAATGCAACTAGTCCGTGTATGCATGCGCATGTAATGTTTACTTTTCGCTAAATGAAGCTTCATTTGTAAATGCGATTAATTTTAACTGAATACTTACTTGCCTTATCAGAACATTTATCTTTAGTGCTAGTTTGAATAATATTTGCAATGAACTAATTTTCTACTGCATTCTTGAATAAATACAGCAATTAACTTATAATAAATAGAACTTTTTTTGCATTATTTTTCATTTTACAAATATGAATTTTATTCAATATTTGAAATTATTCAGTTAAGCATTTCATTTATTACGCATCAAAGTGAAATCGCTCATTTTTCTAAAAATGATTTTAACAAATTCAGAAAAGAAAATGCATTGTGTGATGAATGTTTTCTGTTTGTCATCCGTCTTGTTGTTGCATTATGTAAAAACTGTACTACGAACACATTTATTGATATTCAGGATATACAAAAAATGAACAGTAAGTAGGTAATTTAAAAAAAATTTCTTCAAAAAAAATCAAAAGATAACATTTGTTTTTACGCCAAGATTCACCGTGATGCTTTATTAAATAGATCATATCAATTTTATTATCAATAATAATAATAATTGTAATTGAAATCAACGCAGCATCGAAAAAGTTTTGTGAAAGAAACAGCCAGATTTGATTTGATTTGATTTGAATTTATTTTTGATTAACATCGATTTCATCATTGTGATACAACTGACTTGTTCAGCGGACTATACATGAGCAAAATTGCCCTGGGTAGTGAATAAAAGCAAATTATATGCTTATGATTTTGAATTTCCAAGCGACGATGATCATTTCATATGCAACAAAACAAGTACTGTCGATTTGAATTTCTCTATCATGGCTTTCGTTGATATATGAATTTGACAAAAAAAAAATTGCCTTGCAAAATGAACATTACCGTATGTATTTCAAATAGTTTATTAATTGTTGTACAAAATGGTTTTCAAAAACAAAAATATGATGCACAAATATATTAAGCGATATTGTTGTCTCAAGTTGGAATGCTTTTCCAAGTGTATGTATGAATGAGTGTGTCTGTATTTGTGTATGTGTATGTGTATGTATGTAAAAATTTGTATAATTTGCTCAGGGCAGCGAACGTATCTATCTGACTTGATGATACGCTTTCCTGTTTGCAGGACGGGAAAGCCAACATTCGGGAACGTTCTATTATGCAATAGCGACTCTGGCCGACGCCACGCACGATGTAGGCAACATCACGCAGACTTTGGTCCATTTACAGACCCCTTGGTCGCCCTACAAAGATCCCTTAGAAGTTGAGGCTCTGGTTCGCAAAGCGAAAGCTGAAATGAAAACCATTTCAGTGACAAATGATTGCTTATTTGTCGATTATCGATTTGTATGCCATCTTCCACCGAACGCTAAAATTCGAGCTTCTTGAAACAGACAGACGTGTAGTAGCTTCTTCTTTATATTGTATATATTTCATTTAAAAAAAAAGTTTTTTTTTCTCTCTCTAAAACTTATATACATCGTGCGATTTCATCTATATTAATTCATGATTGACAGTGTGAGATTATTACTATTCTCTTGTAATTCACGGGTTACTGCAATCGGGACCTATATATATATATAATCTATCTACGTGTCACGTGCAAGTACGGTGTCTCAGCAATCATCATATAAGTTTTCTTTGCAGTTTGATTTTTTGATATAATCGAATAAATAAATATGCATATACGTTGGTTTCTCTTTTTTTGAAAAATAATTATTTATTATTATTATTATTGTTCATAGTATTTGCCTTGACATACAGTCAATTAACCAAATTGAAGATGAAACTACTGAATATGCTTTGTTTTTGCTTGCTTTGCATATATGTGCTTTTTCATGTGATTTTCAGGAAGAATTAGTACAAGAAAAAAACGACAAACTGTCATGAATCCGGTGGCATTATTGGCCCAAGCTACGCACAACGCTACATCAGGAATGACAAATGCCCTTATGAATGTTGTCGGTGCTCCTGGACCTGAAGAAGTGCACGAAATGATCCGTCGAGCCAAGGCAGCAGATAAAACCGTTTCAATTAATAATAATTGTTTATTTATTGATTATCAATTTGCATGCTACGTACCTCCCTATTATGACGTTTTCTGAACGTGTTTTCAACGTTTCCAAATTGCGCAATTTAATATTTGAATTCGACTTCAATGGGTGCTTTTTTTAACTGTTAGTTTACTTTATTGATGAACTAACTATGCATTTTTGAAATTAGATAAGGTCGCATCAAAATCAGTGCTCAGTATGCATGTAATTTTTTTTTTTAAAATGCTTAAGACCATAATGAAATTGATTAATCTGTATTTTCTTTGTAAACAATAAACAAATTTAAGAAAATTTCTTCAAAAATCTGAAGTTCGCTATGCATAATTACGTCCGTTTTTACAACTGTTATTTTAGAACTGCTTTCAATTTCATAAATGATTGCCACAATAACAAACCGTTCACTATTTTATTTAATTTTTCCAGACAAACATATTTCATTTCAATCCATCGCATGTTTATTAACGATTCGATTTGGCGACGCGTTCCAATTCATCCTTCTTTTTTATTGCATACGAGTTGCTGGAGCCCTTCAAAAGAATTAGTGAATTCCAATTATATACATCAATATATGCATGCGTTTGTTCACCTTTGCAGCGTTTATCAGTTCATCAGACAAGCATTCTGCAATAGTTTTGATGTTCCTGAAAGAAGCTTCCCTGGCGCCAGTGCATAACAACCAGATCGCTTGATTAACACGACGTAATGGGCTTACGTCAACTGCTTGACGTCTCACTGTACCAGCTCGCCCAATTCTGGTAGAATCTTCTCGAGGACCACTATTTATTATTGCATTGACCAAAACTTGAACGGGATTCTACAAACGAACGGTCAAACTTATTTAAAAAAAATAGCACGTTAATTTGTTTATTTACTTCGCCAGTATGCAAATTTATAATCTCAAATGCATCTCTAACTATGCGTAGTGCCATCAGCTTTTTGCCGTTGTTACGACCATGCATCATCAGTGAGCAAACCAGTCGTTCGACAATAGGACATTGTGCCTTGCGAAAGCGTTTAACTTGATATCTGCCAGCAGAATGCGGCAAAAATTTCGCATGCTTTTCCTTTACTGCTATATAATCCTATATCAAACACGTCAAATATAAAACAACATCAACAAAACACTTGACATATATACAGAATTTATATATGAAAATTATATTACTGCTAAATATTCATTAAGGATCAATTCACTAGCTAAAACTGAAATAAAATCCGCTTACTCACAAATATTAAATACTCACAACGCAAAAATACTCACAACTAAACTCATGTCGTTAATGTCGACAGAATCCAATGGCCATTTCCCGAATAATTTAATATTCGGCAAATCTGAAACAGGGTTGTACTGATATTCAAAGACAGACATTTTTTTTGCTAAAAATTCTATATTTTTCAGACGTATTCTTCAAATGCCAAAAATTTTACAGAAAACACGTGCTTACGTTAATACAGTATACGATTGTAATTTTCAAGTTTTAATAATGTTTAAAACTTTAAATACACAAATAAATCGAATGAAAATACACAAAATTACAAAATCACAATTAAAACTGTAATAATAAAATAATTTATTTTACTATTTATAATTGAATAATTTACTTTAACATTCAGTCAATATTACAGTATAACAGTGCTTGATTTTTGTTCATTAATGATACTTTATTTTTTTGTAAAAAGAACAAATTGTTCACATTATCTGAATCGAAAAGTATCTTTTGCGCATTAAAGATGATAAAATGAGATTCATATCATATATTGCACTTGCGACAAAAAATTGAAAACATTTTAATAGCAAATCAACATCTCAGAAGTTGGTTTATGGAATAAGAATAAACAGATTGTAGGAAAAGCAAATAAAAACAAAATTAAAAGATTTTGCTAAAATCTAATGAAAATAAAATGATATGAAATGTTCAATGATAAAAACGAAATCATTCACCACGTAACTACAAGCTTTCAATGAATTTCTCGAAAATGGGCACCAAATGTCTGCACACTTGCTTGCCAATTGCAAGAACGTCATCATGCAAGGTCGTTTTACACGAATTGTCTTCAGATATGCTAGTAATAACAGCTACCGCCAGAACTTCCATACCGCAATGGTGAGCGATCGTTGATTCCCAGACGATGCTCATTCCGACTACGTCTGAGCCTGCCATGCGAATGAACTTATTTTCAATAGGTGTAGCAAAAGCCGGACCGCCGATCATACCGTAAACACCATCATGCAGTCGAACACTGAAACCTGATTCTTTTCCAGCAACTCTGAACAAGCTCCGCAGTTTTGTTGAATAAGCCCCTTTCATATCCGGAAAACGAGGTCCGAAGCGTGCATCATTTGGACCCATCAGTGGACTAATGCCAGCCAAAGAAGCCAAACAAAAATGATCATTGATCAACATCACATCTCCGACTTTGTAATTCGAATTAAGCGCACCAGCGGCTGCCGTCAGAATCACTTTTTTAATGCCCAGCAGAAACATCACTCGAACAGGCATTGCACACTCGATCGGCTGATAACCTTCATAAGTATGGCAACGGCCCCGCATACAGAAAATCCACTTCCCGCCAAGCTTGCCGCAGACAAACTGTCCTTCATGACCTTCAACGGATGGAACAGGAAAACCGGGAATATCTGTATAATTCAACGTGATCACGTTGCTCAAACTGTCTGCAAGCTCTCCCAATCCAGTGCCACAAATCAAACCCACCTCAGGCACAACTGTCAATTTCCGCTTAATAAAGTTACTCGTTTCCAGCAAACTATCATAATCCACAGCTACTGGAAAAGAGCGCGCCATTTCTTTTCGTGATCTCTAAAATACAACCATGAAAGCAGAAGTTTTCAAAGCAGATTTAAAGCAATTTCAAAATTTCACGATCATTTATTGACCAACACTGCTTTGATTACTTGTTATCAAATCTGTAAACAAGACAGTGCATCGCATTCTGCTAAAATCAACAAATAGTTTTTGTTCAAAAAAAAGCAGAAGAGAAGTTATTTAATACCATTTCCTTCAGCTAGTGAAATATTTTATTTAAACAATTTCACAAAATAAAAGAAATAAAACAAGCAGTATCAACAAATATGGCGTTTTCATTCAAAAAAAATAAACAAAATCAACAAAGACGATGGATCGGTGTCTAAATATGTGTGACTGAATTATTAAACCGTTTTAGTAAGATAACATGATCAAAAACATATATGAAATCAATAATCAACAAACTGTACAATTAAAATAAAAAAAGGCACATATAAAAATATTCGTAAAATTGTACCTCAAGCTGATAAAATGTTGTTGCGGTTCAAAACTCAAATAAACAATATAGCTAAGAAAAAGTTGAAACAAACACGCCCAACGTATTTGAACAAACAAGAACATACTGTAATCGCTGACTTGCCTATCGTAATAAAGCAAAAAAATATGTGCAATGAAACGTTTATAGTTGAAGAAAAAATACGATTGGATATATTTTTATAATTTTAATAACAATTTGAATCATGAACAATGTTTAAAAATTAAGTTGAAAAATGTTACCTACCGATAACATAAACCCTGTTGTATAGTATTCCTATAAAATTATGAACATTAACTTGAATTTAAAATTTTTTCCCGAAGCATTATCACTGTTCTTGATTTATGATTTCGAGTAAGCAATTTATTTAATTAAATTTATTTAACAGAAAACAGAATTTTTAGATAGAGATATTTAAATGAAAAAATTGCATTGCACAAAACCTAACTGCTTTGAGAATTCGCGGACTAAATGCTCAACCTGATTGGTCAGTTTTGATTTCTGGTTTCGCCTTCAAATCTGCGAAGCCTTTTTTCTTCAATCGTTTGCCTGAATTTTGTTTGTGGGGCAGTCAGTTGTTCTCTCATTTGCGGTGCTGATTTGTGATTGTCATGTTTTTCTCACTTCCATCAATTTTTCAAATATAATATTCGGCGAGAATGATAATAATAATCATTATATAATACTGTACAATAAATTGTTGTTATATGCGTAAGTATGTTTTGTTGTGCTTTTTAATGTTAGGAATAGATCCATTGTTAAATGATATTAGTGCAATCAATGTTTTAATGACAGATCTAAAATGAAAAGTAAATTATCTTTTGTTTGGAAGCATTGGATTGTCACTTCAATTCCTGTAAATAATACGTGAAGAATTAATGAAATGTTAAATTTGATCGTAGAATTTTTTCACAAATTATGAAATTTGAACATTATATTAATTAAGATTGCTGCCTTATAAAAACAGTATATGTGATGCTAGCTTTTCACTACTAGTTAATAGCAGTGAACATCTTTGCATGATTATTAGTGTAAATAACGTGTTCTGGTTTTCACAACTGCATTTTGAATATACATAAATGATGAAATAAGTATTTAAAGTAGTGATGAAACGAGAGAAATGTTACAATTTCATCTACTCTTATAAATTCTGCATTTAGATTCTCTGATTGCATCAACATTTATTTCTTCACTATTTATCTTATTGACGCTGTGATTTTTGCTAAGTTTTACTTCAAACCAATTTCCCATGAAAATAAATTATGAAAACATTTATGGCCTGCTGTTTCCGTCGATAGCGATCTATGACTGAGGGTTAATTTGTGTTTCTGTATAAATATACATATAAATATATAATGAACTTTGCACTTGGCTCAAGTTTAGACAGATCTGCTTAATAATTAATAGTAAGGAGCAGAATGGACATTTTTACGCAAGTTCCATTTGTTTCAATTCAAATAATTGTAGGCTTCAAATAATTGAACAGTAAGGTTGAAAAGCTAAAAACATTGATAAAACATTAAATGCTTTATTTATTTCTTTTTCACTTAATTCAAGTAATTTCATGAAGCAAAACAAACAGAAGACGTAACCAAACGTTGATAGGACGTCTAATTTGGCAAGTTCAATTTCTTTTTAATTTGTAATTTTGTAATTGATTTAAAATTTGTCTGAGAATACATGATTGAGTCTGTGATTTACTAACATAAGTAAGTAGTGCAGTGTTTATATAATTTTTCAAATTTCACCTTTTAGGTTGCTGAACAGATTGTATGTAATTACTGTAACATGCTCCGTAATTATGGCAGTCTATCATAAATGAGATATATGTGAAAACTTTTAATTTAATTTAATTTTTTGAAATTTCATTGTTGAGATGAGGGTAAAAATTATTTTCAGAAAATAAACTTCAAAGTTGAGATTTACTGCAGTTGAGCTAGGTCAGTTGACGTTACGTGAAGGTTGTTTTTTCAATTATGCAAAATCACCTTTCTTTGAAACATTGGTGTTATCAATATCACAGCGCTTTGTGTTTGTGTGCATTGCTAACTTGACTGTCATACGGTAGCGTGAGTTCACTTAATCTGTTTCATTTGATGTAGTTGTAGGCTAACCCTGAAGTGCGGTGAGTGAAGATTAACTCTTCCACTGGAAAGCCGGACGCATATTTGTGAAGCCGATACATTTTTTCTGCTTATTTTAATTTTATTTCTTAATAATTATAACACAATTTGCACAGCGAAAAATGAAGTTGAACCTTAACAACGATAAAGAATCTACTTTGGTAAGTTGCATTTCTTTTTAGTAATTTAAAGATGCTCCATGATAAAATTAGTTTATGATAAATGAGAAATATTTAAAATCTTTTTACACTCTTTCATCCCATTATTGAGATGTGGAAATGAAGGTAATTCAACGTTCAGGTTTCGACTTTGAACTCAAATGTTGTGATTTTAGGTTAAAATTCGAATAACTTTTGTTTGCTCAACGTAATGAAAAGCAGGCACAATATGACTTGTTTACCAGAAAATGTATGCAAATTTTTATTCCACTGCTATATATACGTATGCTTACGTGGCTTTAGTGTCAATGCTTGTTGGCGCAAGGTATGCGGTGGGTGTGCATTGGCGTTCTCCATGCGATGAAGTCATATAATAACATTGAAAACGGCTTTGCTTATTGTTTTTTATTGTTTTATTTCTTCAAATTAACTCATCTGGGCATTTGGAAAAACGGGAATACAAGATTTACATGAAGGCTGCGAAGGCGTCCATTTTAGTAAGTTGCATTTATTTTACTTTTTTTGTAATTGATTGAAGGTATAGTTCAGAATACCGAATTAGAATCACTAATTTACTGTCAGAACGAAGTAATGCAACCATTTTAAGTTTTGAAAATTCACATCTAACGTAACGAACAGTTTGTAAGTTACTACTTTAAAATTGTAACTATATGTTGCTATCTATTATAAATGAATAAATAGTTGAAAATATTTTCAGCATATAAAGTTAATTTAGCTGTTCGTTTTAATGCACGTAGATAAGGTTGAATAACACTCCGTTAAGGTTGTTTTTCAATTATGCAAATCAGCTTTTGCCGAAACGCTAATGTTATCAGTAGCGGAGCGCGTTTTCTTTACTTTGCTGATGTGGCTTTCAAATAGTAGAGCTAGATGACGGTCAATCAATGAGTTTCATTTGATGCAATTGTAGGCTATATGTGGCACCTGAAGTTTCGCTGTTCCAGTAGAGCATTGGCCGTACATCAGTGAATCAAGCATGTTCTTTTGTGATTGTTTCATTTTCATTTCTTGAAAATGATTCATCAAAATTTGAAAATCCACAAAAGAAGATATTGCCGAAGGATGAGAAGATATCTATTTTCGTACGTGGTATATTTGCAAAAAGGTAAAAATTTAATATTGAAACATATTTCCCGATGCTTTTGCATGAATGCATGCGTATTTAAGTATTTAAGCATTATTTAATTTCAATATGCACAAAAATTAAAAAACACTTGGAACAAAATAGTTAATTATATATGGTTCAACGTTGAGCTGTTTCAAAAAATTAATACAGTAGAACTCGGTTATAACGATGTCTCGGCTATTGCGATAGAAATAAACTTAACCATAAATGTATGAATAAACTAAGTATATGTATGCAAAATCGGTTATAACGATCCAAATATCTGTCCGCAATGCCCATCGTTATAACCGAGTTTCACTGTATTTCAATTTGTTATTTTGCAAAGGCGTCTAGATTTAACTGTAGAATACGTTTGATTTTTTAATTTCCACTTGCTTATGGCATTGAATTTCATTGTGAACAGAACACGTCGACATTCTCTAAGCGGATAGTGTTTTCTATTATGCAAATCAGGAAAATATTGTTCTTCAAATAGAAAGCCATTTAACTTCATCATTGTCACTTTCTATTATAGTTTCAAAATTTAGATCATCTGACATTAGGTAAATTGCATTTTTGTCTGATTAATTTTGTCAGCTCGCGCAGGCAGTGTGCTAATATTTTGGTGAAAAGCTATTTGCGATGAGTTCCATTTATGTAGGACATTTTTGAATTTTGAAACCTCAAATTCAGACATGCGGAGGCGTGTTTTGATTAAGTCAATTTTTTGTTATGGCGATTTCTGTCCGATAGTTTATATTTTGACTGAATTTTAAATGTCAACGTTATTTCTGAATTTTCAAATAACTGTCATTGCTTTAATTTGTAACTCTGTGTGAATTGCTTCTTCAAATCATTACTTTTTCTCTCCTCTTACAACAAGCCTGTATTTAATATAAAATGAGTATGCATTTCATTTCTTGTATTTATATTATTTCTAGTATTTAAAATATACTTAGTAATAAAGATGAAATTTGTGTTTCCGCAATGAGAACTGCTTTTATGTTTGGCAGGGCTACAATTGAATTTTCTCTCAAACAGAGTGCATTAGTTAAGTAAATAAAGCGCAATGAAAAATGTGTACAAGTGATATTTATCAGCAGAAATGAATAAAATAAAAATTTGCATACGAGTTCGTTGCTTTATTGACATATTGGAAATAATTTTAGTTTGACGCTGTCCGTGGATGGAAGCACTGCGTTTTGATTGAAAAATTGACTGAAGACCACCAACATTAAGCGCCAAACAATTTATTTGCTTTTTATTCATTATTATTTTTTGGAATAATTTCTGAAAAATAATTTTTCAATAAACATCGAAAGAGCATGAACATCAACAATGAGAAGATGACGCATTTGGAAGTAAGTGGCAGTTTTTTCACTTTTACGTCGTAATCACTTAACAATGCAATTGAGAATGCAACAGAGTGAGGTTTATTGAAATTTCATATGTAAGTTAATTAATTAGCATTTTCAATTGATATTCACCAATTAGAATTATGTATTATCGTAGGTGTGATTTGTGAATGACAAATTTTGAGTTCAATAATTCTTGAAATTGTATTTTTCGTTTCATTCCATGTTTTGTTGAGAAAATAGGTGATTTAATGAACGTCAAATTTCTGTACAATGAAGTTTGATTAAATAACACCATCTGCGTATTGTTCATCTAATATTAAAATATGGTCTTTTAAAAATCACCCTTACGGTATCTAACATGCACGTTCAACTAACTATAAACAAGCTTCTGCTTGCAAGTCGCTCACTTAAAATTAGCTTCATTTGAACTACTTGGTTTTCCTATTTAAGAAAATTTTCAGACATGCGAAGATGTGTTTTCATTAAGTCAATTTTTTGTTATGGCGTTTTCTGTCCGATAGTTTATATTTTGACTGAATTTTAAATGTCAACTTCATTTGTTTTTTCTTTCAAATAGTCCTTAT
>JYDO01000015.1:258121-432315 GCA_001447755.1 Trichinella papuae | reverse complement strand
AATGCATATTTCTGCAATGAAATGTGCAGCACAGATTTCTCTTCATATCTAATGTGAATTTTTAATAAAAATTGTAATGCATTATTTATACGCTTTTTACTGGCAACGTGAATATGCTCGCTTACTGTGCATAGCTGCATCAGTTTGGAGAATGACTAACAGTGGACTGAAAAACTGCCACATAATTGTTATTCTGGAATTCTTTATCTTGATTTGATTATTTTTCTTGTTAATGAACGTTAATATGTGTTTGTACAATTGGCAATTTCACTATTAGCATTTCAATAATTATCAATTCAGAAGCATAAGACAATTCAAAAACAAACCTTTACTGTTCTGCTCACAGTATGCCGAAAATAAAAAAAAAGCATCCAGAAAATCATCATCAATAGACAGTTTACATGATAATTTCCATGACGATCTACAGGATAAAAAAATAGAAAAGACAAGATGCCGTAATGCCTTCTTAACCGATTATGAATTCAGAAAATCAGTACTAACAACGGATGGGATTAATAAACAGAAGTCATTGCCCACAGTGAGTGAGACGTTCAACCTTCTTGGCCGAAGTCGTGAGTAAACTTGCTCAATTTTTCCAAATCGATATCATTTACAGTGGGTTTACTGTTTGCTAGTGAACGAAGAACGTCATTCTGAAATTTCAGCCGTCAGTTGATGAAACAGTAACGGAAAATCCATTAGAAATGCTAAGTGATAAATAACAACAATACCATTGATACAATTGGCTCCAACAATTTGTCTGACGGAACGTTCAACCATGACATCGCAATAGCATGAGGATCTCCCGGACTGCACGGAGTTAACAGATCATTGTCCACAATATTGGGATTCGCACGAGATGGCCCGGATACCTGAATTTCATTCAGAGTTGAGATCATTTTGCATTTTATTAAATTTACTCAACAATAATTCATATCTGATTACCTTCTTGAAATGCGTAGCTGTTTGCACCTTGCGTACTGGCTGCATCAATGCGTCTCTAACAACAATGCTGATGTCGGCACCGGAATACCTAGATTAAAAGAACAAAGAAACAAAAATGCGAAATGAAATTAAGAACTGAAAAAAATAATGAAAATTTTTAAATCAAACCCTTCGGTCTTTTCGCCCAAAACGCGGAAATCACGATCAGTCAGCGAATGCGGAGTGTTACTGATGTGAAGTTTGAAAATTTCTTTTCGCGCTGCAGCATCTGGCAACGGAATATAGATTCGTTTTTCAAATCTTAAAGTGAAAATAAAACCACTGCCAATAATTCTAAAACAAGAACTGATCGCACCTCCGCCGAATTGCTGCATCCAAAACCCATGGTATATTGGTTGCTCCAAGAACAAGTATTCCATCGTTGTCGTTGGACACTCCTGCAAAAATAAGAAAAGAAAAAATTATCAGATTCACTAATATTCACACAATTGTGCTAGTGTACCTTGCATTTGGACAAGAAATTCAGTTTTTATCCGCCGAGCTGATTCGGATTCATTGTCTGAACGTGTAGAACATAACGAATCAATCTCATCAATGAAAATTATAGAAGGCTTGTGTTCACGCGCTAGCGCAAATAAATTTTTCACAAGTCTGAAAACAAAATTAAAATGCAAAGCATGCAAGCTTAGAAATCAAAAAGAAAAAAAAACAGTCAAAATCAATGTCTCGTCATCAATATGTGTGAAAAAGTGTATTCTGTAAACTGAACGCAAACTGATAACTTACTTTTCACTTTCCCCAAGCCATTTCGACACTAGATCAGATGAAGAGACACTGAAAAATGTCGAACCATTCGCTTCTGATGCAACCGCCTTTGCAAGATATGACTTGCCCGTTCCAGGAGGCTGTAAAAAAATTGAAAAAAATTATCTCCTCTGTTGAACCGGCTTAAAGTGACAACATACACCGAACAATAATATTCCTTTCCATGGCTTCCTCTTTCCTGAAACGAATAAAAGAAAGAATAATGAATATCATAAAATTGAAGTAACAAAATCAACAACAACATGAACAGTAGAATTCAAAAGCATGCTGCAAAAAAATACATATTTTAAAATTATTATCACAGAAAATGACAGGTTGCTGAACGTCAAAAAAAATGCTAAATTCACTGAGCAAGTGAAAAAAAAATTTTTTTTAATAACTTCCTTTTATATTTTACGACAATAAATAAATATTTTTTAAAAAAAAATTAAGCTTGTCTTTTGTTGATTACCGCAGTCAATCAACTTTTGTCAATCGAATCACATACAGAGGTTGTTTCCCACCAGTGGAATTTTTATAAAAAATTATCCCACCAAGTTATTCTGCTTTTGTAAGACACTAACATTTTAAAACCAGAAAACTTCACTGCATTTTAAAGAAAAATATACTTTTTTATAAATTTTTTAAACATCACATTATTCAAATTCTGTTAAAAAGAGGGGCTATTGGAAATTTGATCGAAATGTGCAAGAATGAACAATTCTTTTACTTTATTTTCCCATCAATCAATAAAATCGCACCAAATAAGAATTAATTGAATTTACAAAATCAACCTCAATCGTTGCTGCTATGGTTGATTCATTTTTGCAAAGACAAATTATTTATTTGGCTATTTGTAAAACTGAAATCTCATATTATTCCAAGATGTGAATGCTGAAAGTATGTAGATAATTTTCTCCCATTTTTCTCAGCTAATCAACTCTGCAAAGAGAACAAGTGAAAGTTCAATCAATTCAACGACCACCACCACTACGAACCAACAACAGCCCAGCAGCATGCACTGGCAAACATTCAAGGTGAAACAAAAGTTATCATGCTGAGTTGACCATTGATTGATTTCAAACATTACCCATGAACATATCCACAAGCTAAGCAGCAGCTGTTTATTACTATTTTTTTTTCAATTTCCAATTAATACATTACAAACAATGAGAATAGAATAGGATAAAATAAAATTAAATAAATAAATATTGCTTTTCTCATTTAATACTTCCAACGAATTTATTATTGATCAGTATTTTTCATTTGATTTCCATTTACTTGCTGTTGTTGAAAGAAAAAAAAAGAAATTATTTCTCATTATTTTTCTTCGCTTTTTCCAATAACTGTAGCTAATAAAATTATGTCAATGCAATGAAAATGTCAGGTAAATTCTGAATCTCAAAATCCACAGACTGAAAATTTTTACACAATTACTTGCAGTTGCCTGAGTCAAATTTCGAGAAGAGCAAAAGATGAAGTATATTTTGGAACAACGAGAAAACTAATACTAATGAAAATACATAATTGATCATTGCAGCCTGTATATATATATATATTATAGGAAGAAAGCAGCACCACCAACACCGACAACAGCACCGCCACCGAGTGACAAAGAACAAATATGCATGCAACACTCGCGCCAGCATGCGCATGTGTACACACACACACACCACGTAGGCGACGTAAGATTGCTTGCAGCAAGCAGCAGTTCAGCCGGCCAACTAACGACGCTGAACGTGAAGTTAAATATTCTCTCAATTGAAAACTGAATGCTTTGGCAGAATTTCCCTGAGCAGCAGCAGCAGCAGCAGCATTGTTTTTCTCTTAGCTTCGATTTTATTTCAAAATACAAGCCATTGCAGAGAATGCGTTGCGTCAAAAATTGACCAATTGAGAAAAAAGAAAATTGCCTGCTGTCTGTGTTTATGTCGATCAAAATGGTCATTCAACAAAGCATGACATGAATTTTTACAGGACAATCTATATATATATATATATATATATACATATCATGATATATATTTTTTTTCAGTTTGAAAATTTAAAGTCCACTACTGATCACTGTGGTTTCCATGGTCCTCTCCTCGATCCATTTCAACCGTTGCTCTGCGCTCTCATTGATGCTCAGCAGTAAATAATAAAAGACAACAAAATCGATCGCCGCTTCTACTCTCCTCCAAGACTACCACCACCACCAGCAGCACATTGACGCAACTGACGTTCATCGTTGACGAAAGAAAACTACATTCACATCTCTACTTCAAAATAAAATGAAAAATGAATTTCGCATACACGTTCAACTTTAAGCATTTGCTTTTTCCCCCTTTTCCATTGTTCCAAAAAGAAAAGCACGCGCGATTTATTTCAAAACGCATTTTTCAATAATTACTACTATTAATTTGTTGCTAATTTTCCATTTTTTTTTCTATTCTCTTTCATAGAACCGCTTACAAATGGATTCTTGGAAAAACGATGCCAACAATACAATACTACAGCCGACATTGTCACTCAGCCAAGGACAAAAAGATGCACTCAGTGGAACACTGTGCGCAGCAGCTGTTGTTGGAATTGTCGGCAATTTGACCGTCACTTTTTACATACTAATCAGACGATTGTACCGGAACTTCGTCTCCAGTCATTTCATCGCCCATCAGGGTCTGGTTGGACTGATCGCCTGCGCTTATCTGTTGCCAATATTTATCCAAAATGTACGTTACGACGGCGATTCACTTCCAAAAGGGGATCAAAATCACACCGGTGCCCTGTGCCGTCTGCATGCGTTCACCACATGCGCCGTATGGTCAGTTACCTATTACATGACCACTTGCATAGCTGGTGTGCACTTGTTGACATTCGCGCGTATTCACTACGACCAGCTCTTTGGCTTACACCCCTCGATAATTTGCCTACTTGGATGGGTAATCGGAGTTGCGTTAGGTTTGCCATGTCTTACTAACGAATCGATCGTCGAATATGACACCACCTATCACCATTGTCTGTGGAATCACAATCAAAATGGATACAAATTTCTCGCTTATTTCGTCTTGCTGGGCATCCTATTACCCACCACGCTGACAATGTATGCTTATATTCGTGTACTGGCAATATTCTATCACGCGCCAATAGTGTTCGAAACATTGGGCTTGTTCAAAAGTCGCTACCTTCTGTTCGCCATATTAGCCAGTCACTTTTTACAATGGCCCTTTTTTATACGTCGTTTTGTCGCCTATCGTGATCCCGTGATAGATACAGTTACTATGATGATCGCTTATCAACAAAACACCGTCCTGAGCATCATCTACGGTCTGTCATTGTTCATGATGAAAGAAGATGATATGGCGTTAACCGCAAGAAGTCATAAAATCAACTACACGCAGCCTCCAACCGCCCAACAAGAACTGTAAGAGAAAAACAACAACAACATACCAGTAAACAAATGGGGAAACTTTATGGGCAGAATAACAGCCTCTTTCAAAGCTTCTTTTGCGCCTCCCAGTCCGGCTATGTCATTCCAAGACACATTCGGCTTTTCCATAATTATTGCACCTATGAAAATAAAAGTGTCAAACATTTAACAATTCGTTATTAATTAAAAAATACAATTACGACAAAAATGTCATAAAAACTGTAAAATATACAAATAATTAACTATTCAAAAAAAACTGATGTAGTACACAACTAATCATCATACCATTTACAACAATAAATTACTACTGTAAAACATTAAAATATCAAGTTGACACAAACTAACAAAATCAATGGGACACTTACAAAATTATTATATTAATATATTTAAACATTTTGAACAACTTATATTTTTCATAAAAAAACAAATTCCCAATAAACATCTCGAAATTCAAACTAATTACTTTTAAACTTGATTGTCCCTGTATCACGATACTGTATACAAAGTCATGATTATTATTGTTCATATGAAATATGCGAAGACATTCATTAACTTATTAACGAATTACACTGAATATTTTAATGTGTCTGGCCCAGCATGCACACCCTGAATAAAACAGTAATACAAACTTTCGTGAAACGTGTTAAATTGACTAAAATAAAAACATGCAGAACATGACGAACAAAAAATCTGAAAAACATTTATCCCAAATGAAAAACACATAAAAATTAAAGCTAGAAATTTACCAGAGCGTAAAATACTTCCCGTATAACACTTATTATTTACATTTTCTTTTCCTTAAATCTACTGCACAACATACTTTCAGCTTTTTTACTTAACCATTATTATAAACAATAATTTCCAATTAAAATGCAATATTCATAATCATACCCATCAATCTGTCTTGAAGTTTCTTCTTTTCAGGATCTTCTCCATCGCTTTCACTGCTGTCCTTGCTTGAAAATAATAAATCAACTTATATATTCAATTTAAAAAATTTTACAAGTTAAGAAACATCTTAATAAAATACAAAACTAAAAAACTTTATAATAACAATAAAAGCTCTGAAATAAATATTATTCAATAATCATAAATGACAATTCTTTTTCAACAAAAATTTCCCAAAAATCACGTTTTAAACAATTACAATCAAAATGTTTCACCCACAGTTAAAAAATATTAAATAGTTGTTTAATAACCATACGTCATTAGTCATCTTCAAAGTAAACTAAAAACTTGATCAACTCAATCAAAAATAACAAAACGTAAATTTAAAGCTCACTGAAAAACTTTGTATTAATATTCACTTTAACTTAAAGCTATCAGGTGGGCATCATACAAGTGATCTTAATTTTTTTTAAATCAACACTGTATGCAACAAAAAGCCCTGACATAGAATATCATTTCCTAAGACATGCTATTTTCTGTGGCCAAAATAGTTTTCTAGCTCACTCATAGGTGCAGTGTACTTTCGTTTAAGTATACCACTGTCCTTGAAAGTACTACTTCAATAAACTAAAAGCCCACATTTATGACAAAGTTGACATTTTTCTAAAATGATTTTCAATAATAATTTGTTATTAAGAAACTGAATCAAGGAAACCATTTCTCGTTCAAATGATCTAATTACGGAAAAGCATTAACTGAAATAAAACCAATGTCAGTGTACAAGTAAAACTAAAGAACATATTCAGAACTGTTTTGAGGATTATAAAAACGATTCACTCAGTAATTAATTAACAATAAAATGACAGAAAACGAACATCAAAAAAGTATAATATAATTAAAATCCCCTAATATAATCCATCATTAAACAAAACCAAATAAGCATAAAAATTTACCTTTCTGTTTCAGCTTTAACAGGCTTCTTTTTTGATTTACCGTTCTTTAAATACTCTTTTAATTTTTCTGCTCTATCTAAATACTGTCCACATTTTGAACGAATTGTATCCTTTTGCTTATCACCTTGAGCTTCATCTACAACCAAAGCATTACTATAAGAAGGTTAACACAGAACCGGATGCTCACATTTGATTGCGTGAAGAAAGTATTCTACAGCATGTTCGTACAAGCGCAAGGCTTCCGCATAATTTTTCTTTTTATCCTCATCTGTTGCTTTTGTTACAAGATCAATTGCCTTCTTCATAAAAAAAAAGCATAATTAATACTTTAAATCGAATATACACTTCTAATCGAACCTGAAGCGCTCCAGTGGCTGCCATTCACCGCAAGCAGAAATTATATCTTTAAAAACAGACAGTAAAAAGTGTTAAACAATGAATTAAAAATGTTTCGTCAATATAAACATTGAATTTCCTGTTCTACATTAAATTGAACAAATTCTACAGTAAGAATTAAATGTAAACAGTTAATACACTAACCATTACATAAAACATTAAATAACAATAAGAAATATTTATGATGAACATGCATTTCATATAATAAAGTCAAAAAATTTTTTAATGATGCCATACTTCAGTTTTACCTTTATTAAAATATCAAAATAAATTTTAAAAAGTAACAAAGACGTTCAACTTAAATCTAAGCGAAATTCAGCACTGAATAAGACATCTACAAAAAACCTATTATAGAAAATGCTTAAAAGTACTAATGTTAAATATAAAAACGTAAAGTGAATACATTAAGATTTAAATAAAATAATCGCTTAAAAGACCAATAATTCAAAAAGCTGCAGCTTACAGTTTATAAAACAACTGATTGCAGTCACATTTCATACTGTAATTTATATCTCTCAAAGTCAAATTCAAACAAATTAGTATCATTTTATTTAAAAAATATAATTAAAAATTAAAAATAAAATGTTAAGTAATATTTAAAAAATATTTCAATAATTACATTGTTAAAAAACATGAATCTAGGTCAACATAAAACAATAATAAGCAAAATTAAAACCACTTAAAATATTTTAAAATTCACTACCATAAAGCTAGTTTTTTATAACAAAACATGTAAAATTTTACATTTAGGAAATATTCATTTGTTTTCGCACGTTGTAGATAACTTCTCAGATTAGTGCCTAATTGTCCATAATTTTTATGTAAATTAAATACTTGGATAAAACGGTTTAAAAAGTTTATTTACGTTAGTTTCGATTAAATTATTTAATTTAAAAATATAAAAAATACCAATTAAAACACATGTTAATATTTAAGAACAAATTGAATAACGAATTCGACATTAAGAATACAAAATTGTAGATATAAAAATTCAAATAAGAAAAACAGCAAAACATTGCAAATGTTGAAATAAAAAAAATTTATTTAATTAATAATATAACTAAAATGCATTTATAATAAAAAACAACATTTATGAAACATTTTAAAAAATATATCAAAAACTGTTGTCCTGAGTGTAAATAATTTCCTACTGTATTCTATAGTTCGCTTTACTGTACTCAGTTTGTTTTCTGGTGTTGTTTGTCGGTTACTGCTTGAACTCAGTTATCGATTTGCTTGCAGAGAAATGGATGCCGAGGATGATGACTTTGACGACAGATTTTGTCCAGTTTTGTATGAAGGATTAAGTCCCGAACAAATGAAAGTTAAACCTGCTGTTTCAAAAATCGGTTTTCGAATTTTTGTTTATGGGGATTTGATATGGCGTCACAATTTTCCTTTTCATTCAACAGTAAAAGGATACATAAAGGGACAAGAGCGTTTGTTTATCCAAGGCAGTATGGATTGTTATGGCACAAAAGAACAGGTAATTTGTATTTGCATATCCATTTTATGTATTCCACGATGTTCAATTTATGTTTTTCAGCCAGGTCGAGTTGCAACACTGTATCCAGAAGATGAGGTAGAATAATGTTTACACTCTGGAAATGCTTGATGAAATATTTGTTTTAATTTTTTGTAATTTCACTTTTAGGGCATAGTATGGGGAATCACGTATTTAGTAAACGAAGAGGATGTGGATGAAACAAAGTTTCGCATGGATGTGGAACCGAAACCAGGGCACTGTTTGATGAAGGCAATGTTTTATCCAGCTGATAAAAGCGAGCCTTATGAAGTATTTACGCCACTTTCAGTGCCGTCTGAAAATCCATGCTATTATGGGAAAGAAAGTTTTGAAGAAACTGTGGAAGCGGTATATTCATTCCAGTCATTTTTCGAAGTGTACTTTTGTTTCTGAATCATTTGTTTCAGATTTTACGAAGCTCTGGAATGTGCGGCAGCAACGTGGATTATATATTTCGTTTGGCGCAACATCTCCGTGAAATTGGCAGTGAGGCAATGGACCCTAAGCTGGCGCAGTTGGAAGAAAGTGTGGTTAAACTTTGCTTGGAACGAGGCATTCACATGAAATCTATTAAAAATTTTGGATACGATTAATCAACTATTTCAAGAATTATTACTTTTGAAATGAAGTGAAAATGATTGTATTCTGTATCTATCTTAACAAGTATATCACCTATCCTCAGATATATTGATAAGTTCAATAATAGTATTCCACGTTAGAATGTTCTTATATATTATAGAACGTATAGAATTTATATTTATTCAAATAAAGTGGGCTTTTCATTTTTATGTCGTGTTAAATGCTCATACGTCATATTATGAAGATCGTGACAATTTGAAAATAAAAACGTAGTGATAATTCTGACAATGTTTATTAAAATTAAAAAAAAAACTAACATTGTAATTCATTTCAAGATGTAGAATAAATGTTAATTAATTAAAAAAGCAAGTTAACCAAATTATTTTCTTGAACATAATTAGTGAATCACCGAAAAATCTTGCACGAACTGCTTTATTCATTATTAATCTTAATGAAAATAATACTAAACAAGAAGTTAACTTTCCAAATAGCACGCAGTGCTTTTTTCACAAATTATTGGCCGTGAATATTATCATTAAAAATGTCAGTAATTCATTGAATTTCAGAATATTCTTCAAGAGAAGACGAAAAGACAATACTAGCATCTGTAACATTTGTATTTCACCTTTGAGATTTGCCTGTTGAATCTGGATATTGAATACCGTACTGTAGTTATTCCATCTTTCAGAATATATATGATTTTATCATATTGTTTTTTTTCTCATTTCCTCTACAGTATTTCAAACTGAAAATATTTTTGTTCACGTTTAACAAAGAGAAATTGAGAAGCAACTGTTTGCGTATTAATTGTCTTTTCTTCGCGACAGGTAATTTCAGCCTTTACGGCTCTCTGCCCGTGGTTTGGCCCCTTTCATTATGCCCTCTGTATTTACAAAATCGTCATACTTCCTGTAGCAGATCTACAATTAATCCGGTCATTGATGATGCTGCAACGATAATAACCTTCAGTTCTATTCATCACGGACCCTCGACCAGCGGCCTGCTCAGCTGCTCAGCTTGTGTTAGTGGATTTAATTAAACCTACTGCAGTCATGTGGCTAGCTGCTGACCTAATTTCTCCTGTGCCTCTGTGCGCAATCTTAGCATTAGCAATCTTCAGCATTGAATGCACGTCATCATCGGTTCTGCCAACAGAGAGCATGTCAAGTCAGCGCGAAACTTGCAATTTTCCCATTACACAACTGCGCAGTGTAGTACGCGACGCTCGGAAAATCGTAACCAATAACACACGGTCATCTAACTCACGATTTCCTCAAACTGTACTTACGCTGCGGGATATCATTCTATCTCTTCTCTTCGCCATTGATAGATACCATTTAATTGGAAATAAGACTTCAAGCCTTCCTCATAAAGTTACCAAGCATCACACTCTTCTCTGGATTAAAAGCTTCAACTTGACCGACTTGGATCATGTTTAGTTAAAACTTATCCATGTATTATGTTGATCAGTCAATAACACGTCAGTCAGCACAGGATAAGCATCTGTTAAATTAAATGATAAAAAGTAGAATAACTATGAAGAGATAAAATAACTGTAAAATCAAACGCACACATACAACGTTATATCAGAGAGCCAATGCAGTTATGCTCGACGCGTTGAACTGCTGATAATGTTTAAGCGTCGACTAATATTGTTTACACTAACTCGCTTTCAGCTTATCTGTTGACCTGGAGCTATTAGATAATTAATTGCAAATTTTCTTCCCTGCCTAATATCGCGCTGTATATATATATATATGTATAGGGCAGTACACAGAACGGTCGAAAACTGAACGCTATTACTCATGCTAAAATTCAGAATTTTCATATTGCAGGCAGTTTGATTAATTTCATAATTTTGACTAATATGTAATAATGTTATTTTACAAAACTATACCATCGCATAATATGGTAGTTTACACAGAAAGATATTTCAGTAGTCTGAGATTGTCAATTCAAAAATAAAACAGTTGCGCTTCAATAATTCATAACTTATTTGAGCATAATTTATTTAAGTAAATAAATTCAGCAGTTATTTTTTATGTTCTAAAGTATATTTTGTAACTGAATTATTAGCTTATGTCAAAGGTAGACTTTAAAATAAAGTTTAAGCAAAAACATTTTTATAAAGAAGTTAAAAATCATGTTGTTCCATTTACCCACTTTTAATTAAAAAGGATGGTAAAAGAAAAAGTTTTTGTATACTATTTAACGTTTAAGAATTCGTTATATAATTTTTTGCATAAGGTTAAAGCTTTTCAAAAATTAAATTTGCAAATATTATTTCTTTCTCATTTTGAAATTCATCGTTGCGTGTACATTATGGTCATTCATTGGCGTATATATGTCAGAACTTTAAATAGCAAAAAAGTGTAAAATAACTGACCATAATTTTAAAGTATTTCAAGTACAATTTTCAAAAGAACCTTTGACTACAGACAAAACTTTGATAATGATGTTTCTGTTATTGTCTGTATTAGTTGTATTAGTTTAAATTGGGTAATAATTTTATTTTTTAATTTAGTGGAAGTAAACAAATTATCATGGTCAGAGCTTTTCATTCTACCATTAAATAAAGGAATATTTTTGCAGAACTTTATTTCTGTCTAATTATCATCACCACTTTTGTTTCCTTCCAGATTCTTTACAATTTCTGCAAAATTTTATATGAATTTTTTAAGAAGAAACTTGCTACTTTTTTTTCAAGAAATGGATAATGAGCATTTCATTTTCCATCCACTGCTCAACAGAAATCAATGTTTGAGAAGCTCATTGGACACGACATAAAAAGCAAATTAATAAACTGAAAGCATAATATGTCCTGAACGTTTTTCCGGTTAATTTATACTGTGAAAATAGACTCATTGATATGATTAAGAATATTAAGCTAATGAAAGTTGTAAAAAAGCGATCCAATATTCATCGCAAGTAACGGTTTTTTGTAAATTGCACTAGAAAATACATATAAAAGTATCAACTTAATATTCATTTGTTAAAATTATTTTACTTTCAAAGATGACTTGCCGTAGATTGATTTATTTCTTATTCATCTTCTTTTGCGCAGTTTCATCAACAGCAGGTAATAGTGTATCACCGCCAAAAATTTTACATTTTAGTAAATTAAAAAGAGAAATAAAGCTATAAAATACTTTTCAGAAATTTTACTTTTTTCAACACTGCTCAATACAGACTTTCCATGACCTTTACACTAGCTTTCAAATGTGCAGCTTTTCTTTGAGTATACTTTATTATTATAAAACTGCATTTTTCAGAAATCCGCTGCATAGAGGAAGAGACGAATAAAATCATTGTTGGTATAAAGCCATTTCAGTTACTTGTGACTGAATCGCCTCAGATTTGTGCAACACTCTGTTTAAGTGCTAAAAATTCATCGTGTTCTATGACATATTTCAAAAAGAAAAGCACTGCTAAAAGCGGAACTTGCTTTTTGTATTCGTCTCAAGCTGGATTGCTAATAAAGCAACACCTCATTTCTGCAGACAATGGTAGTGCCTTGTTACACTCGGTATCCATAATTTTGCCAAGTTGTCCAGATATCAGTAACAACAACAACAATAATAATAATACCACTAAATTCAACATGTTCCAAAAAGTAGCTAATGGGCGACGAATTGTTAATGTAAAAGGAAAGTCTAACTGGGCTCTACCAATAAGCATGTCTATAGATGCTTGGGGCCCTTGGAGCGAATGGAGTTCATGCTTCGAACAACCATCAGTGCAGCAGCTTCATCGTAAGATTTAAAATTTATATTTGTCTTTTTTATAAAATACTATCAGTTGACTTTAGTTTATCGAAATCGTGTGAGCGTTTGCAGCTTCTGCGGTTCTAGCAAAATTATAAAATATGAAATTGGAAACTGCAATTCTCTTGTATGGTCTGAATGGCAAGCTTGGAGTCCTTGTTCATCCAGTTGGTAAGAAATTTATGTTGAAAACTTTAAACACACTTTTCAGTGCTGAACTGTTCAAGCATGCTAATGTTAATTATTGAAATTTGTTAAACTGCAATAAAATTAAATAAAACAAATAATGATTTTTATTCAGTGGTGAAGGATTTGCCGTCAGAAGACGTACATGTCCAGTGCGAAACAGATGTGCCGGTTTGGCAGAAGAAGTTATATATTGCAAAACACTGCCGTGTGCTACTTGGACTGAATGGGGCCCCTGGAGCTCTTGTGTAGGAACATGTGATACAGGCTACCAGTACCGAATTCGTAAATGCGTAGGTGTAGGTAGCTGCCCTGGGTTGGAACAAGAACATCGTCAGTGCAACAATTTACCACCATGCTGTCAACAGTGGAGTCAATGGAGTCCTTGTTCTGTTTCTTGCGGAAGAGGTGTACGAACAAGAGTAAGAACTTGTATGCCGAAAAATGATATCAGCAATCCACCACATTTGAAAGAAATCTCTCTGTGCGAATTTCCACAGTGTACCAATTGGGATCCTTGTATTGTTTGGATAAACCATTATGAATACAAAATTCATCCAACATGCAGGATAGAACACTCCATCACATCTTATTAGTATGTCATGATTTCAAATATTAACTGAATATTTTTGATGAAGATTGATTGCCTTTAAAAAATTGACTAAAGCAAATTGAAAAAATCTGTAAAACTACAATAATATCCTTTTATTTATACCATTTTTCCAATAAAACGAATCATATTAAAACTCGACAAATCATGCATAAAGAAATACAGTATGTCTCCACTTTTTAATAGACTTATATTCATTATAATTAAAGTTTTGAACATTCCAAAGAGCTATAGTTCTAAATAGATGCTTTTGAATGCAAATTTTTGCTACCTACGCATCTGCCAACTGGCTTAACTGGTTAAAAGATGTGCCCCACTTTACTACTGCTGTAGTGTACAGTGAAATCATATAAAACAACTTTTTCTTCAAAAGAGCATGACTGATTTGTAGAATAAATGCTCTGACGTCGGCAATCTAATAAAAACATAATCTAATACACAACTTCTTAAGAACTAGGTTGTTAAGAGTAAAAAAAAAGAAGCATTTCCACATCTATGGTACAATATGTTTTCTTTTAGTATAGCATGGTAGTTCGACTGCAGTGTATGCTTTATTTGTAATGATGAGAAACCTAAGTGTGATTTGTAAAGTAGAAAATAAGTAAATATTCAAAATGTACATTGTATTTTAAAATCATATTAAAGAAATTGTATTATAACATTGAAACATTGGAATATAACAAATGTAATGTTTAAAAGAAAGATGCAAAAATAACTACTAAAACCATTTTCTGTTTGCTTCACTAAATTCAATTGTTCAACGCTTAACTCGCCAAAACGTTTAGCCGGAAAATATGTTCTATATTTAAATATCATTTTATCTATAATTTCCTTCATTTGTATTTGCTGCTGTTTGCTATTCACGCACAAAATGCTTTATCGTTATGATCATATGTCATGAAATGAACATTATTATTAAATAAATATAGGTATTATACATAACGTTGAATTTCTTCTCCTGAAAACAATGTCTGACGAATTAAAAGTTCTGAATTAAATTTTATCAAAAATTTACTGGCAAACTTAAAATTCTAGTACAAGGAAAGCAAATTTTTGAGCAGCTACGTTTAATCGCAGTGTTTATTTCAACGCTAGTTGAAATGAATGAAATTTTTATTGCCTGGCATGCATTTGAAATTTCAAAACTTCTATTTATTCTTTATGTAAATATGTGTCTATCACCTTCTTTACACTGATAAAGTGTCATGACATTGTAATGATAATGCAAGAAACTGATATTTCGAAAAGATATCAAATATTTCAAATTCGTGAATCACTAATTAAAGAGCCTGATAGCAGCAAATATTGTTCATATGTTCTACGTACTACGTACATGATCACCTCTGGACATGTCTAGAAGAAATAAGTGCAATTAACTTGTCATTCTCATTTACAACTTCTCCGACAAATTTCGTTCAATAAATTTGCCCTGAAGTTGCTCTTGTGGTATATCTATATATGTCAAACCACTGCAGCATGTAGAGGCAAACATATAAAAACTCCTACAGTATATGAAATAAATTTTTTTTTTGCATTAAACCAATACCTTTTGATGCTTTGAAAAGTGTTTTCTTTCGATAGAAAGTAAATATAAAATGAAATACTGGATGAATCACTTTGCAATAGAAACAAAGGCATTTCTGAAAATTATTGGCAATTCATTAAATTAAGATAAAATAAGAGCTATTCAAAGATATTCAATCAAAGCACAGTTAGTTGCTTGTCAAAAGAGGAAAAAAGAGGAAATTCCATTCTTTTGATTTCACATTTTTCATCGCTTCTCAAATCTGACGCCAGTTCTACAAGTGCATCGATGTTTCACAAGTTGTTATCAACTTTTCCATACCATATTTCACATTAAAATTTATTGCATTTGTAATAGTTCAATGCAATAAATATAATATTTCATTTAAGAAAAATACAATATAACTCCTAAAAGCCAACAAACATCATTGGAAGAATTTTAGTGGAAAATCAATCAATTGCCTTTCAACAAGAAGAAAGTAGTTGTTTTCTTGTCAAGCTATGTTACATTAAAAAAATACATATTCATACAATCAACCTATATTGTCAGCTTACTTTCTTTGCACAGAAACACCGAGTCAACATGCATAAATTGGAAAAAATGATCAACAATTCTTGCTTATCAGGTCAGCTATTGGAAAATTTGCCCAATTCTGCTTTTTGCTCCACAGCAAACAGGGCTTTGATTTCTATTTTTTTTTTACCAGTGCAACAAAAAAAAACCAATACTTGCTGACAATTATTAAGAAAGGATCATAATTTGAACATAATGAGTGTAGTCGGAAATGTACAAGAGTAAATTTTGTTGTTTTGGCCGAAAAGCCAATCAGAAAAAAAAAGCAGCGCTTATTCACAAACAAGCATTGTAATTGCGGACAATGGAAAAATAAATGAAGCTGGACGACCCAGCTTTTCGACAAGCAGTTGTGCTAATTTTTTGAATTTTCCATTTCTGTCCAAAGGTCCAAAAGGAAAGGGTAAATTCAAAAAATTTTGTTAGACTGGAAATAGAAGAAAAAAAAAACCGACCCACGTTCCGCAGGTCGATTTCTGTACGTCGTTCAGTATACAACTAACTTGTTGTTGAGAAGTATGTTGAAAAAAATCACTGCAACTTACTGCTGTGATCAGTTGGAAAAAATAAATTTACTCTTCAATCGTTGTGCATGCATTTTTAAAGTTGATATCCTTAACCGATTTAGAAAATTATGAAAGAGAAAACAAGACAGATTGTTAGATGCTGATGTGGAAACTTGTCATCGACCGAATTGTGGCAATTTGCTGCTTAATAGACCATGAAGAGCATCATTCCGGTCAAGTAGGCGTTGCTAGGATTGCTTTCTGCAAAGACAATATTGTCAAGGCGTGGACGTTGGGAACGTTTCAAATCCAACAGATGCTAGAGGCTACTTGGAATGTCAAAGCTGAAGAGAAGCATCGACAAACGACGACGATTCTCTCTGCCAACACGATATCTGTAACTGGGCATTTTTCTTTTCAAATTTTCCATCATACGTTTAATAATGCATGAAGTTATGCAAAAAAGAAAAAAACGCACGGATAATTATTGCACGAGTGCAAGCAACAATGCCAATTATCAAATTTTCTCCAACGTGACGCGAAGCATTTTACACACTTTCACTCTCTACCACGCGCGTGTTCTTTTAAGCCTTCAGGAAACTTCGCCCACACAGACCGACGACTGGCTTGTCGGTGTAAATTGGTTGAAGATTGTCCATTTAATGCACTCAGCTTTCACTAATTTCAGTACACTGCTGCTGCAGCTGAGCTGCGGAACGTCAAAATTGCTCTTCTTTTCATTTCAACAACTCCATAAAAAAGCATGAAGCCATCTGTCGTCATTTTTTACGCACAATTGTTCAGCGCATTTTCTGTTCTTGTTTACGCAGGTAAAATATATTTTTTTACATAACTCATTTTTAGATAAACTTATTTCACATTGCTTTTGTCAAATGTAACATCAATCACTTCAACTTATTTCATTAATCAGTTGCCATTATTTTCAAAACTATTATTAATATAGAATTATTAATCAAACTATCGGTACAATATTTTGTACGTGAGAACACAACCGTCGGGTATATTTGATTGAACAAATTTAAACAGAAAAACTCATTTAAATCACTTTTACAATCGACTGTTTTGTGTTCCAAAGAGTTAACCAATGTTTTTTTCACTCTAACACTATAGTCATTCTAATTTAAGCATAAATCCAATGACCACGAGGACTATTATTATACCCAGAATGGATTTACTTATTTAAGTAGATTTCATCAACTTCATGCAATAGATTTGTATTTGAAAAGAAAAAAGATTATCACTTCTTACCCAAAAAGATTGTTTTGCTCATGTTTATGTGAAAAGCGAAACTTCAAAGGGAATTTCTCTTTCAAATACTTGTCAAGTATCCAGGTCAAATTGCCTCTGGATTTTTTAATGACTCCGCGTTGCGAATAAACATTCCCATAATCAGCAATGTTTTATTGAAGTATGTTTCTCTAAGCAGGTTAAAAACGTGTTTCATTTATCATGTTCACCTGAAACAGTTGAATTTTAATTAACATGCTGTGCTTACAATCACATACCGCAAGATAAATCATTACATGCTTAAAACATGATTTTCTTCAAAGATTACAACTGTTTGTTTACCATTAAATATACATTTAAAATATTTATTAAGATAACAAGATTAAAAATTAAAATTAAAGATGAAAATAATCTGTACTTTTTATTGTATAAAATTATTCTATAAAAACCACTGTTCGATGAAAAAATTGCACTATATTATTGCACTGTATAGCAAAAAAATAAATTTTCAATCTTTTTTCACCTACCGTCAAAACGTTTTGTAATACAAATAAATCACTTACCATATTTTGCTTATGAATAATCAAAAAGTTTCTTCCAATAAAAGGATGCTGTTTTAAGATATTGGATGTGTGGAAGAAGAAGCGAATCACATTGTTGTGGATGAGAAACCGGATGAAACGTTAACATCTGATGCGCCACATATATGCATAGCAACTTGCATGAAAGCGACAAGTCTGCCGTGTCGTGTAGCTGTGTTTGTCAGAAAAACAGAATCATCCAACGGCACTTGTGAGCTTTATTCAAAATCAGCTAACCAGATAAAAACACAAGCACAAAATTTCAATGTCGACGGAGGTGCAGCGTCGGTTTTTAAACTGCTTAACCACTGCCCGTCAGTAGATAAGAACATGTCCGCTGTGGCAAGAGCCACTGGTGGACAAAAAGTTGTAAATGTGGAAGGCCGAACTGGTTACGGAGCATCCGTGCAGATGTACAACACCGGCTGGGGTCCTTGGAGCGAATGGAGTGCCTGCGTAACCACTCAATCCTGTGGATCTGCTTGGTGTAAGTTTGCGCTGCTTGCTTATTTGTTGTTGTTATTCGTTAACGGTTGAAATGTTATAGCTGTGCAAAATAGAATTCGAGTTTGCAGTGTTTGTGGACAAAATCGAGCTATTGAAGTGGAATCACGACCATGTGAATGTTGCGAAGCAACTTGGAGAGCATGGGGCCCATGGAGCGCTTGTTCCGCAACATGGTGAGCATCAGTTTCATTTTCATATCGCAACAGCGCATAATACATACATCAGAATAACTTGTCTTCTTTAATTTTTAATATTTTGAAAGTTAAAACAGTGCTTTAAAAAAATAAACGGATATTCTTTCCAGCGGTCCGGGAACAATGGTTCGTGAGCGTGAATGTGAAGCTCCCACTGGTTGCACAGGTGCATATCAAGAAACCGGGGTTTGCAATCTCGGTGCTTGCGCAGCGTGGTCACCTTGGAACGAATGGGAAAGTTGTTCGGCCACTTGTGGCGAAGGCTTGCAAGAACGACACCGCATATGCGTTGGCACGGGCCAGTGCTATGGTCCAGCAAGAGATCAACAACGCTGCCCAGAACTGCCACCCTGCTGCACCCAGTGGTCTGCATGGTGTCCGTGTTCCACTACCTGTGGTCCTGGAGAACAAACACGCACAAGACAATGCGGCACGACCACAGATGCATACAACGCGGAATTGGTTGAAACCCGTCCCTGCAATCTTCGCCCATGTCCATACTGGCTACCCTGGACCAGTTGGACCCCATGTTCAGTAACGTGTGGTATTGGAACAACATTGCGCAGTCGAATGTGCCAAGACGGAACAGCCGGCATTGATTGCATTGGCCCGGCCCAAGAAAGCCAACAATGCGATGCTGGCCCATGTCCCGAATGGACTCTCTGGGGTCCTTGGACGCCGTGTTCAGTACCGTGTGGCACTGGCGAAAGAACACGTCAACGTACCTGCTCTCATGGAACAGACTGCCCTGGAGAATCATATCAAGTGAAACCGTGCTATTTATGCAACTGCCCAAGCTGGTCAATGTGGAATCCTTGGGAGGACTGCGATCCAAACACTGGAATGCAAACTCGAATACGGTATTGCTGCGGCAGTTGTACTGAGACCAGCACCTTGTCATGCCCTGGTGAAGCAGAAGAAGCGACATCTTGCATGGTCGAGTCATTTGCTGCCGGAGCTGTCAGTCCGTACATTTTTGCGAAGACTGCCATCGATGTGAAATGGACCGAATGGTCCGTTTGCAACGTCAGTAGAGAGCAACAGCTTCTAGCATTACAAAAACATTTCTCACATATGCTTTTCCTTTTTTTTTTAAGGCAACGTGTGGTGAAGGAGTGCAAAGCAGAAGAAAAATTTGTGAAGAAGGGGTAGAATGCGCAGAGAAAGTTCAACAGCGAAAATGCCAAGGACCACCGTGCGATGGCTATGCTGACAAAAGATTTCAACAATTTTACCTTTCTCGGAGAAAGGATCGGGTAGATGATTGAAAGTGAGCAGAAAAAAAATATTTTTCCCTCTACGCTCAAGTAAATTCATTTACAAATCAACCGCTGAAATCTGCCTGTTAGAAAACAAATTTTTCAATCGATTTATCCATTTCATGCAACATCTGAATTTGGAATTGTAAACTTCTGTGCACAAACTGCCTAATAACATTTTTTTTTCTGACATGCTATAGATTTTGTTTATTTATTGTTCATAAATTTTAGTTTACCTTACTTTTGAATAAATAAATGACGATTTTAAAAGTCCTTTGTCTGCTTTTCCACTGCTGATTTGTATGCAAGCATTTTGGATAACACCCAGTTGAAAGTAAAACATCAAAACGATAAAATTAATATCCTATAGGCACAAGTAGAGTTTGCTTTTCTTTTTTTTTGAAATGTTCAAATGTTCGTCTGAAACAAATAAGAATGGGAATTTAACAACATTTCATTAAGCAAAGCAAACAAACACGTTATATCTATAATTTTTCATCCGACAATACTTACTTTGTTTCTCACTTGCAGAGAAATTGCTTTTTTACATTGTAAAAGATTTTATTTTAAGCACATTTAACAGTTCTTCCAACTGTTTATTTGCAACGTGCTCATCATCCATATAAAAAATATCGAATGCTATTTAACACTGCAGCAACGCGTTTTCATGTGAAGTTGCATTTTTGAACTTGAAATTAGCAACAGCATGTGCATCTATTTCCACTTATATAAGTCAACTTAATAAATTGATAAAGTTTTAAATCAAACATTATGCGCGCACACGCATATATTGAAAACTTCAAAAGTCAAAGTTCTCGTTTGATGTATCACTGATGTGATGCGGCTGAATGCAAAGCTGGCTCCCCAGGTAAGGTGGGATTCAATAAACAAATTGCAAAAAAAAAAAAGAAAACGAACAAGCTTGTCTGAACAGACCAACAAGAACAGAGCTAGTGTACATCATACTATATCAAATTAAATTAAATTAAATTAAATCAAATTATATTTTATTTATTTTTACTTTTTTATAAACAGTAATTATGATGATGAACTATATAACAGTTATTCATTATTATCAAAACGGTTTCATACGATCAAAATTATTTGTAAAGAAGCATGTCGATAAATTGCTTCGGTGTAACACGTATGCATGTTGGATTTTCAGAAAGGCATGGGTGACCCAAGCTCTTCAAATAAACAATTTAAGATTAATAATAAATTTAAAAAATGTTATCCGCAATTGTTATAATATTGTAATGCAAGCTAACCTACCTTCCAAAATAGTACCTGACAATAGCAGCAAATATAGATCATGTCGGTATAAACCTCCTTCAGTCCAAAAAACCTGAAAAATTGCATTAAAAGAAAATTTCAAAAACTGATTTGCTGCATTTGAAGAAAGAAAAAAAAAACAAACTTCTTCAGCTCAAAATATGCAGTGCGCCAGCTGACTTTTAACTTCGCACGACTTGCAAATTTCTGTTTCCGGTATTTTGCATTGGCCGGGTCGATGGCACAGGGATCGAAGTTCAGTTTCTCAAATACGAATTCCATCTGCCAGTTCTTAAAGTAAAATCGACACAACTTTTCCCATGGCTTCTCAGTATAGTCCAAAATGGCGCTGAACATCTGATGCGCCAAACAGACGTTGATCAAGCTCTGGTGGTCTGATATGGTCTCCAAAATCTCCATCAGACAATCCACTGGAAGATCGAACAAATGAACATTTCGCTCATTGTTATTAGTGGATTCCTGCAAAGCAAAACATATGCAACAACAGTATTTTTCATACATTAACACTGAATAATTTTAAAATTGTCAACTGCTTCACGTTACTTTGCATTTGAAATCGAACTGTTTCAACACCGTATCCATGAACATCAACGATTCCCGTTGCGCTTCGAGAAGCTGCGCTGAACCGTAGTGATGACCACTGTTCAGATTGTCGATGAAACATGTTATCAAAGAACGAACTGTCATCGGTTCTTTAAATTCCTTCAAGCCTGCAAATAAATACAATCAAAAAGATCGTTAAAATAAAAAAAACCATCTGCATACAGTGAACGACAAGTGCTTCCAGAACTTGAAATACAGCTTTTCGAGCTGACGCAGTCAACGTATGCAACTTTTCATTTGCTAAAATTTGGAGTACCTAAAAAAGCAAATTCAAAAAAAAGGGAAAGGGAATTAAACAAATTACACAAGCATCTAGTTCTGAGTGTAAAAATTCACTTACTTTTATGGTGTACTCAAAGCGATTCGAATCTGAAACGCTACCAGCAATATCCAACTTCAGAAACGCCTCACCGAAAGAAATGCAACCAATGAACTATAAAATAAAATAAAATACAATGTGACAAACTTGCAAACAGCACCAACATCTCCAAAATGCATTAAAATACCTACCTCTCTTGATTTGTGAAGCGGTACAAAATAGTGCGGCTGAGGTACCGGTTCCACAGCATCGACTTTTTGGTTTTCGTCGTTCACTTTAAGCGACGAATGTGCACTTGAAACAAAAAATAAAAATTTCAATTCACTTGGACAAAATTCAAACGTCAAATATCAACTGAGACTCTCTCTCTCTCTCTTTAGCAGAGAATTGATTCAAAGTCACAATTGAAATTTTCAAAGTAAAATAAACAAGGAAATTGTCCACCTTTGGCGGAAAAAATATCAAGTGATATTAGCAAAAATAAAATGTAAAAAAATTGATTAAAAAGTGAGAATATGTTTTCGTTGTTGATTTTGCAAAGCATCTTTTTTCATCATTTGATGAAATAAAGCTGCGACATTCTCGTGCTTGATCATTTGCGAGAGTTTTAGATCTGTGCTTGTCAAAGTGATTGTTGAATATATAGAAAGAGAGAGAGAGAGAGAGCTTAATTTCGAAACGAAGCTATTTATTACGCAATAGGAAGAGGATGCTAAAATTTTCAAGCAGCTGTTGTAAAAGAAATTCCGCGTTGCATTTAGCAGTGAAAAAGCTGCCAAATCGTCCCACAATGCCAAGATGTGACGTGCAATGACCAGGAAGCTGCAATTTGACAACTTTCAGAAAATGGTTCTCATTGAAAAAATTGGGAAATTTTCCACCTCCCCACCCTCCCTATTAGCATAGACAACAAGTTCCGCATTTGCCCCATCGTCGATGTACACTGATCACTGAATCTATAGCACATAGCACGTTTTCAAGCAACGGCATAATAAGCTCAATTTAGTAGTAGATAGGTTTCTTTGACTAGTTGAAGGGAAAAAAAAGTATCTGCCCCTAGTTTAGCTGTATGTGTTTCAAAGAAAAAAAAACAAACTATCAGCTTGCTGGTTCTTAACGCAGGCTCGTTCTACTGTTTCATTGAATGATTCTGCCAATGAAAGGCTGTCTGTCACTTTATTGACTTTAAACTGCTTTAAACAGGACATTCTCTAAAATTGAATTATGAAAAGTGTTGTCCAGCATCAGCTGATGATCAACACGCTGTGCTTGCCTGGTACTAATTCTTTGTTGTACAATAATATTCAAATTATGAGAAAATTTATAAATTAAATTGCCTAATTTACATAGAGAGTAATTATTTCAAAAAAAAACAGTAAAGCAACAAAAAGGAATAATAAATTTGTTGAAACTTGATTCTTTGAAAATAATGGAAAAATTGATAAATTGAAATAAATCTTTTTCATTTCACAAGTTATTTGTCAAGCTAGGAAACAAGCGTTCACAAATGATTGCTTAGAAAAGCAGAAACAGTTTATCATTGATTGCTTGCAAATTTACACAAACAGGTTGAAATTTATTTCACAAGACGAGGTATTAAAAAATCTAGATCAGCTTGCACACACAATTCGAAAGCTATTCATCAAAAAGCTGTAATTATGAACAAAATTGCTGACCCGAAAGAAGCAACTGCAAAATGAGGAACTTCTATTTCAAACCAACCTCAGCTTAATCATATTATTCAAACATTACACAGTAAAGTGATATAATATTCAATTGCATGTGCATAATAATATTACAGTGCAAAGCGTGGCGTTGGTTTGCTTTACGCTGCACGCAAAAGAAACAGCAGTGCGTGAAAAATTGTTCACAACAATATAGCAATAAGAAGCGGATTGATCACAGACGTGTGTGCGTATGTAGAGTGAGTATTTTTTCTGCAAGTTGACCTGAACTGCAGTTCTTTTCCATGCAAAAAGCAAAATACCTCCACTCCCAGAGCTGTGGAATTGAAACAAGCAATGATTATGATCAAAGCAAAAAGCTGACATTAGTTATTCGCAAAATCAAAGATGACAAAACAGCTGTTGTGATGCTATTTTCAAATTAAAATTATTAAGCAGGAAAATGCACTCGACAAATATTTATAATGGTATAAAAAGGAAGAAGTGTTCAGGAAGGAGAAGAAGTTGACTGAATTTGAAAAACAAAACAAACGCTAATAACAACAACAACAACAACATCATCATCATCCTGATGGTCACAATTATTCTTGAAAGCAGTGAAGAATCGATGCGGTCATTGGATATTGATCGGACACCGTGTGGACAGCGTTCGATCGAATGCAAACCGACTAATTACAGAGTACAGCTAAACTTGGCCAACCGATCACCGAAAGCAGACAGACAAACACAGCTAGTAAATTGGCAAAAGCGTAAACAAGAAACAAGCATCCGCATCAAACAACAGCCCAGTGGTAGTAGTAGTAGTAGTATACAATTGCAATTTGCAAGCCAGTACCGTACCGGTCAGAGCCGTTCTCATTGAACAATAGGTTACAACAGAAAGTGAGGAAAGTTGAAAGGCTGTTGCGCTTTCTGTGAAAATTACAACACTACCACCCGCATTGAAATAGGCTAGGAAACCAATGAAGAAAAAAAAAATCTTGTCGAATATCTTGTGTGTGTGAAACATAATGAACGCTCCACATCTGACTGTCACCTGATCATGTTCAATTTAATTACAATATACATAGAATTGCAAAAAGTAAATAAAATCTAACAAACTCAAGAACATTTAACTAAGAAAAACCCTCAGCCCGGTCAACATCCCTTATTCTGTGTGTGTGTGTGCGTTGATGAACTTTTTTGCTAGATGAAAGTTCATCAAATTGAAAAAGTGAATTATAATAAATAAAATTCGACATACCCCAAAAAGCTTTCCAAAGAAGATTCCGTCTTCGATGTCTGGTAATCCGGTAACAGCTTCTTCTTTACCCAACCTCCTCTGATGGGCACCCATGTATCACCGCATGATCTCCAATCTTTACCAATGAATGGCATGTTTCGTTCAAGCGCCGTAAAAAGAAAACACGTTGAGCAAGAGGCGACCAACCACTTGCACTCACCGGTCAAAACTAAAGCCCAAACGTCATGTTACTTAACTTGCAGTCATGCAATTACTACACATTTTAAACTTACAGTATGAAAGCTTTAAAGTACAGTGTTCTTTATTCTTTTTAAACTTTTTGTAAAATAAAATTTAAATTAACCAATATTTAATATATTAAACATAAGAAACAAATTTGCAAATCCACTTACTGCATATGTTATTATTTGGCACAATTTAATATTAATTAAGCCAATAATTAGTAATTTTAAGATAAGTTGTTTAAGCCTATATTACGTAAAGGAATAAATGAGAAAAAAAAAATTAAACTCTCTCTCTCTCTCTGAATATAAACTTCTCAATTTTAATATGTCGTCAAACTTATACATAATTTTCAACCAGATATAAATGTGTATAAAAAGCATTAAAAATTTATCATTAAAAAAACTTGCTCTTGAAGTCATTATTCAATAAGTTCAAGAAATAGTTGGTATTCATTTGAGGATACTTTAAAAAAAAAAATGATTGCATCATTAAATTGTTCATCATTGTAAAATGATCTTCCAGGATTGGTGAAGGCTGTGCATCATGGTGCAATTGAAAGTACACAATATTCTCGGATAACATTGACTGAATTATGTTCATCAGCAAATAATACATTTTATCAATTAACTGTACAAAGATATAAATAATAAATGAGCACAAAATGAATATTTTTTAAAATTATTTCAACAATTAATTAAACTTTTCAGCAATTCCATAAAAAGAATTTATAAAAAGAACACAATTCTATCAATAAATGGATCTGAATAATAATGATTGAGTAAAGTGATGAAAAGCTGCAAATTTGTAAATTAGTTTTATTTATTAGTGAAATAATTTTCTTACCATTCTTCTATTCAATTTCACAAATCCAAGTCTAATTTGTCCAGTTTTGAAAGTGGAACAGCCGTAAAGACCAAGTTATATACTTTTCATTCTTTATTAGCATTGAAAAAAGCATGTCCATATTTTGCTCTTTTCAGTGTACAAAAAAATTGTCAACTTATTTTCAAGATCAGAACATTTGAATGCAAACAATTTGAGCACACACACATTTATAAAATTTGCTACAAATGTGAGAGAAAAGCATTTCAAAGCAGAAATCATTTTTTACAGTGCAAAATTGACTCTGCCATTCTGCAATGTATTATTATTGCATGTTGTGACGAAGCGCGTATATGACCTGTATTCAGTTAAACAGACACTGGACAAAGAAAGCATTTCTACCTACCTTGCTGAACAAACAGTCACCTCTAACACAATAAAGCACCTTGCAATTATAATCGATAATATTGACAATTGTATAATGTTTGAATAAAATGCAATAAAAATATAATTATAAATGATAATTAAGAATAAGAAAAATGCTGTTGCTTTTTGAAATGAACATACAATAAAAATTAAAAAAAAAAATTGCATCTCTTCCTTCACTGTACTGTAAATTACCCCTGTATTTTGAGATCATTGAAGAAGAAAAAAATTTTACTTCACAGATAGATGGACTTCTTCACGTAGGGTCTTTTTCATAACTATCCAATCAACGAATTCATCTATAAATAGAAAAAATCTCATGACTTGATTGTTGTTGTGAAAAATTCATCCTGCGTTGCCTACCTATAACCTGAACAATTATTCTTCTTGCTTTCTTTTTTCAAACACTGCTGAATATTGTTAGAAATTGAACAAATTTCACTTCAATCACTAATTTTATATTTATTTATTCATTTGCATTATTAATTCACTTATACATACATACACACACACATATATATATATATATGCATATGCATGCTGCTCTACATTTCTTGTGCAAAGTTCTCGATTTTCAGGTCAACATGGATTGGTCGATTAAAAATAACTACAGTTTTGGCCTGTAAATGCTTTCAACTGGCCATTCAGCTGGTCACTGGCCAACTTTATTTTGAAGCGCAATCAGCGCAAAAAGGCAAATCACAAGCACCAAATATGCACATACACATTTATTATCAGTTGTGCATTTTCCTCATTGCTAATTTTTCCTTTCTTCAACTAAATTTGATAATTTCATTTTTCTCGGATGATTTATTTCAACAATTGACAACGTTCTTTCTCAGCGATGATTTTCTCTTTCCATCGTCAATCAAACTGCTGATGAATTAATATGTATATACATATATATCAAATTTCAATGAATTAAAAAAAAATACGAACAAATACGTTTTACAACAAACAAGTGATACCAAAAAAAAATGCTGCATAAAAATTATCACTTTATTAAGCAATACATTCGATATGACAATAAAATGCAAAAAACTTACAACCTGCAACAGCACATATTGAACAATAAAACGGGTTGCTTCTTCTGTATTTTTTTTTCTTTCGCAAAAAGTCACACTGATCATTCAAGCGATAATAATTCTACAACAACAACAACAACACAGAAATACTGATGAAATTTTCAAAATCAAAAAAGAATAAAACTAAATTTACCTGTGTTATGCAAAATAAAATTTGCATCAATTGCATTTCAATTAATTTGCGACACAGAGAAAGTTAGTACACTGAAATATAGATAGAGAGGTGAACAAAAGATCAAAATGAATTTCTTCAATTATCATTTCAATAAAAATTATCATTTTTACCCGGATCATCAGAATTCGATCCGTAATTGAGGTTAAAAAATACTGAGCTGCTTCGGTAAATGATATCGAACTGAAAAAAAAATGTGAAATTGCAATCTATATAACAGGTAAAATGGAAAAAATAAGAAACAAACTCTAAGTCAGACGGTGGCAAGATGATGGCACCAATTTCGTCCATAAGTTTGTAAAAATCGTCAGGCGAACACAAATAGCTCATCGGATATCCTGAAATGAAAAATAGACAATAAGAAAGTAAAAAAAAAAAAATAAATAATTGAAAAATAAATCAACAAATTCTGTTCTCATCTAACCCAACAATTTCAAAAATTCCTCTTCTAAATGTTCACGTGGATTGACAACTTGTGCTGAAGAACGAAAATCTGCAACCGCATCCTTGTGCACTGCATTCGCTTCATCACAAGTCTTCAAATAAATAAATAAATAAAATGAACAAGTTTTCCAAGAACAATAAATTTAATAATACAATTAATTACCATAGCTTTTAAGCAATTCCACAGAATGTTATCGTAACGTTCGGTAAAATAATGACAAACGTACTGTCCAATTGGTTGAAAGTTCAAAGATCGAAAATTCACAGCACCCTCAATTACCAATTCTATGGCATTTTGAAGCTAAAAATAAACTGTAATAAGCTTCACAGTTGATCAATTGGTTTCTTTCAAAATTAACCATCATTTATTATATACAAATTTAAATAAAATTTAGCTATTTCTATATATTGCCTTAAGTAAAACTTTTCCAACATTGGCTTCAGGTTTTCACTTTAAACGATGTCAATAGGTCATTTTTAAATAATCAGACCCAACTCTATATACATAAAACACTATCAATCTATCTATCTATCTATCTGCCCGTCTCTTTCTGCCATTATTATAATTAAAGTATAAACCAAAAGAGATAAAAAAAAAACCTTCTCTTTTGCTCCGACAAAGACGTGCTCGTAAGGCCATTTGATTACAACGTATTTACTGATGCAGCCGGTGCTGGATAGAACGTCCAATTTCAGCATTTTGGCAATATCATCTTCGGAATAATGGTCCGATTTGGCAAGTCTGACAAGCAACAGAAGCCCAAGGTGGCGTGTTGTTGAACACAGTTCACTAATTTCTATCGTATGATTCTATAAAAGATGCCAAATAAAACAAACAAACAAATAAACAAACAAACAAAAATAAATCAACCTCAGCTAAACTAGCGCTTGCATTCCAAGCAACCAGAAGCCAGTCCAAGTGTCTGGTCACTGACGTCGACGCATCTTCACGGATGAGCGTGTTCTTCAAGCACAACAAATCGAGAGTGCCACCAGAAGGCGGCAGGGTCCAAGTCTTGCTGCGCACAACTAACAAGCCGAACTGAAGCCGAATCCACTCTCGCATCGTTGCAGTCAACGTCGGATCCAGAAACAAGCCACACCTCAGCAGACGGATCCGAGTTTTCGAATTCACGCTCACCTTGTAGCCACTGGATCCTGTGGCCAATTTCCTAATCAAACAAGGCCAGTCCAGCGAATGCCACGACTCCAAAACATTGTTGCCCAACTTTTTCTCAATCACCGTATCGGCAAAGCAACTGTCTTCGAATGCATCCTCGTCTGAATCAATCAACGACAACAACAATGTCGACCGACGACCCTTGCTACTGGGGACCGTTTCAACAATGTCGGATATTGGCAACGACGCCAAATACCTTGCACGAGAAGTTTTCGTGATCGAATGCCAAGTATCAAAATACCTTCGCATCAATTGGTTGGTTTTCATTTTTGAATTCTTTGAAATTTCTTCCCTTTTCTGCTCTTCAAGTATCACTTGGTGACAGATCTTTCGAACGGCATTTTCCAAATAAGAACAGTTCAGTATTTCGACCAAACAACGACAAGCTATCATTTGCTTTACCGCAGCAATTGTCTCTTCACAAAGCTCACTGAAAATGAAGCAACAACAAAGAAAAATAAATAATATGATCAAAATTATGATCACATGTATGCATAATCAATTTTCAATAATAATTGTCTTAATAAAATTGACCATCATTCGAGAAATATGCTACAAATTTCAACTATATGAACAACATATATATACTATAAGCTTTGCATTTGGAGTAAAAAAAAAAAAAAATCTCACCTAACAACCTGATCAACAGTACGACTGGTCAAATTATCTATGGCAATTTGCATCAGCTCTTTTGCCAAGAAAAGATCCCTTATTCGACGGTAAGCATGAACACAACGCATCTTCTGTTGCATCGACGATTTTCTTTCCGACACTTCACTAGTGCCATCAAATGAACTTCGTGACAATAAATGATCCTTTGCAAATGTGTCAGATAAATTCAAAGAATGATCAGAAGGTAGAATTGTAGCAGCAGCAGATGAATGATGATCGTCCAGTTGACGACTATCTGCAGCAATTGCATAATCAGGCGATGACCAATGTTTTGTAAAATCAGCATAAATCTTCGACTGTTTCCGCAGTGGCTCATTCTCAGTTTCAGTTGTGCTCGTATCCAAAGAAATTGAAGGTACAACAATGGTAGGTATTTGTGTTGTCAATTCCGTCGAAAATGGATAAGATGTTTGTTCACTAGTTCGCTTTGCTGATGCAGAAATTGCTTCTGTAGAATCTGTCGTTGTTTTCCAATTCGCGAAGCACGTTGCCTGCTTTGTCAGAGCAGCGTTCACGCCCTGCTCCAGCACCACTGAATCAGTAGTTTCAGTCAACGGCTGAGCCAACTCTTCTTCAACCTGTGCTGCTATCGATGCATCCTTCGACATCTCCACTCCAACAGGCAACGGTTGATCCAGCAGTGCGGATTCAACAACTGTCGGCATTGCCGTTTCTGAAATCTGCTGAGAAGAATCGCTTCCAGTTAAGTCTATCATTTCGGCTTCCATTGAAGTTTCACCTCCTCTTTCGAAACTTTTTGTCAGATCAATCAAAGACGACTGAAGATTCGCAACGGTCGATGTTGGTGTTTCTGTAATTTGTGAAGTAAAACTTTCAAACAGCAACGGTTTCTTCTCATCGACTACATGGGAACCAAAAGAAAAGAACGTTCCTTTTTGCAATTGCGGTTCATTGTCTTTAAATTCACTTTTCATCGTCGACTGTGAAAAATCACCAAATGAAACATACGTATTGGTGGACATCTTTGGAAATGAAATTGGAGGAGGCGCAAATTGTAATGGCTGCATCTGACAATTCTGCATGCTTGCAAAATGTCCGCCTGGAAACAAGGTTCCTTTGTGCTCTTCAGAGTCCATTTCTTTGGCTTCTTCTTGCTGCATTTTTACACCTGACGCTAAACACCCAGACCATGAAACTACAGGCTCTGCTACAACAGGCAATACTGTCTCTTGTTCAGCTGTCACTTTGAATGGCACTGGTTGCATTTGTTCACAATAATTCGACAAAGAGACCACTGGGAAAAAAACATTCTTCTTCTCCTCACCAAACTTCCCGCTGTCAGGAATTTCATTTTGCTTTGCAACCGACGAAAAATCAGTCGACGGAACCGAAAAATCTACTGCATTGGCCAGTTGCGTTACTTGTGTCGTTAATTTAGTGAATGGCTGCTGTTCTTCTTCCATCTTTGATTCAGTTTCAAAATTTTTGCCAAATACTGAACCGAACGTTAGCAAAGTTTTCTTCTCTGCTTGAAATTCCATTTCGTTGGCTTCTTGGTGATGCTTTGTCATATTTGCAAACGAAAAATTCGTCCACTCCGTTTGCACTGAATTTGCCTTGGTCGTTTGTACAAAAGCCGACGCTGCGTTGAACGGTAATTTCGCATCAGAAGCGGCCACATTCAATAAACCAATTGTCGGAAAAGAGGTTCCACTGTTGATTTTGGTCTGCTCTGTCTGACTGTTCATCTCCAACTTTTCTTTTTTAACACTGACCATAGGAAAATTAATCCATGATGCGGAATTGCTACTTGTTACAGCTGTTGATGCTGTTGCCATTTGAGTTGTGAATATTTCGGATGTAGTTCTTAATTCGGCTGATTGTATTTGACTGCATTCTTCTGCGGATGATTTCACCAGGCATTCTTGCTCCATAGGCTGCTCTTCATAATTACTTGTCTCATCTACAGTAACTGCTTCAGACAATGTTCGCTTTTCAGCTGACTCCGTTTCTGCCATGGGAAAAACAATTCTTCTGTTCGTTTCAAATTTAATCCCTTCGACATTTCGCTCTTGTTTTACTACGTTGACCAATGATGAGTCAATCTGTGGAACTGATGTATTTGCTGCAGTAACTGCCGGCAGTGGCTTTTCAAAGACTTGCCTTTCAGATGTAGTTCTTGCGTTCGCACACGGCACTGTTTCCTGTAGCAAATTCTCCGTTTGCAATTTCTGCTTCACCAAAAAATTATCCGTGCAAACAGTTCTTAAATTCTTCACATCATCTTCTAATGCATTTTTCGCCAAATAAGTCTTCTGGTTATTTACTAAATTTTCTTGAATTTCTGGTCTCATTGCTCGTTTATTTTCTTTAAATGCTCCTCTTCTCAAAGAATTCGTCCCTCTCATAGCATTTCTGTTCATTTTATAAGTCATAGAGGGCTGTCCTCGAGTTGGACTTTTAAAATAATGATATTTGTCTGACATATTCCTACGGCAGTTACTACCTCTCCATGGCTGTCTATTATTGACTCGATCTGCCGTATTTGACCTGTGCGGACCACCTCGCCGGACGTTCTTAAATGTTCCTCGACGCTGATGTATATGTTGTGTAGAGCTCAAACCTGAATTATTCCGTGATGGATATTTCAATTGTGGAGCATATGAACTCTGTTTATATTCCCATCCACGGCCTTTCGCTCTATTAAAACGAGCTCTATTCGATCTAAACTGTGGTTCTGCCTCAGTCTCTACAAAACAGTTTCTTGATTCCTTAATCGGCACAGTTCGGCTTGGAATATCTCTAAAATACAATTTTAATTTTACTTTTAACATATACTGTGATTTAAAAAAAATAAGAATCATTCTCTACTTTTCAAATAAGAGCAAAAAATTTGAAAAAAATGCAGGCAACGGCTTGTTCTCCTCTTTATCATCATATTCCATCGCATCCACCGATGATGACTAAATAGAAATGAAGTGCTAACTAGTGGTCATTCATTCAATTCATTAAAATAAAATATACCTGATTGACAGATAGTTGTTCACTGGGAGCATGGCCATGTAATTGTTCATAGGTGACAACTTTTTTCCCAAAATAGATATCCAGAACATCGTCACGTGTATACTCAGAATTCTCATCAAAACTGTTACACGGTTCTGGTAAAACTACATTTGACTCAACAGGTCCACCGTTTATAATCTGAAAATATTTTTCGCATTTACAAATTAATATATAATTAACAGTTGCACTCAAACAGTTTACAACTGAATCAGTATTTAAACAAAAAAAAAAAAAATACCTCAACTAATGACTGTGTCATTTTAGTGTTTACAAAATTCAATTTAGGTGACCAAGTTCTAAAACTTTCTGGCTTATGTCGGAAATCTTTGGGATTGAAATCCACCATATCCGGTTGATCAGGATAGGGCATGATTTTAAATTGAGCTAAGAAAGCTTGTGTCTCTTTGTCGCTGTCAAAACAAAGCCAATCTGTGATCGAACTGATCTTCACCTAAAATTAAAAATAATTTTCAATTAATTTATAAAACAATTTTTTTTTAAATTATTTTTCTTTCATACCGTCGTTTTGTGAATCTTGTACGCTTGTCGAATAGCATTGACAGAAGCAATACGAAATTCCATTACATAGCGTGACAAAAGGCAAGCTTCGAGAAATGTAGCAGATTCTTTGTAAGCTTTGAAAAACTTGACAAAGTTGCCTTGCTGAAAATACTTGTGCAATTGCAAAATAAAAGACACCCGTGGGTTGTGGAACAAATTTTCATCATAGCGCCAAACCAATCTACATATTTTTTGATGGAAAAAGAATAAAAACAATTAATTAATTAAACAATCAAAACTTTCCCCACTGCCTTTGCTTGCAATTACCCAAGCATATCCGCATCAATCATTCTGTAAATCATATTGTAGACGAAGAATTCCGCTTTGTTCGGACTCGTCTCACCGATTTTTTTCATATCTTGATACATCACCAAAAGTGATGCCAAACAGTGACCCAACTCATCTGAAATTTTTCTCAAACGTGATAATATTCAGAGAACAAAAAGAAAAAAATAATACTCAAATTAAGCTGCTGGTCGAACATCGAAATTGGTAAAGCACGAAGCCGAAAAGTAGTGTAAATGTAAAAACGAACACATTTCTCCAATACAAACGCAGTCGTTGTATCGCAAAGCATTTGTTGAGTTATATCCTTATCAAAAGCACGATAAATATTTCAAAAACAGATCTATTTATTTATTTAATATAATTTTTCACTCATAAATACCTTTCTAATCGCGTGCATTCTGTTGGTCAAAAAATAATACCAAGATGAGAGATATTTTCTTACGTGAGGCTCCTTGACGACAACATTTTGAATCAAGTGATCCATTGTCAACGACAAAATATGCGGAGGTCGCAATTCATGAGGAAGAGGCTCAGGCTGAAATTCAAATTCATAATAATTACGGGATTCATGTGCAAATTTTTACCAAATTCTAATATTTGTTGCAGCAGAATGGGAAATTTAAATCAATTTTGCAAAACAACCAATTAATTATTCACAAAATTTTTACCTGATCTGCCGATGATCTGACGTATTCTTTAACCATGTGTACGTGATCAATGCGATTATCGTCATCGTCGTGCCAAAATTTCCACATCTCATATAGAGGAACTCCTGACTGATAAAATCGTCGATAGCGCTCTTTTTCAGGGCACATCTCAAAGCAAAAGCCGACCGTCCGTTTCGCCTCTCTAGCATTATTGTCTTTGATTATTCCTATTGAGAAAAACAACAAATAGCGCTCATGAATGCATATATAAAAGAGACAAATATATTTTTTCTTGTAGAATTTAATGATCAACAACTTTTTTCTTAATAATTCTACACGTAAAAATTGCAAAAAAAAATCACCTGCACGTAAAGTGAAATCCCTTGATTCCAAAATTTTATAACGATCCTTCGCTGTGGTAGCTGCAAAATGACGCTTGTTTGCCAACTTCGAAGCTAGAAAAAGAAAACAAAAATAAACATATATATCTTTAATAGAAAACGCAATTATACCTGTGTTCTGGCGCATTTTCACATTTATAGGCACAGGATGACTCAAGTTCTTAAGCCATGAATAGCGTGAACGGAGGCCTTGATAGCTGTCCATAACTGAAAATAAGAATCCAATAAATTTAACTTTTCGATAAGAACAGCACTGACAACGGTTAACATTAATTTTAGCCATTTGCAAAATAATTAACATTTTATAAAACAAAGTTTGACAATATGTTCATTATCAGCAGCAGAGAAACCATTGGAAAGTGATTTTCAAATGAAATTCAATTTTTTACACGTTAAATTTAAATATCTTTTCGTCTACTTTGTTAAATTTTCACTCTAATTGAAAATAAAATTTATCTTCTAAAAAACAAAACAATTTTGGGTTAATTAAATAATTCATGCACACTTATATTTAAAACAAAAAGGAATCATAAACTGCAATTCACAATTATCAATATTTGCTAATCTTTTACAATGGAACAATTACATTCCAATAATTTATAATTCATCAAAGCATAAAGCAAATTTTAAATTACTTATTAAATGTAAGCTGTATAAAATGAAGCTAAAATTAACAGATTGAAACCAAACAAAAAGTATTAACAACAACATAAAGTGGAAAACAATATTTTTAAATGCCAAAATCAACGTTACAGAAACTGTTTTCTACGACGATCAGCAGAAAAATATTCATTTTTTTCAAAAAAAATGGATAAAACCTACACTATTTTAGTGCTAACAAGCCTAAAGCTAACAATAGAATAAATGAATAAAACTTTGGCATTTATAATAAATAACTTTTGTCCAAAATAATGTTTTTCTTTAAACAGTAAAGTTAAAGAAATAATTAAAAGAACTACATACAGAAACAAGTATCAAACAATACTGCTTTGAATTAAATATCTATATGATAAATTATGAAAAAGTTATCACCAATTTCTACAATATAACAATTTTAAACACTACAAATTTACCTGCTTTACTTCCGCTGTGACAGAAACAACAAAACTTTAAATTCAAAAAGTAAGAATAAAAAACAACGTTTTTATTCAAACAAAGTTCTCCTAAGGTAGTACTGTAAATAAATAATATACCCTATCATTTGTAACTCACATCCACATTAACGTACTGTAGAAAAGATCTTCAGGTAAATTTAATTTTGTAATTTTTAATTTAACCATTTTACTTATTATTGAACTGTTTCAAATGCAAAGTAATGTTTTTTATCAAAATTTTGAAATTTTTATTAATGTTTCAAATACGGTTATGGACATTTCTGAACATTTTACATTGGAGGTGATTGCGTGAACGTGTCTGTACCTGCGCCTACAAGTATGCTGTAAGAAAGCAAATTTTATCTGCATAATTAAGCTGAACTGGCAAGTAGATTTAACAAAAAATCACATTTTTCAACAACTCAAATTTTTGTAATATATATATATTTTTTTTGCTTTTTAAGTTTTCATTTTTCCTTATTTTTTCTTATCAAATTTTTCTTCACTTGCAAATAAAATTTAATTGTTAAGAATATGAAATTGGTATTCATCATTAACAAAAAGATAAAAAAAAATTTGATGTAATTTAATTTTCATGGATTCCATTTTTATTTAGGAATTTCGGCAAGCAAATCTTCTTTCCAAAAATTCATCACATACCAAACATTTCCACATAGAGCAGAAAACTGCGCAAAAATGTTGACAAAGTTGTAATGCATTAAATTTTGTGTCACTTGTTGCCCAACAGCGGCTAATGTGTATTTGAAATGTCGAAACACTAAATAATCAATTGGGTTGCAATGGCACATCAACATGTATTGTGTAAAGATTAAACCAAACATTGCCGCCATACCACCGAATAACAATGCCTAGAAAAAGATGTAAATAAATTGTATTTCTTTTTGAAACAAAGAAACAAATTATTGCGCTAATTTCTTTTAACATACGTAATCGGCAAGCTGAAATTCCATTTCGTCGTTTTCTGATTCAAGAGCACAGTCGAAACAGACAATTTTATTCACCACTATTGGAATGAATAACAGTGCGGCAGAATATGCGGAAATGTTCATCAAAAATACACTGAACGGTACTCCAAGCTTTTGATACTGGTTATAAGAAAGCTAAATTTAAAACATATTACTTGAATATATATTAAATGTGAAATGATAAAGTTCAATTTCTGTTTACAATATTGTGAAAACCGCCAGCAATTACTGCCATCGGGATGAAAAGAATCCAACGAAAATGAGCATACCAATACGTAGGATAAAACCAACTTAATGAAGACAATATAGCTATTGGAATCTAGAACAAAAAAATACAAAAATCATCGTATTCTTACTTTCATCATTTGATAGCTTTCTATATATATATATTTCTTAATTTGAAATTACATGTTAATAAGGGGCAAAATTTTCAACTTTGATTTATGCAATACATTAAAGATTAAAGTGATAAATAATAAGTCTTTTTTTCCCTAATATTCTTATTGTTCAATTATTTGATTGAATCGATTGATAATTTTAATATTAAAATGTCATTCCTTATTGCAAAAATAAAGGGCGGATGACATTAAATATGATATAAGCGATAATGTTTTCAACAACCTGAATAATTCAAGTTATTTAAACAGCATCTAAAACGTGCATTAACTTTGCCCATAAACAATGCAACGTTATCATTTATCTTAAAAATCGTCGTGTTTCGTTGTCCTAAAATTTGTAGATAAGAACACAAATTTCATGTTTCATTTACCTTTCACGATTTTAAAACAATTTCTTATTATATAAATTTTATCGCTGAAAGGTTTTATCAAATTTTGATTTCCAATGACATCATAACATTGACAGGTCTCCAAAAAATGTGACAACGACATTTGTCATAATTTTCAACCTTTTTGCTTTATTGTTGCTCAAACGAATTTCCTAATATAATATTATATAATCCAATTTAATTAAATTAAAATCTTTATTATATTAAGAAAGAGAAGTTTTCAAGCAATCATATCCCATAAATCCGTATTCAACAACTCACACTATTCACATATGTGATGATGAAAGAAATGGTTTATAAAAAGGAAAATAATTTTTCAACGACTATTACAATTTGAAGTGAAAAAATTAAAAATAAAAACTTACTACAATGTAATAACGGTGTCGAGTACGTTTCAGTCGACTTCCAAGCATCCGATTACAGACAAGCAATACAAAGCCAGTTATACAGCAGTCGAATCCACGAAGAATAAAAAGTCCACCTTCAAGATGACCACTGGCAACTGTATTGATACCAATTGAACTGAACAATCGACTTAAAGCTATCGGAAGCATCTGGCGCCATGGCAACACTTGCCTAGGTACTCGCCCAACCAGTGCTAATATAAGCATGCCGAGAAATGTGAACGCATAATGCATGAAATGAAAATGCCAAAAAGTAAAATTGCTCAAAAATTGCATCGCATTATGCACAGTAGCACACATGAGAGAACAAAACAGATTAACAAAAAAATACTGCATTGTATTTACAGTTGATATTTGTATCGGATCTCGTCCGGTGGTCATTTTTATTTAAAAAAAAATAAACAGCCGACTCCAGTAACAAACAAACAAATAAACAAACAAACAAGTAATACGATATTCTGCTAAACTGTCTTATGTGCTATTGGAAAAGGAAGCACGCTTTAAACAGCCTGAACTTGCTATGGCTAAAAAACCTGAATGTTTTCCATTTTTCACTTGCCATCTTCGACAAGTTAAGAGAGATGACTGACAATGTTTGCTTGTAAACAGGTTTTTCTTCAAATGATGTAGATCGAATTCCTACAAGCTCCGAGTCCACAGAGGTCAAGCACAAAAGGACACCGGCATCTTCATACAATAGAACATCTCAGGCCAAGGTTGGGGCGTCGCACTGCTTTCAACGACCTCGAAAAATTGCTTCAATAATGCACATTTCCCAATTTATTAATATCACCTTTTCCCCCGTATTACATTTTTTCAAACTGCGTCAAAAATTATGAATATATATATGTGTTTTTTTCCGGTTCAATTTTCATCATCTCTCTCATGTTGGATGAAAAACTGTAAAGATATTTTTCGCAAGTGTACTGTAATCAAGCAACTGATAATGAGGAAATGTGTTTTCTTTGTGAAATTTTTTTATTAAAAAAAAACTCAAAAAGACGAAGAACAATTGAAGATGATTGAAATTGAAAAAAAAATACAATTCAGCGTTTTAATTCAGTAGACAAATGTATAAGTGAATATCGTTTTTCTTTTTCATCACTTTGATATCATTTATCTTTCCTTATCAGATTGATGAACATCATTCAGTTCAAATAAATCAGTTCCATACACTGATCACGTGCATATTAATCAGCATTTTCTATAATTTCTAAATGAAATCAAAGCAATTTTTCAAAATTTTATAATAATATTTTATAACTTTAAATGTTTCTTTCTGAGCCTTTCAAATTGCTTTTTCTTGTTCCATAATGAAGCAGTAAAAATGGAAATTTTCGCGTCTAAAACTAGTTCTAACATTCATTATGATACTTTTCAAATAGTTTCACGTAAAATACATACCAGCTTGAGTGCCAAAAAAGCAAACTGTTGCATTGTTGCTAAAATTTCACTTTTAAAGTTAACAAACAAAAAGTACATTTCAAACATCAATTTTAATCGGATCGATTTTACAGTAGTAATTTAGTTTCATTTGTCCATGTGGCGAAAATTTATGATTTATTTCTTGAAATAAGTGATGTTATTTAATTTAAAAATATTAAATTTTAAAATAAAAACATAATAAATCAGCTGCTTATCAAATTTATTCTTTTTAAAATCTTTTCGATTTTATTTCAGTTGGTTTTTGAAATCAAAAATTAATATCATATGACCACGAAACATTTTAATAAATCTAAAATTTATTCGTAGTAAAAGAGTAGTAATTGTGGCATTTCCTGTACAATTTGCATATGAAATTATACTTGAAAATCAATAACGGTATAAAAAATTAATGCAAATAAGAGATTCTAAAATGTAATGAATTATGAAATTTTGAACTTCCATGCTTTATTCGTAATTTTGCTTATATTTTAAATTAATTATTACACACAATGATAATCTTATTTCATTTAATCGTTACCATAACACTGATACGCATGTGTATATTTTTCAATACGTTTCTTAAGTTTTATTTTTTCAAATATTGATTAAATTATTAATGGTATTAATTTTAAAGTATTAAAAATATTCATATATATGTACGTCGTTTGTTCAATGTGATGTTGTTCATGTAGAAGTGTTGGCAAAAAATGGCTTTAGTAAATGTTGGTTTGTTGACGCAAAAAGTGAAGCTGTTTTTTGAGAAGAATCACATTTTAACTTTGCCCGAATGGATTAGTGAATGTTTAGATTATCTCTCAGATGAGTTGGGCAACGATTGTCCGTCTGGTGTGATATTTTTTGATGAGTGCAGTTGAATTTTTCAATTGTAGATTTTCAATTTTTTAAGATGACGAAGTTGTTGATCTTGTTTACAAGCAGTGGCTGTTTTCCGATTTACGAGAGTTCAGTTTGCAAATTTTCCCACACAATTCTGCAAACACTGTTCTAAATGGAAATTATTGTGTTCAAGTATTGGCAAACAATAACTGTTGATTACTATTGTAATTGTCATTGAATTATTTCAGATCAACAGTCTCTTGGATGTGAGCAGATCATTTTACAGTCAATATCAGAGTTTTACTGGCAAGCTTGAACTCGACGACTCGGATAATGATGATGACAATGCGAATGAATTGAAAAATTCCAATGAAAAAGTTTCATCAGTTATATTTGTTTGATATAATAAATAATTTGTTGAACTTTAGACAGATAATGATAACAAAAATTGCCGAATGATCGTACTTGAATTGACAGATGGAATAACAACTTTACGTGCCATGGAATACCATCCCATTCCTCAGTTGGAATTGACTTTGATGCCCGGTTGTAAGGTAGGCTTGGATTGATTCAATTTTCAAGTTGAAGCTTCTCTGGTAAAGTATTTTTCTTTTCCAGGTAAGATTAACAGGTCCGATTCGTTGCATTAATGAAATGTTATTGTTGAAATCTGAAAATATTACTATACTGGGTGGTTCTTGTGACAGTTTGGAAAGTGAAAATTCAACGTTAGCATTAATTACAAAGTAGAGAGAAGTTATCGACAGTATGAAGATGAGGATTACTTTTTTTTTAAAAGGAAATGTTGTTGTTTTACAGAAAGCTGGCGTCAAAGATGCGTAAAGACGATCCAAAGCCTGAAAACTCCATTTCCAAAGGAACCACCAGTATAATGGACTTTTTCAATGTCTATCATGTGTTCGTTTTGCAAGATCAGTTGTTTTCAGTTGAGAAATGTGCAGACGAATCGTGGCAAGGGAGAACATCGTTCGTCACCGGCAGTGCTTTGTTGTTAAATCAGAATGGAAATTGGCCAGATTGGAACCGTGCAACCAATGACAATCTTACCACCGACGACCGGATGTTGGAGCCAGTCTGTTCAGAGCAAGCTTCTCGATTGTCGACGAACAGTGGAACTGGTGTTGCAATGGAATCTGCTTGTCGATTTGTTGACAACGTTACAGAGGTGGATTTGTTCGACGCAGACGAACTGATTTACGATTTACCAACAACAAATCTCGACCATTGTGCTGAACATTCGACATCCGGTGATGAAGCTGAAAGCAGAAATACACCACCAGAATTGTCGGCAGATTTATACGGCGACATTGGTAATCAATTTGAACAACGAACAATCAGCATGATTGTTTTTGCATTTTTTCATCGTCTTCTTTCTTTCTTTCTTTTGATTCTTTTAGCAGATTTCTTTCCTGAAAATGATCCCGAATTTATGGAAATGGAACCAGAAAATCTGCTATATTTGTCAACGAACGTGGCGACAGTGCAGTTGGAAAACAACGCGACGTTGTGCATCGAACACGACATCACCAACGGTATACAGATGAAGAGTTCTTTGAAATTTGAAAAACGCAATTTTGTATACATTGCCGAAATCGTATCTGAACAATTTACCGCCAGTCAAGGCGAATACACGTTGAGAGTAGGAGTTTTTGTTTTTTTGGTTGTTAGCTGTTTTGATGTGATAATTAATTGAATTCGCTGTTCACTTCTTCGCCGCTTCCATTAGGCAATTATTTTGAACATCCTGGGCAAATTGGACACCAACAAAGGCTCCCACTGGTCGTTGATGGTCAAATTGAACGACTCTACCGGATCGATTGATTGTTCACTTTCGGACAGTTTGCTGTGCGAGTTGATCGGCATGAGCGCATCTGAAGCTTGGGTTAGTTATTTTGTTCTTGTGACATTATAAAGGTTCATTGACATCATTGAAATCGGTTAAAATTAATTCCTTTTCAAGGATATCAAGACTCGTCTTTCTGGCGATTTGGTCAGTAGAAATCGAGCACTCCAGGTTGGTCATTTGATTGATTTCTTGCAGCTATATGTTGTTTGTTCACAGATTTATTTCATGCAAAACAAAAGTAAATATGTTGTTGTTGTTGTTGTAGGGTTTGAAACGTTGTGGTCAAATTTTACGTGAATTTGACGGTACGGTAGAAATTCGATTTATTGGCGCTGGCAAACTTCCATTGTTGATCCAGCTTAATCCAAAACAAGTGACCGATCTGTTTCACTGAAAATAGACTCGTTTTATTAATTTATTTATTTTATTGTTCAAATTTTATGTTGTATATATTTTATTTATTTATTTATTAAAAGTTACAAACGAATAAAATTGAACACCAGTATTTTACTTGTGTACTCACTGAGCAATGTTGTATTGTTGTTCATTGGTTGACGATCTTACGAATGTGTTCGACGAGCGATTCTATACCTTGACCACTGGCAGCCGAGATGGCAATCACCGGCGTCTGGGATTGTTGTAACAAGCCGGGCAATTGTAGCACGTCGTTCACGTCCACCCCAGCGGCTATGTCGATCTTGTTGGCAACGACAATTTTCCGTCGTCCAAGCAATGCCTGGTCGTACAGACCGAGCTCTTGGAGCAAAGTTTGCAGTTGGTTGCATGGATTTTGCATCGACACGTCGATCACAAAGCACAAGCAAACGCAACGACGAATGTGGCGTAGAAATTGAAATCCAAGTCCACGGTTCATGTGGGCACCCTCCAATATGCCCGGCAGATCGGCAACCGTAACGCTGAAACCATCTGCGTACTGGATCACGCCTATGTGCGGTTGAACGGTCGTGAACGCGTAGTCGGCTACTTTTGGTCTGGCACGGGATAGTGCTCGGAGCAGAGTTGACTTGCCCACGTTTGGAAAGCCAATCTGCACACAATACGAACAAATCAAATCAAAATGCACACAATTTTGTTGGGCATTATTTTACCAAACCAACGTCGGCAATCAGACGCAATTCCAACTGGTAAACAATGTCCTCGCCTCGACCACCAGCTTCGGCTATTGTTGGCACTTGCCAAGTGGCAGAAACGAACGACTGATTGCCACGTCCACCGGCGCCACCGCGGGCTGCGATGAAAATTTCACCATGATTTTTCAATTCTACCTCGTCTCCAGTTGCAGCTTCACGTCGGCATACTGTACCGGTGGGAATCTGAAATTAAATCGGCGTCAAGCGATAGTGAAAGAAAAAGAAATCAAAATACTCTGATCCAAAAATGATTTGCACTGGCACCGTGACAAGATTTTCCACGTCCATTTTCACCAGCTCTGGCGCGAATAACTCGCGGAACTCTTGCCAACGATGTCAAACTCGAATCGGCTGAAAAAACATATTTGAAAAGTGAAAATTTTCAAACTTTCAACTAAATCACATAGAACAAAAATGAACAACTGTTCACAACAAGCAACCTTGGAAAATGACATGCCCACCGTTTCCACCGTCACCACCACTGGGGCCAGCTTTGCTGTTGCGAAATAAGCGGAGAAAAGCGATCATACCATCGCCGCCGTTGCCACCGATTGTTCGAACAATTTTAAAATCGACGAAATGACTTTGCTATAGAAATCAGAAAGAAATCAATTTCTCATCAACCAATCGCAGAACATGAGCAAATAGATTATTAAATAATCGACTGTTTTCAACGGAACATTTCACTTCAAGCAAACGTAACAAATCTGGACGCTTGTTTCATTAACAAAGAAGATAAAAAATGAAAATTAAATTCATTATAAATAAACAATCAAAAATAATAAATAATTTACAAATATAAATGACTTTTTTCTCATCAACCGCACAATTTGTTTGCAGAATTCTGTCTACGTGCACATTGATGTACAGCAGTAAGTAATGTAATGAAAATGACAAAAAAGTAAACTTTGCCATGGTAAAAATGCATCAAAACTTTCATCAATAGAATAGGATATTGTTCAATTTACTGTATTTCCAGCAGCTCGAGGCTTTTTTGGAACTTTCAATTTGTAACGGTTGTCGGCAGCAGGAGAATCAGCAATTGCACATTGTTTTGTTAAAATTTTCGACCAAGCTTTGAACCCGGGTCGAAGTTTGAAATTGCCGCGCATTGTCCGGCAAAACACATCGCACGAACTATGAAATTTGATGAATTAGAAATTCACAATTACAGTATGCAATGACAGTAATCTTTTGCAATATGCAGGTTAGATGTATGGAAAAGTTGCAATGATTGATTGATCATTTGAAGCACATAATTTTGTTTAACACAATAATTTTATCAAGTTCTATTCAACTTTGAAATTTCCATTTCTCTTATTCGTTGAAAGTAGTCAAGTTGAAGTTGAAATGTGCAATACTCATATATATTGTATTGCACGAGCAAGCGAATTAGATTTTATTATTATTATTATTTGTAAATTTTATTTAAACGAAAAAATTTAAATAGTTGAAATTTTTTTTGTATCATTATTTTTGTTTTATGCCACTGTTTTTCACTGGAACTTTTTTTCTTTTTCTTGTTGAGCGTTATCGAAGAACATACTTTTCATTCAATAGATCCAGTCTAAATAACATCGACAAATGAAATAAAAATTTATTTTTATCAGTAATATTGCTTCGAATGTGTAAACATCAGCTCGATGTAACTGGAAAGTGACGGTGAAAGCAACTGTGCGAGTGCTGGAGTAGAAGAGTATGCTACTAACGCTGTTCCATCAACATTAAATAATAAAAAGTTTCGAATGAGAACAAGCCATCATCATTTGCACTACTAGAAGAAGAACAAAAGCAAAATACTAATAGTTTCAGTTTAGAAAAAAAAGAAAAAGTAATAAATAAAATAAAATAAATAAAATAAAATAAAACCAAAAACTGCATAATTTCAAATGTTGACAGTGTTGTTATTTGCATACATCGTATATCAGAACAAAATTGATATAGCTTGATAAAAATTGTGAAATAGTTCAATAGTAATAAATTTGCCTTTCCATGTAAGCCAACTCGAGCATGATCTGAGAATGCGAACTACCAATCTGTCGAACAATGTCCTCCTGTTGCAACGCGTCGATGTACAAGTAAAGCAGGCAGATGTTGCCATCGATGATGTTCTTCGACGGCTCTGTCAGAGAAGAGTTTGGAAATTTCACCGTACGGTAGTCGTCGACGTTAAGGCCGGCAAACGATGGCAGCATGTCGATCAACAAGCTCTGCAACATGCCCAACAAGCGATACTCCCTCTCCGGCAGTGGTAACAGATAGTTGACACCGCCGTCCGCGGAGGCGAATATCAAGCCTTGCCTTTGCAACACCTCTTGCCTCTTGCGGCCGGCAATTTCATGCGAATGACAACGCATACGGACAAAGGCGTTCACTTGGGAGCCAAAGTGGTAGTCGGCTTGGGGTACCAAACGCTGACCGCCGAGCGAGTCCAACGATTCCGGCAAGTAGACGTAAGTGAAGAGGTCGCCGGCGGCGCTGCTCAGCATGAAGCTCAAATCGGTCCGGTCGGCCAAAAATTCCACGGCCAGCACCTCGTCCGGACGCGGGTCGCGACTGACCAACGACAACGCCTTGTACTCTTCCTGATAGCGAAGCAAGGACACGCCGAAGAACGCGTCCGCGGTCAGAGCCAAATAACGAATCGACGCCATCTGATGCACGTAGACTTGCAAGTCCAAAAACGAGATGCCGACCAGAGCGTTGTCCTTGTACTGCCAGATGTACACTTTCTGACCCATGCCGGTCAACAAGTAGCCGCTCAAAGAGCACAGACTGGTCACCGGACCCTTCTGCTCTTTGGAGTAGACGACTTTCAACTTGAACTTGGTCATGGGCCGATCCGGCTCGGGCACCACCTCGACCACGTCGACGATCAACAGCCGACCCCGTATGAGCACCTCCTCGCCGTAGTTGAGCACGGTGCCAATGGCCAGATAGCTCTGCAAGCCGCTGGCCGCACCTTCGGACTTCAGCTGCACCTCCTGGCAGGCGGTGACGTGTTCGAACTCGTCGAAATCCAGCTCGGCGCCCGGCACTGGTTGCCAACTGTCCGCCGAGTACAGTTGCAACTTGAACTGCTCCGTGGTGGGGAAGATGAAGTGCGGCGCCTCGCGGTCGAACGTCTCGAACTGCTTGTCGTCGCCGATCAGCGTGACCACCTTGTGGCAAGGCAGCTGCTCGCTGGTGGTCAACGCGTACGTGTGACTGTCCATCAAGTAGACGACGAAGTGAGCCGCCCGGCCGAGTTCCACCTTCATCGACGGGATCGACCGGTCGAAGTCGAACTTCGACGGCAAGCTGCTCACCCGCATCATGCCGTCGGCAGTGAAATAGGCGAACGCCCGCACTTGCTTCGGGCTGCAGTAGGGTGCGAACGCGACCACCGGACCGTCGATGTGCATCGGATGCAGACGCAGATCGCCTTGCCTGGACAAGAAGCAAAAGTACGGATATCCGCCGCCGACGAACAAGCCCGCATAGCCGGCCACGTTTTCAAACGGCGACAACTGCCGTGCCGGCGCCTCGTACGCCGGACGATGCTGCTCGATGTGATGTTCTTGGGCTTCACGTCGCCGTTCTCCTCGCCGTGATCTGTTTCCATCGTGTTTGGGCTTTTTTCGTCGCCGTCGATATTGGTCGGAAAATTGAAAATCGTCCGCCAGCAACTTGAAATCGTCTCTGCCAATTCTACGGTGCCGTTGCAAAATTGCCGAATGTCGAACCTTCTTGAACCGCACCGACAGTCGGTAGCGCTCCTGCGGATAGGGGTAGTGGAACGCCTCGTAAATCAGCAGCTGCTCCTCGACCACGGCGAACAAAAACGGCCGGTCCCTGAACGGACCCAAGCCCAGCAGTTGGACCTCTTTGATGCGCAACGGCAGACCTTGCCTGATCACCGAAACGACCGAAGTGCCGGAGCTTGGTCTGTTGTTGTCGTTGTCGTTGCCGTTGTTGCTGTTGCTGTTGCTGTTGATGTTGATGTTGTTGTTGTTGTTGTTGCTGTTGTTGTTCTTGTCGTCGCAGAGTACCTGGAAGCCAAAGCTGAAATGCTGCACCAAGAACACGGATACCAAATCCGGCACCGAGTAGATCTCCAAATCGCCGTTGTCCTTGGCCAACACCAGCCAGTAGGTCTGCTGACCGTCCGAAGTGCGCCGTCGCGCCGGCTCGCTCGGCGTCTCGGATCCGATCGGCTCACCGTACAACAGGAGGTCGTCGTCGTCGACGGGCGCGGTCGGTCGTTTCGACTTCGAACTCGTCGACTCGGCCGTCGGCGACTGCACGTTGTCGACCACAGCAAACGAGCCACTGGCGTCCTTGTACAAGCAAATCGCCACCGCCGGCACGGTGAAATGGAGCCGCTGTTCGGACATCGCCAGTCGGTATTCGCCGCGGTACGAAACCAAGCCGAACAGCAGCACGTGACCGTGACGGACGATCAAAGCCACGTAAGGGTCGACCACGCTCGCCTGGCAGACTTCTTCGAAAACTTGCAAACTTATACACTGCACTTGCTGACCACGGCGGAGCAAGACCAAATTCTCCTTGGTCACTTGCACCACGTAGGTGCCGTTCATCATATTGCCGCAGGCGATTGTTTCGAAACGGATCTCGAAACCGGTGTCGTAAATTTCCGTTATTCCGCTGCTCAACGTGAAAATCACCGTCCGATGTTTAGTGGTCAACAGCATGTACTGCGGTCTGGGTGTCGACGAGCTGTCCACGGATCCGACCAGCTGGGCGCCCACGGACCAAGCATTCAACACGTCCTCGACCTTGGTCTGGGTCAACAGCCGCGGTCGAACGCTGCGTTGCATGACCGTGAACGAGCCGTCGGCGCCCGGTCCGCCGGCCACTAGCCAATCGCTCACGTGGTCGTCGTAGAGGTTGTTGACCGTCGCAGACGACTCGCCGACCGTGATCGTCCTGCACGGTCCCAGGCTGGCCAGTTGGTCGACGCGACGAAAGTCGAACTTGGTTTGAACCAATGTCTCGGCGGTGCACGGGCGAATCAGTTCGCCGTACAGTTGCAAGTCGTCGAGCAGATCCGAACCGGAGTCACGTGCCGGAAACGTCACCGCGTTGGTGGGAACAGAATCGTGCACTGAGGGGGAGGAGGAAGAGGAGGAGCGAGAGGAGTTGCAGGAGGAGGAAGAGTTGGAAGAAGGGGAGGAGGAGGGGGAGGAAGAGGCCGACGACGAAGACGAGCAGGCCGAGGACGAAGAAGACGAGGACGAGCAGGAGGAGGACTTGGAATTTGAAGAGGAGGAGGAGGAGGATGAAGAAGAGCATCGGGAGGAGTTAGAGGGAGATGAGGAAGAGGAAGAAGAAGAGGAGGAGGAGGAAGACGCGTCGGCGCGTACGACCACGTCGACCTGCTCGACCGCCTCGTACGCGTACAATGCCGAATTGCCAATCGCGGAGCCGACGAACAAACAGTTGCTGGACACGCAAGCGCTGACTGTCGACGGGGCGGCACCACGGACAGAACTGCTGGTCAGTAGGATCTCTTTAACCATATTCAAGCGATCGAAGAGCAGAGAAACCACGAACACAAATCCGCTGCGCAGCACCACGGCCGCGTTGGTCGAATCGATCAGTGCCGCGTACGAGCCGTCCAGACTGACCATCAGATCAGACTTGTCCCTGAGCGGGTAGTTGGTGCACTCGCGACCGTTGTCGTTGATCAAAATGCCGCAGCAAGGAACGCTCTGGTTGAGATAGATGATGGAGTTGACGGAAAAGAGCAAAACCCCGCCCAACGGCTTCGGCAACGCCAGCAAAGCGAACGCGTCGAACGGCAAATTGCCCAGCGTCCAAATCACCGCGTGTGTTTTGTCCTTCGGATTCAGGGACACGGCCAAAATTTGGTACGTATCCTGGCGGACCACTACCCGACCGGCGGTGGTCTGCGTCGGCTCGTACAGCAGCAGCAACGTCGGCTCGTAGAAGCCGTGCAAGAAACATATGTCGGTGACGTTGTGCATTTTGGCGTCGATGGCGTTGTACGCCACAGTATAGCTGGTGAGACGCAAGCTGAACGGCCAGCCGGGTTTTTGCGACGGATCGACAATGTTCATACTTTCGTACAAACTTTCCCGCACCAAAGGCAACACAACCAGATGGGCGCCGTAGATGGTCATCGCCGCGCATCTCTTTTCCGGATCCACGCGCAGCATCGGCAATACCTGAAAGCGCGTAAAGCCGAGCTTGAACAAATCGTCCTCGTAGTAGTGCATCGACAGTGTAACCAGACTGTGCGTCTCGATGTCGTATCCAACCACACTCAGCTTCGCATCGTCGATGGCCAACAGAATCACGTCCAATTGGAAGCCGGTCAGCCGGGCACTGGCGACCGAAGCCAGTCGACCGTACACCGGCTCGCTGAGTACCAATTCCAATTCAGCCCGGTTCGTCGGACATTGTCCACCACCGCATGTCGTGGTATCGTTTTTCAACTGAGCCGGACGAAGTTTGTAAATTTTCAAATACGAATCACAAGCGACCACCACTTCCCAGTCATCAATCTGCGTGAAATGACCGAACACAGACTTGTTCACCGCTGTTGGAGCATCAGTTTGCCGATGAACCGCGTACATGCTTGAAAATTTCAACTCATCAAAAAGACGTCAATACTTATACCTACACAGTTAAATAAGACAGTTTAAAAAGTGTTAACAAAAGAAAAAAAAAGAAACTGAAACAACAATTTTTTAAACATTTTCTTTAATTACACTAGTCAAAATAAATAAAATTTTAACTTCCTTTCATAGCTAACAAAACTAAAACACAACAAACAGAGAGATCTTAAAATATATGTAAAATAAAACTTTCGCTTGCTTGCTTGCTTGCTTGACAAGCTATTTTGTTTGAAATGCAATCGCAGAACAAATTCATTGCATAACTAAAATTAAAAATCATTGTTGTCAACAAAATCGATGCATAATTAGCATGTTGTACTTCAATTTACACACTAATGAAACTAATTAAATGATGGCATTAGTTTAGGCAAAAGAAAATTGCGCCATAAAACTGCAAAAGTGTAACACAATAAAGTTACAGTAAACTATTAAAGCAAGGTCAATTACAGTTGCACAAAGTTAAAAATTGAACTATTCAATTGCTGAGCTTCTTAAAGTTTCAGACTATATTATATTTATTTTAAAATATATTTACCAAAATTTTCCTTTGGTGAAAATTAAATTAAAAAATTTTTGATATAAACTCTAAGATTTACCGTACTCAGTGATATTTTGAAATTATGAAAACAAAAAAGAGCAAATGAAGAAAATTTAATTATTATAAATTTAATTTTTTCTGTTTATACTTATTAAATACTATTGTCCTTTTGCATTTTACGAAAAATAATTTACCGTAACCATAAGGATGGATAGGTGTATACAGTATTCATCATTAACAATTTTTACGTCTTGCAAAACAAATAATAAACTGAAATGCAATTTTAATTTATTAATTTTTGTTAATTTAATTTTATGCAATTTTCCAATTAATTTTTGGCTAACTTTTTTAACCTTTTAATTTGTTCTTTTTTAATATGAATATTGCTAATTTTCATAAATAAATCGTTCATTGTTTGCAGCACTTTATTAATAATCTATTATATTGTGTTCTTCTTTATTAATTTCAATGCAAATCAACTCGGCATATATGTGCTGCTATGTTGCGCACAAGCAGTTTTTGTAAAGTTAACATGAATTATTGCATAATTGTTCAAACTGTTCCAAATCGAAAACACAACCATACGAGTCCGTATGAGGACACCGATCAACAGCAACTTCCAACCATTTGGACAAGTTATTCTGACAAGTATGCGTGACAATAATTGGCCATGGCGGTGGATGACTGTATGTTTCTGGCGAGATCATGTGACTTCGATCTGAAGCGAACTTCTCGACGTACAATTTAGCATCGACAACGCGAAACAGACGACTAATCGACGCAGTGAAATGAAAAAATCACACAATCAACATGCTGGCATTATTGTACTAATAAATATTGGTGACAATATACCGATTATGATGACTTTCGCAATCAGGACGAATTGCCTTTTCAACATACTCTTTCGCTGAACAAGGAAATTGCAATGTGGTGTCCAGATCGAATATCAGCTCTCCTTGCTCGTCGTGATGAAGCATTGCAAAAACGTGATAGTCCTGAATTGAAAATAAACTTTAAAAAAACCACATATCAATAAAAAGCAAGCAAATGACAAATGTCAAGTCCACTTGCACACACCCAGACGACGAAACCTTCAAAATTTGGATCACCAGTTCTTTGATGCCACAGTGAAACCTACGATTGCAAAAGAAAAGCAAAACAAAACAAAAAATGTAAAAATTGACATCCTCTTCAAATTATACAGTTGACTAACTTTGCGTTTGCAATTTGTGAGAAAGCAAACCCGACATTCTGAGGATGGAAAAGCCTGAATCAATTGTTTGCTCAAATGCCAGACGTTCTCTTCACTGCAAATAAAACGCACTCAATCAATCGAACAAAGCAAAACAAATTTTCCAAACAGTCCATATTAAACAAATAAATTTAATTAATTTACCAATATTGTGGTGTGTATAAACAATTTTCTCGTTTTGGAAATTCCATGCTCCGTAATATGACTATTTGAAATATGAGAGCACTGGCTAAAAATTACATGCAATACGCATCAGAATGATTAACAAGAAAAGAAGCAATTTCACAATATACAATTAAATTACACTATTATAAAATATGAGTTAAAAAATCAACACATAAAATAAAAACAATAGTCTGCTTATGATGAAAAGTTTATTTGTAGTAAGGTTAAATTGGACAATTGATTTGGCAGAATACTGTCAAATATTTCTCACTGCTTTTTCTAAATAAACAAACGCAAATATGATGAACATGATTTCACTGACGATCAGTCATTTTCACGTCGAACGAAAACATGTTATAAACTGCGTAAAGAAGGAATAATTTTTGGGATAAGGATGGTAATAGTAAGAATAATGATTAGCATAAAAATACCAATTAGGCGAAACATATATTTGGCATGCATTACTTCGATAAGTCAAAAAGATCAATATATGAATAATTTAAAAAAGAAAACTTTTTCAAGCAGTGAGCAATTGCAGATTAGGTAACACGATATATATATATATATATATATGTATGTATATGTATATATATACATGTATGTATGAATATAATATGTATATATGCATAAATACGTATAAATACTTGCGTGTGTATACATGCACACACACACACACACACACACACAAATAAATGTCTGTGTATATATGAATTATGTCTCAAATAACTCAGACTAACGTCACATGTTAGAAAAAAAATACAATCCAAAAAGGAAAAGACGTTGCACCAAGTGCAAGCAAATATACTAGGGCAAAAAATCAAAAATATAGTTTCAATATGGATGCCATACGCGGAAACTATTAGAGAAAGGTCTGCGTCTTTGAAAGAACAGATAAGTAAAATAAATATCTATATTAAAAGTTTCTTCGAACCATTAATTGATGGGCAAAGAAATTTTCAGAATGTAAATAATGCAGGAATTGGTAGATGCGCTTCTTTTTTTTTTGTCTTTTTCTGAAGATGCAAAACATACGATAATTTTTACCAGTAAATACGGGATAAGTTGATAGCAATGAAAACTAACAAAGTGGAAAAAATGAAATACAGCTGTCAAAAAATTCAAGACAGATTCAATTTGTCAGCAATGGCAGCAACCAATGCGGCACCTCTGCCGCTTCCATCACCTGCTTGAACGAGGTGAAACTAGAAATAGAAAGCAAAAAAATTAATGCAATTATAAATTATTATCTTTTTTTTTAAAAAAATAAATTTCAAAAATTTACATCAATGTTCGGGTCTAACAATTCGCGAACTTTGTCTTTAACCCAGGAGTGCAAAAATGGATGAAAACGATAAGTAGATCCGTCGATTCCAACAATTGCTTTCTTCTTGCCAATACGATTCAGCACACAAGCTATTGCTAGAGAGAAAAATAAAAGTGAACAACAAGCACTTTGTTGAAAAAAAAATGAACAAGCAAAATTACCAGCAGCGCATAGATTGGCAGATCGTCTTGAAACTGTCATGCACACTTCACGCAATACAAGTAAATCACTGTACACATAAGTTTCAATTCCAAGTTCATCGAGGATTTGTCTTGTTTGAACCATGTTTCCGCCTTCGTCGCTAAAGTCATACATAATATCATATCATTAATTCAATAAGCAAAATTGAAGATGACTACAACATACGCTAATATTTCAGAAATGAACTTGGTTGGAAATGTGTTCGGTGTGAACAATAATTGAGAACCAACGCCACGGAAGATCAAATTTCCTTTGACAAGCTTCTCAACGACCAATCGCACTAATTCTCCCATGTACATGCCGGCAACCATTTTGTCAAAGCTAAATAAAATATGAAATTGAAAAACAGCAGAATAGAAAGATTAACCAGTAAAACCATTACCATTGAACGCCAGGATGTACAGATCGTTCGTCCACAATGCGATCGTATTGAGTTTTGATAAATTCTGCTTCACCACCATCTCCGAAACCACCCCATTCGGTATCAATAATCATCTAAAAATGAACATTGACAATAAAGAACGTTGAACATTTTTACGTTCAATTCAATATATTCATACTTTCTCATAAGGAAAATCAACGCCTTTCAATTTTGGAATTTTCTTAACATCTTCCATGTAGGATGCGTTGGTGCCAGTAGCTGAAAAAAATTGCATTGATTTTCTTTAATTGAAATCATTTAAAAAAGAATCTCAACAAATATCTTACCGACAATAACGCCAAGCTCACATTGTCTCATGTCATGAGCTGTAGCAACCTGCGTACCTACAGTATCATTCATCAAAGCCATAACAGTGATTTTCAAGTTCTAAAAAAATTATAAAACTGTTAAAAGAAAAAATTGCACTTATTAAAAGATTTGACAAACTCGTTTGTGAATTGCAGTTTGTAACAATTTGACGACATCTTCTCCTTCGACGCCTGAAGCATTGAATCCTTTAGTCCAACGCAACAGTTTGGCTGAACGAAGGCTGGTTTGATCGCATGGATAGCTGAATGTGAAGCCCATCTTAATCGGCTCGTCCAAAAGATTCTTGTTACGCAAGACGGTTTCCATACAACCAGCAATAAAGTCAAAAAGCTAAAAATAAACCATTTTCATGAAGAAATATTTCAAAAAAAAATTAAACGATTAAATAATATATATTGTCACACGGAAGGCATTTCCTCACTTTGACGTAGAATCCGTGTTCGTGCAATTCCTAACTATCAGTAAGAAGTAGAAGAAAAAAAATAATGCAGGAAATTACGTAATTTCTAATACCTCGTTGAAAAAAAGACAAAGTGAACAAAAGTACACATAAAACATAATTTAACGCTTATATTCACCTCTTCGCCAGTGCCAGTCATTGCATTTTGTGGCATACGGAAATTACAACTTTCGGCACTACTATCGTCCGCATTGGCAGCAATGTGCATCAACATCACTCTCAAATTGGTGCCACCCAAATCAATAGCCATATATTTTCCACACTCTATATAAAATAATTATAATATCGATACCAATTTACACAACACACACACACACATACCAGTTCCATCTGGTAAAACAGGCACAAATGATGGTAGCATAGCTATTGTTGAATCTTTCAGTCCACCAGCTAAGCCGCTGGTCATCTCCCGGTCCATGATGTACATCATTCGACGTAAAGCGTCATTGTCTAAGATGAACTCGGCCAACACGGATTCCAACTAAAACAAAAATAGTGAATTTTAGAAATAAAAAAAAATCATCAAGAAATCTGCTTTGAATTCTATATTGGAATTTCATTTAAAAGAATAAACGGTCCCCTATGCATTTAAACATTCTCCTCCAACAGTTAATTCACATAATTTTGTTAATATTCCTGGGAAAATTTAATTCCGGTGTAACAAAAATACAAATGAAAAAAAGTCTACAAAACTAACAAATTGTACCTAATTATTTTTAAATCTTCAAATTAGATTTGCAATTCATTTGATGTATTGTTGAAAATTAATAAATGAAAAATAAAAGAAGGATGAAAATTGTCGCAAAATATACATGAAGAATACGTATAGATTTTATTTTCTGGTGGCATCGGCTAAAGTGATTAAATTGACTGGATGATGACTAATCAATGACAGCAGAGTGCACTTGGATTTCATGATTGCATCATATTATGTATATGTCTGGCGTCACTGATTGCGTTTCGTAATCTGGCGTTGAAAACAAATGAAATTAACACGACAAAATGGAATTGCGTATTTTCCAACGTATCAGTTTCAACATGTTTCCACTTTCTGGTGTTTTCAAATGAAAAATTCCACATGAAACACCTCCAAAGTAAGCAGCAGTAAAAAGGATATTAATTGATGAATTAAACAGAGTAATCAATTGAAATGTGAACATTTCTGAAAAGCATACGCAAATGATGACGCTTGACAAACAGATGACATTGTTAAACCGTTGATGACAAAAGTCGATAACAACAAAACGTATGAACTAATAAATAAACAAAGCACAAATGTATATATATACATATATATTTGTTATATTTGTTTGTTTATTTACATACACATTTGATGAAACGTGCGTGTTGTCTGACGTTGGCAGACGTGTCGGTTGAACCACCTTCAAAATATGCACGTCCCACGTAATTCGCGTGCCTTCTCGTCTCAGGTACAACTTAATAGACTGACTATTCATCAATGACTATGAGCAAATTTCGATTTCCAATCTTGATCAAGCTTACCAATACCCCCCCCCCTTTACAACATATTAACGATCCATTTCTATTATCGTTGTTGTGAGATTTTGTTTTTTCCAAATTCCAAATCTAAGCACCATCACTGACGTTGGATTTGAAACATCAGATACAAATAATGAAGATGCAGCTTGTATTATTACCATGGTCAGTGGAAGAATGAACGTGAACACCGGGAGAAGAATACGGTCGTTCACCTGCTTGATGTTTGGAAAAATGCATACCGCACGTAGAGTAGAACAACATTTTTCACGTTTCGGGGCCGTTGATCAATGTCAATACCAATTACAATTGTAGATTAAATGATAAATAAATAAGTTGTTGTGTTTAATGTTGAAAATTAAAATATTAAAAATTAAAACTGACCAGATATTGAACGTGAAAAATGGCAACATCGACGATGATATTGTCGATTAATAATTGAAATGAAATTGAATTGAAAGCTTGTTGAAGATGAGATGTAGAAGAAAAAAAAATTTCACCTACCGTAAATTTTTGCTTTTTTCTTTTTAAAGCTTCGGTAATAAATTGGACAATGGCAAACATCTTTCTCTTATTCAATAATTCCAAAAAGCAAGATCGACAAGAATTGACGATTTGAAGTGTGATTAGACGAACAACGATGTTAGGTATAGAAGAAGAATGGCAGCATAAAAATCGCTAGATGCAAGCTGAAAAAAAATTAAAAAAATAAGATTACGAATGAATAAATGAATAAATAAATGAATAAATAAATAAACAAGTAAATAGAATTAAATTGTTCCCTATTTGAATAGAAAAAAAAGTGTAAAATATCCGGATGATCATGAGGTGAAATGGAAAAATTAGAGGGAATGATTTCTCAACACTGCAGTGAAGTAGTGAGTGACAGAGTTGCTGATCAACAAGAAAATGATGAACGGCCTGAGTTTGAAATCGATATTTTTCCACGCATGTCGTATTGATATCTTATTATTCTATTGGAAAATTTCACCGACTAGAGAGAAGGATGAGGAAAAGAAGAGAGAGACGGGTGGGTGGAGAGGGAAGCAAGACGGGCAGACAGCAGACGGCCAGTTGAATATGTGTAGCATATATATATATATATATATATATATATATATATATATATATATATTATATATATATATACACAGAGACAGAGACAGACAGCTCTGCTGATAGAAAAGATGCGTGCGTTGTCGGCCGGCAACAGCCGCGCACGAGACTGCTGCTGACGAAAGCAGAATACCCATCCAGACACTGCCAAACACACGCCGCCAAATAGTAAATAATACGAATTTATTTAAAGCAAGATTTAAACTACCAATTGATGGATGGAGACCAGTTTTGTCATGTTTGCTGGTTTTTTGTTGTGCATGCTGCGATTTTCTTCTTCTTCTTCTCACAGTCTCAACAACAACAACAACTCCCACTACTATTAACAGTACACAACGATACTGTTGTATACCGTATTGATAGTCGGTTCACATTTTGGAATCAGAAGACCACAAGCTCCGACATACAGACGACAACAACAACAACAACAGACGCCGGTGATTTATCAGCATCTAAAATGGCGCCGCGTCTTGATGAAAGCGTCGAGTCGAATCCGTGACCGGACCAATGAAATGCTGCCGGCAATAAAAATGAAAATATCACCAAATTTGACAATTTTCAATACAACCTTTCAACTTAAAATATCACATACACTGACATAAAACTAACCTGTACCTAAATAACACTATAAAATAATTAATAACAACAACGGTAGAAGAAAAAAAAACAAAACAATTCCACTCTGATCAGTAAAATTTCCACGTTGCATTACCAGTAGTATGTTTCCAGCATGATTGGGCGATGAATTATGCTAAAATTTCTGGCCAAGAACAACGTTAGCAATTTTTGCCCGACTTCGCTTGCGGTTAGTCGGTCATGACCGAGGTGATCAATAATATGTTCTCCGTTTTCTACAGAAAGATCAACTGACGTTTTGCGATTTTCAAGTGTTGTACACTAGACACCAGCCGTGAAAAACTCCATTTACCAATTCTAATCACCGTGTCTGTCTGTCTGTCTGTCTATTCAACCAACTTTGTCATTCACATTCAATATAATAATACACAAACTAACCGCAATATAGCAGACGATGGTCCAGCGCAGCTGAGATAATTGATCAAGCAAACACAAGCTTCTTCTATATACATACAGCAAAGAATGCAGCACGTCTGCGTCATTTCAACCAACAGCCAATTGCTACACGTTAGCATAGCAACAGCGATAAACTACACCTTGCCCGTGGCATTATTTTCACTTATACGCACGCTGGCGGCTTGGATTCAATTTTGATTCTGATAGTGCATTATTGAAAATCAAGTTTTCATTGTTCAACCTAATTGGACACTTTTTAAAAACTGAAATTGCAACTATTCCTCCCCCTCAACTCTGACAGTCAAACATTGGAAATGTGATTGAATCACAAAATACGTGAATATGAAGCTAGCTAACTTTTAGCCACGCTAACATCTGCCTCCATCAGCCAAAATATTTTTACAATTTAACTTTTTTTTTCTTATTTGAAAAAAAATGGAAGAACCAGGAGAAGATTTTCATTACCATTTTATAGAATTCAATTGTCTAACTTCTCCACTTACCGATCTTGGCAATAGCTTCGACGTTCGGATATTCAGTAGTGTAGAGTAGAGTAGCGTAGAGTAAAGCAGCGGAGCGCAGCAGATCAGCGGAGAAAAATGACTGCAATGAATTTGCAGCTGTTTATATACTGCTTGATCTGACCTTTTAACCTCGTAGTATAGAACAACGGATAATCTGATGGCCATTGTTCAGTGCAGATCTGACACCAAAGATAGATATGATATGGATCAGCAATAATCCCTATCCATTGTGAACACCGAGGTCACGGTCAAGATATATAGATATGATAAGTTCAGCAGCAAAACAATAGCCCAAGTACCAAAGAACGAGCATACGTTTGGGCAGATGATTGGCTATGTGTATGCGTTGGTGCGGCTTAATGAAGCTTTCTTCAATAGATTATTATTGTTATGATTGCACAGAAATGTCAGAGCACTTGACCAGCGTGAGCAGCTGAACAATGACGCATGGACACGCAACAGGCCAATTCACCAGCAGGGGTCGGCGCCAGAACGACTACAACAATACTGAATGTGAAAAACAAAAATATGTTTACATACCTCCGCATTATTATATTATTACATATTATGTTATGCATATACATACATATATATATGTGCGTATGAAAAAAAAACCTTCACCCAGAATGTTAAATGAAATACTTTCACTTTGCATTAAAATATAATTTCATACAAACAGGTTTAAAATTAATAAAAATTACTTCACTGACAAGACGAAAACTTTTTATTTCAATTACCTACTAACAAAACTTATTTAACTAGAAACATAATTCAAGTTGCGTTAATGCTTCAATTATGAAAAATACATTTACAAATAAACCATTTATTGCAAGAAATCAACATGAATAATTTTGTTTTATACAATTTTTCTGCAATTCGAATGCTACAACAAAATCCCAACACCAATGGATTTCTCCAAACGTGCAATCTGTATTGTTCAAAAATTACACTTCAAAACTTTACATTATTCATTGCAGTTTCCAAACTAATTACGAATCTATAAAAAAGTTATTGAAACAATGTGAAACAGTATTCCTTGTAAATACTATTAAAAATTGAATTGCGCTTTATGGTTTAGCATGCAATTTTAAATGATTCAGCTTTTCAAAAACTACAACAATTCTCTCAAAAAGAAAAATATAAACCCCAATTTATTTAATTTTGCGCTATGCACAGTTATAATATTGCATTGCAACTATAGGAAACTCATGTGATAATTCAATATGACTCTTGTAGCTAATATTTCTAAGCTTTCTGAGCGCCAGGTAGGGCAGCTTGTGGATTCTTCATCACTAAAATCACAATATCGCCGCGCAGAAACATCTTTGATATGAAACGATCTTTGTTCACAGCATTTCCCTGAAGCAGAGAGGAAAGAGGAGGAATGAATGGAATTAAGTAAAAATTTTCTTTTAACATCTTTTAACATTACGCGCTTCTGTCCTTTTCCAACTCTAGGAATCTCTGTCCACATTTCTTTTACATTTTCCAAAATCATATTACAATGTCGATCAAATGCTTTAACACGAGCGATCAATTTTCTATTATGTCGACAATCAATCAATACCTATTATTATGAGAAATATATTACAAAGACAAAATACATGATAACACATGAAATATAATTCAACATGTGAGACAAGATTGTAAACAAAACAATATATTTGATTAAAGCTGAACAAATTGAACAGAAAATACCTGCGAATTTGTTCGAACTGCGTGAGTTAAAACAGACAATGGACCAACTTCAAAATCTTCGGTTTCTTTCTGCGCTAATTCTTCCGAAGTCATTTCAGACTTCGGTTTCTGCGGTTGACTAAAATTGAAATGAAAATATAAATTTCAAACTGACAAAACTGATATCCATTTACCTCTGAGTGGCAGCCATTCTACAGATATACGAGAAAAATTTTCAGAAAATTGATATTCGCACTGCGCAATGGATAATACAGTATTCTAAATAAAAATGATTCATGTTCACAAATAGTTATAACAGGGGTATTTCAAAAAATATGCCTTCAAAAATAAAAATAATTAAATTAAGAAACAGCATTCACTGAAATTAACAAATAATTTTCAAAATAAAACTTTTCTAATTAGTTTATGTAAGAAAATTTAAAAATTCTTTTTTCTAAACAACTTTGTTTGAAAATCAGTCACTTGGTGAGTGCAAAGCTGTAATAAAAATGAGGTGAATAATTGAACTAAGATTAAGTTTAATTCAATAAAAATAAGAAAGTTTTTTTCACAAAGACTGATTTCACCCACGCTTATTGCTGTAACAGTAATTTCGAAAATTTATTTGTGTTGTATTTCAATACTGATTAATGACAGTGTAAATGGCATCGTAATGACAACACAACCAAGCAAAAAGTTTAACACGCGAACGCCACGGACGACGCTAACTTACAATCATTGATTACTGTAATATGTTCTTGAATGTATTTTTAAATAATCTTGTCAATGTGTTCATTACATCATGTAATTTATAACAATCCGTATATAGTTTTTATTTTCTTATTAAACATTTTATATTGAAAATTTTTATTTTTGAAATTTCAAATGCTCGTTAACGTTTTAATTTTATTGACTAAACAAACCAGCAATTGTATACTGTAATATATTTTGTTCAGGTGTCAAGGTGCTTTCTGACAAGGCATGCCAGTTTTAAAATGATAAAAAAAATACATATTGTTAAAAAAAATGTATTTTTTACGATCATACATTTTCAAACTTTTTAATTAAAAGTATTTAATTCACAAGATTACTGTATTTTAACAACTATTACAGTATATTCACTTACAGGTAACATTTAAAAAATTATTATAAAAAGTATTTTTAGCACTTTTACTGATTCTTTTTTTATTTATAGTTTTTCTGTGATAATTTTTATTTACTTTTAGTAATTTTTTGCGTTTTCTGAATGACAATAAATTATCAGTAATGAAAAGTATTCAAAAGTGTCGCATGTATTTTATTTTGCACAGTAGTAGACCGTATTTTGGCGTTTTAACGTATATTTCAGGCTAATTTGATTAAATTCAATTTTTTTTCATTCATTTTAAATTTTTACAAACCTAGTAACGGACCCAGCTTAAAATTTGTTAATCAAATTGTGTTTAAAAAGATCAATTCAAGCATCCGAATTTTTCACAGTGATCGTTTAGAAAAGTTATTTTTTCATGGCATCCACCACCATTGAAATCTTCAGTTGTTTTTATTACTTGAAATAGCAGTGCACAGGATGCTTTTTTTTACATTTTATTGAAAAAGAAGCTACACAAATTTTTGTTCAGCCATAAATTTTGACTTTGAACACAAGTACAAAAACGAAAAACATAAAATATCGTTGCAGCTAGTTGATATGAGAACAATTTTCGTTGACCAGTGTTGTTCATACCTGCATCAATGAACCGGCTGCACACGCATTGAACAGAAACAATGTAAAGCGAAATAACAGCAACAATAATAATAATGATAATAATAATAATGATAATAATAATAATAATAATAATAATAATAATATGCACATCGTACAAAGAAAAACTCAAATAAAGCAATAATAATGAAAAATGCAAACAAACAACTTGTTCTAAACAAATGTTTGCTCTGAGAACGAAGAACTGCTGCGTCAAACAAGAGAACAAACAGAGAAACCCGAAAATCAGTGAGAGGAGAAGGTTAACAAGCAATAGAGGAACAAATCCCATCACCGGCACGTTTCATTACTGAAAACACTAACAAATGCAAGGGTAACAAAAACGGAATAAGTAACATAACATATATAGAAAAGGTATTATTTACAACTGCAAAAAGTCAATTATTGAGTGTACTCATCAACGAGAGACCGTCTGTCTGCAAACAGCGCACGAATCATTGATGACCAACCATCGGTCAATACAGGACACGTGGTAAAAATGACCACATCTCAAAATACGGATGAACTCGTCGTGTTCTATTTGACTCAAACAAATTGTGCAGAATTGTTCATTTACATCACTACCACCACACTCATCTCTCCCTCGAGCAGCATGCCGATTGTGAAATCGGCATGTGCTCGAGTTCGAAATCTCCGCTCTTGTGGCCCCCCTTGGCAGGTCATGAAATTCCATCGCCATGTAGACCATAACACGAGCATCCATGTCCCAGATGGGAAATTCATGACGAATAAAGTAATTATTTTCGTCGTCCGATTCATTACTATCCTCATCTTGTGGCAAAATTCGACCTTCGATTACGTCTTGCTGCAAGTCTCTTATTACTTGCAAGTTTGGATCTAATTCTTCATTGACGCCCGCATTGCGATTAAACATGCATCCATTTTCAGGGGCATTTTCATATCCTCTACCACGCATTCTGTCCCGCACTGATCTCATTAAATGTGCACGTTCGTGCAGCCAACGGGCATGCATATTACGACGTTGTTCAAGTTGCTCGCGTTGACGAGCCAAGTAATGGCGTTGTTGCACCGGCACGTTATCATTAACCCTCTCTGGATAAACTACATTTCGGTTGTTTCGAAGTGGATCTATGTACACTGGCATTGGAGGAACTCTCGGAGGAGCTGGAAATTGAGCCGAAGCTCGTCCATTCTGGGCATCATTGTTCTGTCGAGAATTCGACGGTTGCAAATGAGAACAGTCAATTGAAGCTTCCGACGAATTCATTCTATCAGATCTATCAGATGTATCGTCAGGTGAAGAAGCGTCGCTTTCAAATGCACTTCCTTCGTCTCCTGTCACTGATTCCTCTGAATCTGTGTCTACAAAAAATGAAATAAAAAAGTTATACAAAGTAGATTTAAAAAAAGTTTCAAACAATTTTAAAATATCACAACAAAATTTAAAATTACATTCAATATTAACTAAATTAAATGAAATATATAGGCAAATTTTAATTTCATAAACAATTCAAATTTATCAACCAACCCTGCACACGAGGCGTCGTCGCTGGGTTTCTTAGAGCGAAAATATTCAGACTAGATTCTTCTTCGCGATAGGTCACCAAAAGTTGAGGACGAACAAAACGAGACGGATCTGAAAAATCAGAATTATCATACAGTTTAATTATATCAAGTATGCAAATTTCACCTTCATGCTGTGCGACGGATACATTATTATCTAACCTGGGCGGATCAATTTCACCTTCTACATCTGCCATATCCGCCTCTTCGATAGAATCAGATTCAGAAATTTCATTTTCAGTTTGTATGGCAGAATGATCACTGTTCATAGCAGACGAAACATCTGCTGAATCGTTAGACGTGTCAGATCTCAAACTACTAAAATTGGACATCTCAGAGGAATCTGTTGAGGGAACGGGTGTATCACCAAAGCTGGAAGAAGTGACTGTTGAAGATGAACTGTCTTCATCTAACGCCGAACATTGCATCTCTTGCTTCTTACACGGGGCTTCTGAACTTGATTCATTCATCTGGGAAGATTTACGTTTAATTCCTTGTTTCTCTTCAACAGTTCTGGGCTCCAACATTTGCTTATTACACGGTACTTCTGAAGTTGATCCATTCACCTGGGAAACTTCACGTTCAATTCCTTGTTCTTCTTCGTCTGTACTGATGCTCGTAATATCATCTATAAATAACAAATCGGAGAAAACGTTTAAAGTGCATTACCTTTAAAAATATCAAATCTACAATATTTTAAACACAAAACAATGTATTTTTTGCTCCGCCTGAATCAAGGCATTTCTCAATAAAAAATATCGTACATATTGTTATTTCAAAAACAAATACTACATTGAAACATTATTTCATAAACCATTAAAATAAAAAACGAAATTGAAGTACTACCAAAAGACTTGCTTTTCAAATAAAATTACAGTAAATTCTACACATTTTAGTAACTTTACAAAAGTATTTTCCCTGAATAAATAAAATTAACATGCAAATCTAATTTTTTGAAATTCAAAAAATAACCTTAATGACAAATAATAAATCATTTAACAAAACCACGCGCAACATTTAAAATGACTATAATGTACATTATGCATAAATCACAACTTTTACTTAAAAAGTTATCTAATCGAATCAAACACAATTAATCTATCGTTTACAAAACTGCTTATCATAAAATAACATTGAAAACTGACCAATTCATGTAAAAGCATTCCGCTTTTTGATTTAAAACAGTTCAAAAATTTTCTCAGATGACTAATATCGAAATCATAAATTAGTAACCATCCGATTAAAAAAAAAGTTTACACTAATACACTAATAGTTTACAGTTTAAACGAATACTCAAATACAAATCAAAATAGTCTTTCATCCATACCATATGGAGAGTATTTAGCGCTATCGGACTCATCGGAACTCTTTGAAAGGTCAGACTCATCGGAACTATCTTTTTTGTTATTCATTATAGATTTATAAACTACCAATAATAACTACCAATCGAAAACTTCTTCAGTAATCTTTTCACCAAAAAATTCTCTTCGTCAGTTCTGAAATGAAGCTAAACTGAAATTCAATTTTCAAACAAACACTCAAATTCATAATTAAACAAATGCTTACAAGGAAATATACAAGATGTTGATGTTTCCTAAATGGCCAAGCTTCTATCTCAACTACCACATACACTGCACCTACCAAGCAAAAGTCAAATCTAAACCAACCGGCACTTCACGAGCGAACGAAGACAAATAATGATAATAATTTTTCTGACAGTTTATATAGGTTTTGAAAATGACAAGCAAGTTTTCAATAGAAGTTTCTAGAAATTTCTTTGTTTTAATAAAAATTCGAACAATATCTTATTATTTTTCGAAAAATATACTCTAATTTAAAAATAAAAAATAGTGTATTTAAAATTATAATTAATTTTTTTCTTATTCTTTCGCATTAAATCTCTATCTTACGTCTAATTTGAATCATTTTGAATTTAATTCAGAGCCATTTAACTTAAATATTCATTACTTTAATGAATTTTGATAATAAAATTTAATTTGAACAGCTTTTTCGTTTTCAGAACATTTTAAAATTTCGAAATTTTAAAATTGGTCACAAATATATTAAACATAACTGATATAATGAAAATTATAAATTCGATTTAAAAAATCTCACATTATACTTATGTTATATCATAATCATTTCAAATATGTATAAAATATGCATTTTTTGTCAATATTTTTGCCAACAGATATATTCAAAAACAGGCCAACTATAAAATGTGAAATTGTAGCCATGTTCGATGTTGTTTAAAGATAAAAAAAAAAACAATTTTAAGATTTTTAGTTATTTAACTAATCATCATTCAATGATCATTTGCCACAACTAGTGAAATGTTCATGCAAACGTTGCAAAAAAAATTTATTTGCATTTTCTTTACAAGTTTACTAAAAATTTTAATTTCTTTGAGAAAGCAGAAAACTATTTTTGGTTTTAAATTGAGACAACACAAAAAATGGTTTGTCAATCACAAGCAGATGTTTTCAATGAAATCTCAAATTTATTATAAATGTAACATAAAATTGAACATTTGTTTTGCTTTTTCCGTCACCTTCAATAAACTGTTGCTTTAAAAAAATCGTTAATGTTTACTTCTACAGATTTTAAATTTGTGAATGTGCTTTTGTTGCCTCTTTTTTTAACATTCCGAAAGCTTTTCGGACTTTTCGAAGTTAACTTATACGATAAACAGGCATATTTTACCGCAACTGAGCTCAAAATATTAAACAAAGAATGTATTATTAGTTCTGCTGTGTTGGGGAGCATTTGGTTAGCATGTAGTGAGCATCTAATACTTCTGGATTAACCACAATTCAAATTCTTGACAATGTTTTTCACCAAAATTCGGCTGTAAACTTCGATGGTTGAACAATTTGAATTTGTTTTTTGTTGGATATTTGAAATTATAATCTAGCTATTTCGCATTTCAATGGAAAATAAACGATAAAAATGAATTTCTTTAATTTTTATCAAAATTTCTACTTTCTACTCTTTAAAGAGATTTTCAATTAACATACTTTCTTAATTTATATTATCTATTTTTATACAAGTATTACGAAAGAACAAAATTAATAATAACAAATTTACTGTTCAAAATAATTGTAAAAAAAAGTGTATGTTTATTTGTTGAATTGCTTATACTATATTAATGTAATCAACTAATGTATAGTGCAATTTTATTGCGTATTTCAGTGTGTGAACGACCTTTTCCATTCAAAAAACAGCTTTTGCATCTCGTCAAAATGTTTATTTTTACGTGTGAAATTTTAAACGTTATATCCTACATTACAGTATGTTTACCACATGCATAATTTTTCTTTTTTTACCGTAAGAAAATGTTTTGTCGTCTGTTTATAAATTTCAAAGATACATACGATAGATATCTATTTAGATATATGAATAACTTTTGAATTAATTAATTTTTCAAGTAGATATCAGTCATGTTGGTTATTGAACCAATGGACATTTACCTACTTTTTTTATTTTGTAATAGCAACTCATCATCGTTAATATTATAAAAATAGAATTAAAATGATTCATTATAAATTTATCATTATCACAGTTCATGCAAGGTTTTCAGTGGCAATAAATATGATAACAACAATGTTAACTTGAATTCCGCATTCATTAAAATTGCTTCACTTTTAGTTTTATTTGCTTAAATCATTTGTCAGCCGTTACAATTTAGCATTGTTAATACTGATAATAATTAAAAAAAAATCATTTAAGCACTCAATTGCAATTTAAACAGATGACCTATATCCAAACTAGGACAGCAAAATTAATTTAGTACTATAGTAACTGACGTTTGAAATCTAATTGAATGTTTTTTTTAATTTCACTATTTGTTATATAATAAAAATGTTTCAAAGTTCTGCATGTAAAAATTAAAAATTGTTTAATTTAAAATTTATAAATACTCTACTTAACAAAGAAATTTTTGTAAAAATAAAAGTAAACAAAAAAAAAACAAAAGATTAGCATTGCTGATATCCAAAATACAGTTAATGATGTTAATGTTTTGTTGCAATTACTGGTAACATAAATAAATGCAATGATAAAAATGTATGCATTTTTATAAATATTTTTACATTATTTTTCTCATACCAAAAAAAAACAGTTAATTTGAAAAGGTATCTACAAAGAATTCAGGTTTTCTTATTTCAAAATGTTTTCTGTGTTGTGTGTAGTTGTATATACATTTTCTGACAAATGGAAAAAGACGAATGAACGCTAAGTTGACATAGATTCTTAAAGTCGTCTGTGTCAGTGGTTGAAAAGGACGAATAATATACTGCAACTGTTCAGTTTTCCTATTTTCGAACAAACCGTGTTTAGTAATATTGTAAAAGCTGTTGGAATTTCTTACCCTGGCTTGTTGGCAAATTTGATGCGTTGGTTCGGTCGGCAGCCGGTCAGCTCGACCGTCGATCGGCTGCTTGATCAGCTTTATGACCATTATGGTATTTTGGTCAGCCAACGCCCATGGCATTTCTTGGTTGCCTCGTTGATCACAACCGCTTTGCTAAGCATTGGCTTGAGCTGCTTCACAAGTTACAACGACATTCGGCTACTTTACACGCCTTTGGATTCGTTATCGTTGTCTGAGCGAAAAGTTGATGATCAATTTTGGGCATGGAAAGCGCCGAACAACAACAGCACGCTTCTTGATGATGAAGAAGAAAATCCAGAGAGGACGGTAGCACTTTTCATCTTGCTCAGAGCTGAACAACGTCAGACGAACATCTTCAACCGGAACCTCTGCGAAGCGATAGAACGAATCAACGAAAACATACAAGCGTTGAATGATAGCTCATTTACACAGTTTCGTTATAACTCAGACGGTAACTCAGCTTACAACCATGCCGGCAGGATGCTCTGTAAGTTGTACTTCAATCCCACGTTGCGTCGAAGTCCCAATGTCCGATTTCGTTATCCATATTTAACAGCTTTCGGATTCCAATTATACTTGGGCTTGACCATAGCCGGCGTACATGAATACAACAATGGAACGTTGTCTGGATTTGAATCGTTCAGTCTTGGCTATTCTTGGCTTACTAAACGAGGAACGTTTGATGAATTTTCTTCACTGATGCGTTCAGTCGACTTCTTAATCCAACCGCACGCTAAACAAGCCAATTTAACCTACGTCATCTACAGTGACGAGCTGGCAAATCAGGAAGTGAACAAGAATGCCGCTTATACATTTCCATATTTGGCTGTCAGTGCAATTGCGGTGTTGATTTTTTGTACACTGTCCAACTGGGGTAAATCGGTCGAGGCGTTGCTTGGCTGCTTGTCTTCACTGTTGGCGGTGCTATCTTCGTTCGGTTTGCTCGCCTATGCAAATGTCCCGTTCAACAGCATTGTCGTGGTCACTCCATTTCTGGCTTTAGCCATTGGTATTGATGACACTTTCATCGCAATCAACGCTTGGCGTCGTACTGATCCGAAACTGTCAGTAGAAGAACGTTTCAGATTATCCATAAGGGAATCAGGATGCGCTATTACAGTAACCTCATTGACTGACGTGGCATTGTTTTGCATAGGCACGTTATCTAACACGCCGGCTATACGTGTTTTCAGTCAGTACACGGCAACGGCAATGGCATTCGATTTCTTTTATCAGCTTACTTTCGTTGCACCGGCTATTGTGCTCGGCGGTCATTTGGAACATAAAAAGCGTCACGACCAAAATTATCCTCACCAAGTGCAAGCTTTACCGGCTCGTCTGTTTAAAAATTACTACGCGCCATTGTTGAACAGTCGACTGATCCAAACACCGGCCATGTTGTTGTACGTGCTTTACATACTGATCGCTTTCTGGGGTTGTTGTCACATTCGAGTCAACATGAGCATTTCCATGCTTCTCGTTGATGAGTCACCATTAAGGGCTTTTTTCGACCTCAAAGATGAATACCTTCGCTCTTCAGTAGCCGTTACTGTGCATGTGCGTCGTCCTCCAGACTTGAATGACGACAGACAGTTGTCTGAATTTTGGTCGATGGTTTCTAAAATGGAACAAATGCCACAGTCTCGCGGTTCCATGTCTTCTTTCCTCTGGCTCAGGGATTACATGATGTACATACAAAATGATCGAAATTTATCACAACCATTGGATGCGCTTGATACTTTTTTGAACAGTTATCAGTATCGAGCTTACGCCAATACAGTCCGTTGGTACAAAGATGTACAAACCGGTGCAACGGTATTGAACAGATTTTTATTTCAAACTTACTACGCTACCAAAGGTCAATGGGAAGAGGTAACTGCATTGGTCAATTCATTACGCACACTGGCTCAACATTATCAGCAATTCAACGTGACAATATTTATCAGCGAAAGCTTTGTATGGGATCAATTCATCTCTATACCAGATAATACTATACAAACGGTTGGTGTTGGAGTGCTGTGCATGTTAGCAATGAGTGCACTATTTATCCCGCACATGCACAGCGTATTTTGGATTGGTCTTACGCTGCTGTCGATGGATTTGGGTGTAATAGGTGGTCTTTCGCTTTGGGGTGTCACTTTGGATCCTGTATCAATGATCAATATCATAATGAGTTTAGATTTTCCAGTAGAATACGCTGCACACGTGTGTCATTGTTTTTATCGTATGCCTGACCATTGGTCTAATGAACGAAAGCTCGTGGAATTGTTAGGCAACGTGGCCTGGCCATTACTGCAAGGTGGAACCGCTGCACTGTTGGCAACGCTGCCGTTGGGTTTTGTACCTTCATATGTTATTCGGGTATTTTTTCGAACAGTCGTATTGATTTTGTCGATTGGCATGCTACATGCGCTTGTCTGGCTACCGTTGTTTCTTGTCTTGCTCACACCTAAGTCCAAAGTTGGTCAAAAGAGTATCTCATGTAACTAAGTATCAAGCAATTGAACTTATTGTGATGTTTTCAAATTGTACAAGCAAATAGGCTTTAAAACATTTTTTTTGTATTAAATTCGGATTGCTTTTTTTAATGCCTACAAAGCTTCTTTAAGAAAGATTTCATTCACAACAGCTCCATTCAGAGGATGTACAAAAGGAGTTGCAGTGGCTGTTGTTAAATTTCAGTTAACTTTTGCTTTTAAGTAAATATAGCGCATTTTAAATTGTTTCTAAATAAAACATCTTAATAATGAAAGTTTATTATCCTGAACTTTACACCAGTTTACAATTAAGTTTCGCTACTTGAAAAGCCCGATTGAAAATATTCATTTCAACTATTGCTTGAACATGCTTTTAAAAAAAAAATTTTTAATTTTAACTTGCAAAATCAGAACAGCAATGGCAGTGCCGCTAAAAAAATTAAAAAATATAATTTGAATATTAAAAAAAGATAAAAGGACTAGTTTAATGGAAAAAAATATTCAATAAAATGCATCACTGCGTTTTGATTTAATAGCAAGTGATGCAAATCATTCATTCAGCTTTGAGCAATACCGACAGCGAATGCTAACCTGATTAAAAATGAGTTTTATCGCTATTTAATAGGGAAATATTTATGATGCAGTTGACATACATAATGCTGTGATGTTGCACTTTGGGTAGAGGTTATTACGCTTGAACAGAATGGCAAAAGTTGCACATTATGCAACAAATTAGGAGAACATTTCGTTCCATTTTATACATTAATAATGCTTTTTTCATTTCACAACTAAATTTCATTCTAGAAAACAGATAAAATTGTTTCAACATGAGCATCATAAATAAATGATTAAATAATGATACATAAAAATAAATTATTTACAATAAATTTTTAATAATTTTAAACCACATCTCTTTTAATTCACAATAATTAGAATAAGGTGAACGAATGTACTCAATTTTAAACTAAATTCAAATAATTTTTGCAATTCAACACAATGAATAAAATTTGCTTGTATTAAATTCACTTTTCAGTAATTAAAATACGTTTTCTGTTGCTGTTGTTATTGATGAAAAACATCCGTCGTATTTTTTTTTCTTCAGATGCATAGATAGCATTGCTGACCTGACAAATGACACACAAATAAAGTTGATTCACATGTCGTTCCAAATTTCATCATCAAGAATAATAATGATAATTTGACGCAGTGGTGTCATGCCAAGCAACTTTTCAAAGCAAATTTAGATTCAAAATTCAGAAAGAGAACAAAGCAAAAACAAGACTAATTTCCAAAATGTTCACAAAACAACATCTATTATCTGAAAAAATTTCGTGTATATTTTTTATAAATTTATAATAAAAAAAGTATTAATAAAAATATTTAATGATTAATAATTGGAATTACTTTTTCTCAGTTGTTATTATTCATCTTTTTTTTTTAAATCATAATGAGAAAAATGAATTATATATTTACAAAATATTTACATGGAACACTTGAAAATAGCATTAAAACAGAGCAAAATGATAATTAAATATGTAAATGATACATGTAATATATAAAATATTCAAAATATTCAATACAAAATTTCATATAAGTAGATTAACTTAACTGCTAAAAGATTAAATATTTATGCAGAGAAAATCTCTACACAGATTCTTTAAAAATGCATTTTCATTTCCAGCAACTTTTAATTTCCAACACCGATGTTGTGCTTTTACACAACACTGCCTATATTTGCCAATAAACAAATATGAAAATTTCTTCAACAATCATTACAGAACATTTGAATAAAAGTATTATTTCGTAGACTTTTCAGAAAATAAAAAAACATTTTTAATATTCAATTTTCGAAAGCATTTTTTTTTTGAAAAAGATCCACAGGAGAGTTGCCAAAGTAAAAGTGAATTTTCAAGGAAGAAAAATAATATAATTTCCTTTTGATGTTTCCAATCATCCTTGACATTTCACTTGTTGCTTGAGTTCAAGCAACAGTAGTTTGTAAACAGTGATTGCCGTTTAAGACCTTGAAAAGTCCGTTACTCTTGAAATTTTTATTGCGCCAACTTTTGCCCACATCAGCTAACAATCCTACACGTACAGCTATGCTATTAAATTGTAAAACTGTTTCTACATAAAAGGGGTTTTCGTTTTTATTCAATTCTCCAGCAGTTAAACATATTCTTTAAAACATGTTCAAAGTTCCACTTTGTATTAATAAAATTCATCATTTTATTACTGAAGAATTCGTATACTGAATACAATTTTACGTTATCCTTTTATTTCGCAAAATTTCACACTTACAAAATACTTAAAATGCAAAACATTAAAGAGGGGAACTGAACGCAACAGTTGACAGACATTCATTCTTAGAATGCATGCAACATGCAGGAAATGAGAAGGTCAAGTTAGCAAAATTCACTTCAAGCCTTTCATATATCAAATTATTAAAACTAGTCATCAGTTGATGATATTGGTCAATTGCAAATAAATATTGGTCAGTGATAAATAAGCACTTGCTGAATATTAAAATTTCCATTATGTGAACAGCTCGAAAAAGTTACAATTGCATTTCAAAAGAAAATGACAATCCTTTAAAATCGAATTCATTCATAAGATTAAATTTCACATCATTTTAATCTATTTCATTTGTTCAATTATGAAATTCTTGAAATCCTAGTGCAATAGAGACAGATTCGTTCAAAAACAACAAAATCACAGAATTGAATTCTTGCATTGCAAAAGAGCAATATATTTCATTATTTAATCATTTTCTTGGAATAAAAAATTTGTATTAATAGAAATTCATAACATTTTCTAAACCAACTAAATTATTAGGCTATCCTCAACCGAAAGCTAAATAAATTAACTTGCATTCCATTATACTGTAGTCACTATTAGAAATTCTGATATGTACATTATGTGAAAATTTCAAAATTAATAATAAATGAAAAATAAAACTTTTAAGTAATTAAATTAACTGCTGATACACATATCTAGATGTATGTAATGAAAAGTATTCCTGAATACATGAACAATAGTTTATTCTTCACCAACAAAGACAATAACGTAATAATTCCATAACATGACTAGGTACTTCATAATAAAATAACATATTAAACCATATTGGGTGATTTGGATTTCAACAACTGATGAATCTATTTTTAACCGACACGATTAAACTATCATGCTTAAAAAACTCTAATATAAATAAGGCAATTTATTTTCAATTATTGATATTACTTAAAGATGTTAACAAAAATTTTCAAATTTCACTGTAAACGCAATTTTCATATGGCAAAGAACTAAAAATTTTGAAGATTCAATACTGAATCACAATCCTCCAATTTAAAATATTTTGAAAATTCTCATTTTCTAATAAATACAGATGTTTCTATAAATATTAAGCAATGAAAACAAACCAATATTACTTTTGTATGAATATCAATCTATAAGAAGACAATTATTATTATAAGAAATTTCAGCCACCTAGTAGAATCAAACAATAGTGCTAACATTTAAAATACACAAATTCAAAACCTTTTAAAGATTGATTTTCAAATAATAAATGAAAGTAATGACAAATAGATTTGAGAATTTCATGAAACAAAACTGTGTGCGAAAGTAATGCCTGTCCTCAAGAGTGATTCATTCTCCTCCGTTAACTGCGGTAGATCTTTGATTGAGTTATAAATGAAACTTTCATTTTTATCAAAATGTTTTCTCTTTCTTAGATTTTCATTAAAATATAACACTCGTTGAATGTAAAAATATTTTAGAATTTGCTTGTTCATCAAAACAAATGCTGATGTTTTGAAAAGTTACTATTGCAAATGAAGGTGAACAGTGAAAATTAAACGCGATTAAATTTAAAAATTTATTTCAAGAAATTAAGGATATCGGCTTCATTTTTCTTGTTTCCCTTTGATAGCTTAATTAGATGAGCTTTTAATTTAGCAGCAAAACAATAATGAAAACAGAATGAAAATTAATTTCAATATTAGACATTTTCAATATGAATATTAAACAATATCAGAATACTTACTGTTAGTAGTATCAGCGCAGGACAAACATGATTTATTGAAGCCAAATAACGAAATAGAATAACTGTGAAGAACTAGAGTATATATAATAATTACACACACAGATACACAACACCCAATGTTATTCAGAGAGCCACGGCACTTGCTCAACGCGTAGAATGACTTGTCCTTCCTAATCTTGTTTACACAAACTCTCTGTTATCTTACTGAAGCCATTGGATAAGTGGTGGCCATTTTTCTTCACTGCTGCATTAATGTCGCCCTCGTGTCTGGTGGCACACAACATTATTGTAAATTTAAAACTATAAATTATTTCGTAATTAAGCAATGAGTATCCGCTTGTGCGCTAGCAAATAGCTTTGATGTTTAGTTAGTTTAGTAATTTTGGAATAGCTGAAAATTGATACATGCATTTTTGTCAAATCATAGTTAGAAGGTAGAGAATTTAAATGTTTATACAATTTTATGAAAGAAAATCAAAATTTTGTAAAACTGATAAGCTTTTTTAGCTTCCAATACTGCTCTCCATCGATTGCCTCCAACGTTATTATTGCTTTTCCCTCCTCGCTTTTCAGGGTGCTTTATTATAATTTCTGTAAAATGGATTCGTTCTTATACATAGATTTCTAGCATTTAATATGCGTTAACAGTAATGCTAATTGTATTGAAATTAATTTGTGCTAAAGACAATTGTAACTGTTGAAACATGTGTATTGTTTAGGAATTGTATTAGTTTTGTGAAAACATAAAATATATAATAATTATTTTTTGCTAAAGTTCCTTTCTAAATTGGTAATAGTTCAAAAAGTTTTACATTTAAATAAGTTTCATACTGTAATCTTCAAGTACAATTGTCTAAAAGCCGTTGAAGTATTTAATGATACGTCTCGTTAAACCCACTGATTGTGTCCATCAACTGCCGGTCATTGCTGTAATAATTTTTCTATAAAGATACGCTAATTCTTAAGTTGAAAATAAAACATCTGATATGCAATTTTAAATAAAGCTAATCAATGCTTCATTTTAGGCTGTGCAATGATTAAAGAATCTGTTCACCAGAAGCGTTCAACAACCTACGGTTTATTTCACTATGCATTAAAGTTTTCATGTATATTGTAAATTTGAAAGTTGTTTCGATTTCTTTATGGTTTCAAATTCTCATTTTGAATAACTGCAAAACAATATCGAATGTTTAGATAACGTTCATCAAAAACTCTAGATATTGAAAATATATCAGGTGGTCGATTTTCTTTTGTGCAGGCTCACAATTTGTTTACCGTGAATCAGGGCTGAATTCAGCTGCCTGGAGAGAATATGAGTATCCGGTTTATTTTTGTCTCGATCTTCCTCCGATATCGGAACAAATTCACAGCAATCACATAAAATAACATTTACATCTTTATCCACCGCTACAAACTTTCCAACAAATATTCGACCATCATCTATGCCTATTCTTAAAATACTTTCGAAAAGTTCATCCAGTTTTAAATGATGTGGTCCTTCCATGCAAAAAATGTTGCCTATAAAAAGATGTGACATTAATAATGAATAAACAATGTTGCAGCTACTTTCACGTTGTAAAGCAAAAATGGAACAAAATAAAATCAAAATAATTTTATTTATTTAAAAATTATTCAAGTTTCTATAAATAAAAATTACTGGGTATTAAAAAAATTTTGAAATCAAATATTCTTATTTGTCTCTGTTACTTCTGTTGATACAGTAATTTATTTCGTAAAAAAAATAATAAAACACTACGTTAGCATTATAATACGATACGATACGATTTAAGCAAATAAATATAAGTAAATGCAATTTTAAACATAAATAAAAACAATGCAATTTTTGAAGTACAGTATAATTTTAAAAAATGCAAGCATTAATATGTAAATGCGTATTACATTTTAAAACTGTGAAATTCTCTTCGCATGATTGCGCTTTGAAATCATTTTAAGTGCAAATGAAATTGATAAATTGGATTATTTAATTGATGAACGAATGAGCGTAAGTATGAATGATTAATTGATTGTGATTTATCATTGCCAAATTTTTACATTGCAATACTTTCAGATTTTAAGATTTCAAACGTAATAATACACATACAGTGTTTAAAATAAAAATTAAATATAAATCGCAATAATGTATGCATTACAAATCTCATAAATTGTTAAAAATAATAATCATAAATATTCTGAACATCAAATGCATTAATTTGCATGTTTAAATAAATTAGGCCATGTTTTTCGTTTCCCCTACCCTAAAGTTTTGAAATTGAATAAAATTAACTAAATGAATTTCAGTTTTAGCCTACCTATTGTTCTGAATGCAAATATTTCTATTCGATTTTTACACTTCTTGATGAAATGGGTAACTGTATAAGCAGGAATTCGTTGTTTCATTCTTGGAAACAACAAAAATCAAGAAGAAAAGATCTTCCAATCATAGAGTATGCCGAGTCATCTTCCAGTATTGGTGCTGAGGATTTAACTGCAAAAGATTTGAACAATAATTCCATACCAAAGCTTGTGATAACAAAACCAACGCCGCTGAGTGAGTTATCAGATAATGCGCAATCTTTTTTAAATTCTATAAATGTCATGAGTGGACCAAAATTTGAGTTGCCCATTGAAAATATTGGGAACTATGCGTATAATCAAATTATGAAACAGCCACAAGATAAAGAAGCTCTTGTAATAATTAATTTTAACAATCTGAAATCATTTTATTTTAATAATTATAAATGTAGGTAATTTTTGGCACTAGCAGAACTACATACGGTACTTTGCTAAAAATGATTATGTACACAGCTGATATGGTTAAAAACTTTTACAATGAAAATACGGACGTGCACATTCTCCTCTTAAGCAGCAACTGTTGTGAAATTGTTGCTGTGATTCTGGCATGTCATCTTTGTAACATCGCTGTGGCAGTTGTTAAGCCATCGCTCGCAGGTAAATTTTCTCCTTTTCCCCCAAAGCTTATATAACATTATTATAAAGCTAATTTTTTGTTTGCCAGTATGTTAGAATGATTGTTTTATCATGTATGTTGTTCACTTCTAAAAAATACAATGGTATTGTTGATTTACATTGTTTTCCTTTATTATCGATATGATTAGACGTAATCAGTTACCATTCTGCTGTTATATTTATAGAAAATTATTTATTAAAATATTTTTATTAAATGAAAGCAAATTTGTTCTCAAATTCGTATTTCTAGATACATTAACTGAAGATATTCAACATTTGAATGTTGTTGCACTGTTTTGTACAGATGAAAACACTTCTGTTGGAAAACGATTGAAAAAACAACTTCGTTTGAAAGTAAATAAAAATTATGCAAGTTAAAAATTACTAGTGTTACAAAGTTTTCAGGATGTTTTTCTGATACGCAATGATGAAATTTTACGAATATCAGATACAGATGAGGAAACAAAGAAAATTTCCAAGAAAAGAAAACAATCAGCGTTTCAAAATACAAAATTATCAGAACATTTTTCAGCTTTAAATGACCCTGATCGAATTGCATTGACGTTGTGGACTCTGGGGAGAAGCGGAAAACAAAAAAAAGTCTCCATCAGTTTCTTCAACCTGGCATCAAGCTTAGCTGTAATCAAGTAAACTGGATACTTGAATAAAATTCAATTAAAAATATATTTTAAAATATATTATAGACTTTTAAAATAGTTATTTTCTATTTTAAGAAAAACAATTAAGTTAAAAGAAAGTTGTCGTGTTCTTGATCTTCTTCCCTTGCATCATCCATTTGGTATTACTTTGTGCCTTTACAACGTATTGACGTCAGGTTGTTGCATGCTGATGTTGTATCAGCTTACTCCTAAAATTTTGCTTGAGTGCCTTGAAAATGAGAAGGTGATGTTTGATTTTATTTCAAAATGATTAACATTTAAAACTTTGCTAACAATATTCTACGCTTAGCAGCTTTCGAATTTCATGTAAACTGCACTGATTATCCACTAATGCAAACATTATATTTTATATAATTTGGTCATAATAATAATATTATTATTCTATTTACTGCATATTACTTTAGGTGACTTTTTGTTTTGCTGTTCCACCAGTTGTAAAATTTCTTGCTACAACGTGTATTACCAATTACAACCTCAGTAGTTTACAGCAAATTTTTACTGTAGCGGCTGCAATCAACTGTTCACATGTGTCGACGCTTCAAAACCGCTTTCCAAACTTACATTTACACAATGGTAAATTTGTGAATTTTATTTTCATTTATTTTCATTTCTGAATTCAGGTTATGGTCTTTGTGAAACAACTTCAATTACCCATATTGCAGCGTTGTCCAAAAATAATAATACGTGTCTCATCGGGTCTTTAATGCCAAATACAGAATGCAAAATTGTGAATCCCATGACAGGATATGCACAGTGTAGTAATCGCATTGGTGAAATCGCTGTCCGTGGACCAACAATTATTTTGTCTACTACAAGCAATCCTAAGGAGATGACTTATGTAGATGCACACGGCTGGCTGCATACAGGTAAAAGTGATAATATTAAAATCTTTTTGGACAAAATTGTTAATAATAATCTTTAATTATATATAAAGTCTGTCGTGTTAATTTAAACTGTGAAAATTAATGTATGTATAAACTGTCATCCTAGTGTTATCAGTTCATAGGGAATAGTAGTCGTAGACGAAAGTTTTGCTTAAATCTTTTTTCTTTCAGTCATAATGAAGTCCAAGTCATTTTGTCACAGAGGGAAAAATATTTTGTAATTTTTAACTATTTCATGCGAAGATTTAATATTATTTCAAATGAAAAATAGAAAGCCCATTTGTAGGTGATTTTGGATTCTATGACAAAGAGGAATGCTTCTACGTGCTGGGAAAAATGAAAAGCCGTACTGACAAGGAATATCTACAAAAAATTATCCATGTAATACAAAACCCGTGAAAAATAATATTTAATGATATTTGTTTTCATTCAGGCTGGAATTGATAAAATCATGTCGCGAAAAGAAGCATTTTCAAATGAGAACATAAGTACGGACGTAGAGCTGACTTTAAACTATCCTACAAGTGAAACGGATAGCAGTACTTCAGAAGAAAATTTGATCTGATTCGAAATTTCTTTCAGAAATGTAATCAGTATAGCAGCGACGCAATTCTGAAATTTTTTTGGTAAAAGCATTTGTCTTGAGAAAAAGCAATCGTTCATCTCTGTCATGATGGAAAATAAATCATTTGATTTTAAAGATAATAAACGTTTTCATTTTTACTTTTAAATGAATACTGTAAATTATACTTCCAATATTTGCACAATCGATCTGTTTACGTGCATGTTTAAAATTTGTTCATTACATTCATGCAGTTAAAGTTCTATGCTCATCTATTAGGACAATCAAGAAAAATCTAAAAGAAAGATAAACATAACGTTGTTTTTTGCCAAAAATTATGAAATAGCATCTGGTTATGTGATTAGCAATTCTTATATGATTCTTCATAAGTTGAGCATACAGTTTAAATTATTACCAAATTTTACATTTAAAACAATAGAAAAATAATTAAAACAAAAAAAATTTGTGTTTAAATTATTGAACATAAACAGAAAATTTCATTGTTATTGTATTTTCAATTTGGGTCATCATTTTTTACCACAATGCGATGGATACTGTAGGTATAAAAGCAGAGTTAAAATTACATTTTAAACTAAGCGTTGAAATTATGTTTTGTGTTACGAATAGAAACAAAAAAATCATAAAAAAACAAATATTACAAAAATAAGTCATTCAAGTATACATTTTTTGGAAACTTCAATATCACTCTTTGTGTAAGAAGGTCAGATGGGTACTGTAAATGAAAAATACCTGATCTTCAATGAATTTGGTATTGTTGTCGTCATTTGTTAAGGGTTCGTCAGACGATGAATGAGAAAGGCAAAAGTATTTTATTAACATCTGATGTGAAAGCCATTCAATTTGGTATCTTAAGCCCAGAAGAATGTGTAAGTGATCTTGCAATTTTTTTCTTTGGCCTATATTCATAAACTTTGCAGTTATTTCCAGTTTTATATATATTCGCATGCAATAAAAAAGCTGATTAAGTTTTAAAATTTGAATGCAGTAATTTTTGTATTATCTACAATGATGCAAGAATATACTTATCTTATTTCTAAATCAGTATTTGAATGTTTCTTTTTTTTGTTGAATAGTTCTGAATTGGTATTCGATTATTTAATTCATCAGATGTTGACATGTTAAACTTATACTAAGCTCGTTAAGGGATACAAGTAATTATTTATGCCGATGATGAGTTTCTGAGACACTCGTTAAAACAACGTTGAATTCGCGCGTTTATTTTTAACATGGAATCTTTTTGAAACATTCAAATTGAATTCAGTTATTTTATAGATCAGTTGGCAAATTAGAATAAACATATTCATCAATGTTTAATTTTGAAACTAAGGTTTTTTAATTTTAAATGTTCAAATATGCTAAAAATTATCTTACAAATATATAGTATGTTCTTCTGCTGCTTTATCAGCATTTACTGTCAACTTGAGGAGCAGTTAACTGTCCGTAATGATGAATAATAAAGTATAACTGAAGGTTTCTGAATATTTAATAATTGCTTTTTTAAATATTTTTTGATATTTATTTATATTTTTGATGAGATGATAATAGTTTTATCAATGTAAGTTTTTTTTGGGTATTGCATTGTCATTTTTTGAGCGCAGAACTAATTGGGCAGTAATAATAATTTAAAAAGTTTTAGTGATTTTTGGATTAAATGGATGAACAGTGTGGAATTTAATAAATTTATTATCATCAGGAATTTTTGTGGATTTTAATTGAAAGTAAATGTGATTGTTTGGTAATATGAAAATGAAGTATCTGTTGAATAGAATCGTAACTATTAGGTATTTGGTACTTTCCATACATTTACGGTTTTTCAATATTTTGGGGATATTAATGTTTTTATCTAAATTTTCTCTCTCTTTGCGTCTTTACTGCTATGGTCGTTTGTGTTCTCATTTGCGAGTTTTTACTTTTTTGAAAGCTATCTTCCGTTAGTATAGATTTAGTGACGGTGGAAATATATTGATAATTGTTTTTTATTTTTATGATTCTCAAACCAATAAATGTTTACTTTTTCTTATATTAGTAAGGTTGTTTTCCAGTTGGTTGTGATTTAGTTTTTCTTCTTGTTGTTAACAGTGCACGCCATGTTGGAAAAGAAAGCAAAAATCAATTTTCAGAAATTGGTATTATGGTTAGGCAGTTGTGAGAATTTGATAAAGTATGTTTTTGTGAATAATTTTCAGTTTAAAATTTTTAATACATCGTTGTTACAATTGTAATCAGTTTTTCATTATAACTGCGAAAATGGGAATTTGTGTTTTAAATTGTGCGGCTGTTTTTACTTTCATTTGCAGTATACGTTTTGTTGTTTCATTTTAATTTTCGATTAAATGAATACGTTCAAAGTGATAGAAATTTGTTTTTTTTTTTTTTTGAATAATTTTGTAAAATGTTTTATATTTTTGGAACGTTTAGCGTGCCATGTCGGTTTGCGAAATTTTATATCCAGAGATCAACGAAAATGGCAAACCGAAACTGGGCGGTTTAATGGACCCTCGACAGGGTGTCATCGATCGCAGGTGAATTATTTTTTATTCTTGTTGTTATAAGCATTATTGATTGATTGGATTTTTGTTTTTTTCTGCAATTTATCTCTGCTCTGAACAGGAGTCGATGTCAAACTTGTGCAGGCACAATTGCGGACTGTCCTGGTCACTTTGGTCATTTGGAACTGTCGAAGCCGGTATTTCACGTGGGGTTTTTGCCAAAAGTGTTGAAAGTGCTCCGCTGTGTGTGCTTCTATTGTTCGCGACTGTTGGTGGACAAGAATTCGCCGAAAGTGGAAGCGGCTTTGTCGAAAACGAAATACAATAGCAGAAAACGGTTGACCAGCATTTATGATCTGTGCAAAGTGAAGCGCGTCTGCGAGGGAAACGAAGAATCGCCTGATCAGACAACTTTGGATGGCGGAGAAATGCCCGAGCAGAATGGAGAAGATGATCCGGATGCGAAACCACCGACCGGATGCGGCCGCTTCCAGCCGTCGTACAAGCGTGTTGGCTTGGAAGTTATCGCCGAATGGAAGAAGACGAACGAAGAGATGCAAGAGAAGAAGCAGACCTTGAGTGCAGAACGAGTATTGGAAATTTTGAAGGGTATCAGTGATGAGGATGCGATCACGATGGGATTTCATCCGAAATACTCTCGGCCAGATTGGATGATTATCCAAGTGCTGCCTGTGCCACCGTTGTCGGTTCGACCGGCCGTGGTCACGTTCGGCAGCGCTCGAAATCAAGTATATCTGAGTTGAATTAATAATTTTATTTATTAATCTGTTCGCTGGTTGCTTTAATATTTAAGGATGATTTGACTTACAAACTTGCCGATATAATCAAAGCCAATATACAGTTGAGACAAAATGAGCAGACCGGTTCAGCGACTCACATAGTTGCCGAAGATATTCGTTTGTTGCAGTATCACGTGGCGACGTTGTTCGACAACGAGATCCCAGGCTTGCCGAAAGCGACTCACAAATCTGGCCGACCGTTGAAATCGTTGAAGCAACGCTTGAAAGGCAAAGAGGGTCGCATAAGAGGCAATCTGATGGGAAAGCGTGTCGACTTCTCCGGTCGGACGGTGATCACACCAGATCCCAATCTGGCCCTCGACGAACTCGGCGTGCCGAAAACCATTGCTCAGAATTTGACTGTTCCAGAATTGGTCACGCCCTTCAACTTGGACATGTATTGAAATTTACTTTCTTTTATTTTTACAAAATTGCTTCTTTTTCAATTACTTTTTGTTGCAGATTGCAAGATTTGGTTAATCGTGGTGATAGTCATTATCCAGGCGCCAAGTACATCATTCGTGACAATGGTGCTCGTATTGATCTTCGTTACCATCCCCGATTGTCGGATTTGCATTTGCAAATTGGTTACACAGTGGAACGGCACATGCGTGACAATGATATTGTAATTTTCAATCGTCAGCCAACTTTGCACAAGATGTCCATGATGGGTCATCGGGTTCGTGTACTTCCTTGGTCGACATTTCGTTTGAATTTAAGGTTGGTAGTATTGTTGTTGAAAAATTAACCCCCCCCCCCCATATATATACAATTGAAATATACGATGAGAGAGATTGATTTATTTGTTTTATTTTATAGTGTTACTACACCGTATAATGCAGATTTTGATGGCGATGAGATGAACTTGCATTTGCCGCAGTCTCAGGAAGCGAAAGCGGAAATTCTTGAACTGTGCATGATTCCTCGGATGATTTTAACACCGCAAGCGAATCGTCCAGTCATGGGAATTGTTCAAGATACTTTGACCGCATGCAGGAAGTTGACCAAACGGGATGTATTTATCGATAGGGTTAGTTATATATTCTGGTTTTGCATTTTAATTTGAACAAAAAAATGAAACACTGAATGATTAAATAACTTTTATTTGCAGGCGACAATGTTTGATTTGGTTATGCTTTTGCCAAAGTGGAACGGCAAAATGCCAATACCAACAATAGTGAAGCCGAAACCACTTTGGACTGGCAAGCAGCTGTTTTCCATGATCATACCAGGCAATGTGAATTTAATACGAACGCATTCCACGCATCCGGACGACGAAGACAGCGGTCCGTACAAATGGATATCTCCCGGCGACACTAAAGTCTTAATTGAGCATGGCCAACTGTTGAGCGGTATTTTGTGCAAGAAAACGCTCGGCGCTAGTGCTGGCAGCTTGATGCACATCGTGACGTTGGAACTGGGTTGCTACACAGCGGCGGCATTCTACAGCGACATCCAAGTGGTCGTCAACACTTGGCTACTGACCGAAGGCCATTCAATTGGTATTGGCGACACTATTGCCGACCAGGCCACCTACCTTGAGATCAAGGATACTATCCACAGAGCTAAGCAAGATGTGATCGACGTGATTGAACGTGCCCACAATGACGAACTGGAAGCTACGCCAGGAAACACGCTACGTGACACTTTCGAGAACAGTGTCAATCGAATATTGAACGACGCCCGTGACAAAACCGGTGCCTCGGCACAGCGGTCACTGTCGGAATTCAACAATTTCAAAGCGATGGTGGTGGCCGGTAGCAAAGGTTCGAAAATCAACATCTCACAAGTGATAGCCTGCGTTGGACAACAGAACGTCGAAGGCAAACGCATCCCGTTCGGCTTTCGCCATCGCACGTTGCCTCATTTCATCAAAGATGACTACGGACCCGAGAGTCGGGGCTTTGTTGAGAACAGCTATCTAGCCGGCTTGACACCGTCGGAATTTTTCTTCCACACAATGGGCGGTCGAGAAGGTCTGATCGATACTGCAGTTAAAACTGCTGAAACTGGTATGATTGTTTTTTTTTGTTTTTGTTTTTACTATTTTCAATATCCAGACATGCATGTGTTTTATATATTTGCATATTTAACAGGCTATATTCAACGTCGACTGATCAAGGCTATGGAATCGGTGATGGTCGCCTACGACGGTACGGTGCGAAATGCGACTGGGCAGTTGGTTCAACTGCGTTACGGCGAAGATGGATTGGACGGTGCGATGGTGGAATTTCAATCGTTGCCTACGTTGAAATTGAGTGACGACAAATTTCGAGAAAAATATCGGTTCGATTTAACTGACGAACGGTATAAATAAATAAATTAATTAATTAATTAAATTTTCACAAATTTTTTCTTTTTAAAGTCTCCTGCGTAAAATATTTATCGAATCGATTGTTGTGGATTTGTTGGCATCCGGTGGAGTGGTTGCAGAGTTGGAATCTGAATTTGAACAATTGTCAGAAGACAGGCGCGTCATGAGGGATATTTTTCCAACTGGCGAAGATAAAGTTGTATTGCCGTGCAATTTGCGTCGTATTGTTTGGAATGCGCAGAAGATATTTCGAATCGACATACGCGAGCCGTGCGAATTGCATCCATTGACCGTAATCAAAGGTGAGTAGAAGAGAACTAACCAACCAACCAATCAGCTAATCAACCAACCAAAGTTTGTGGTTCATTTGTGAATATATATATCTCTCGTTTCAATTGCAGGAGTGCGTAGTTTGAGTGAACGGTTGATTATTGTCAAAGGCGACGATCCAATTTCAAAGCAAGCACAGCACAATGCCACGCTGTTGTTCAACTGCATGCTGCGGAGCACGTTGTCGTCGAAACGACTAGCCGAAGAGTTCAAGTTGAACCACGAAGCATTCGAATGGATTTTGGGCGAAGTGGAGACGCGGTTCCAACTCTCTCAGGTTCAGCCGGGCGAGATGGTTGGAGCGTTGTCGGCTCTGTCGTTGGGCGAGCCGGCTACGCAGATGACGTTGAACACTTTCCATTATGCTGGTGTTTCGGCGAAGAATGTCACCCTTGGTGTACCTCGACTGAAGGAGATCATCAACGTCAGCAAATCGCCCAAAACTCCAAGCTTGACCATTTTTCTTACTGGATTAGCGGCGCGTGATGCGGAATATTGCAAAGTTTGAATTTTTTTAAAAAATTATTATTCATATTCCATTTGTTGTTCTATTTTATCCATATTTCAATCATTCATAGGATGTGCTTTGTCGTATTGAGCAGACTACGTTGAAGAAGGTCGCTTTGAATACTGCATTGTATTATGATCCGGATCCTTTGAATACAGTCATTCAAGACGATCAGGAATGGGTTAGCATCTTTTACGAGATATTGCCTCCGCTCGATTTGGAGGAAATTTCTCCTTGGATGCTTCGTATTGAAGTGGATCAGAAAAGGTTTGTTTATTACAATTTTTAAATATGTGTACATAAATATGAAAGCTGTGTGTGTGTGTGTTTATTTTTATTTTTTCTTTGCTCTTTACAGAATGACGGATAAGAAGATGACAATGCAGTCTGTTGCAGAGAAAATAAATCAAAGCTTTGGCGATGATTTGCGTGTAATTTACACGGATGACAATGCAGAACGATTGGTGTTCAGAATTCGAATTGCTCACGGAAGAGGTAGCAAATTCGAAGAAGAATCAGTTGACCGTATAGAGGACGACGTTTTCTTGCGTATTATTGAATCCAACCTGCTCACCGACATGACTTTGCAAGGCATTGAGTCAATATCGAAAGTTTACATGCTGTTGCCTAGCTCAGATGACAAAAAGCGCTTTGTGATCAACCCAGAAGGTGAATATCAATCTGTATCTGAGTGGATATTGGAAACTGACGGCACCAGTTTGCTGAAAGTACTCAGCGATCCAGCCGTCGACGCTACTCGTACATACAGCAATCATATTTGTGAAATTTTTGAAGTATGTATAAATTTTTATTTCTTTTTTATTCTACATTTCAATAATAATACAATGCGTATACTTTCCAATCTGCGTGCTAATTTTTTTTATATCAAAAAATAATATTATCAGGTACTTGGCATTGAAGCGGTGCGTAAAGCGGTAGAAAAAGAGATCAAGCATGTGATTTCATTTGACGGAAGTTATGTCAATTACAGGCATTTGGCACTACTTTGCGACATCATGACAGCAAAAGGTGACGTGAGAAATTTTGCAAATTTTAATAAATCTAAATCATTAAATAATTTTTTTTTGTTAAGTTTTGATTTTTTTAATGAAAAAATCTTTTTTTTAGGCCATCTCATGGCTATTACAAGACACGGTATCAATCGTCAAGAAATAGGCCCGTTGATGCGTTGCAGTTTTGAAGAAACGGTAATTGCTGAATTTTTGATTTGAATTGTTGTTGCTTTTCTGTTCCAAATGATGATGATGATCATGCAAATCTGTTTTGTTTGTGATACTAGGTTGATATATTGATGGAAGCGGCTGCTCACGCTGAAGAGGATCTGTTGCTTGGAGTGTCGGAAAGTATCATGCTTGGCCAGTTGGCCCGTTTAGGCACTGGGTCGTTTGATTTGTTGTTGGACGTGCAAGCTTGCAAGCAAGCGATGGAAGTGCCGATGAGTTTGGTGCAAGGCACCGGGGCAAAAAGCAGTTTTCTGTCGATGAACACGATGAGTCACAGTATGTTGTCGCCGACTACACCTTGGATGGCCGGTTCAACGCCATTGTACAAATCTATCGATTGGAGTCCAGCTATGCCAAGCGGGGTGTTTTCACCGGCCGGTGGCACACTGGAGAACGCGTTCAGTCCGGCTTATGTTAGCGGTAGTGCAAGCATGTGGTCACCAGCCTCGCCTTCGATACCTTACAGTGATCCAGTTTCTCCTGCTCCGTATATTTCGCCGGCAAGTCCGTCTGCAGGTGCTCAAGTTAGTAGTCCAGCCGCTTTTTCGCCTTCATCACCTCAGTATAGTCCGTCTTCACCCCAGTATTCTCCGTCATCGCCAGCGTTGAGTGTTGGAAAGGGTGTTGGCACGTACAATCCATCAAGTCCCACTTACAAGTGAGTATTTTTTTTTGTTCTGTTTTGATCAATCAACGATGGGGAGGGGGGTGGCGGATGATTGGAATGTATTGTCATTTTTTATTTTCTTTTTCATTATAGTTCTAGCACGTCGTCTTACAGCCCATCTTCACCAAAATATTCACCATCGAGTCCGAGTTATTCTGCCTCGAACACTTACTTCGCAACTAAATCGACGACTGCAAGTCCAAAATATTCTCCAGGTTCGCCGGAGTATAGTCCTACCAATCCAAGTTATCAAGTTACAAGTCCAAAGTATAGGTAAGTAATGATTTCTTACAAATAGTAAGGCAGAAGTATTTATTTATTTATTTATTTATTTATTTGCGTTTGCAGCCCAAGTTCACCAAATTATAATCCATTGGCAATGTCACCGGCTTATTCGCCGACAAGTCCAAGTTATTCACCTTCGAGTCCTGATTATGATCCGACACCAATTGCTGGTGCCGAAGGTACGAAAAAACCAATGCGCTATAGTCCCACGAATGCAAATTATTCTCCATCAAGTCCGGCTTATTCACCAGCCAGTCCGAAGTACAGTCCTTCGTTAGGTAGTCCGAAATATTCACCAGGCAGTCCTGGCTATTCTCCGTCAAGTCCTGGTTTTTCAATGACAAGTCCTCAATATTCACCAAGCAGCCCTGGCTATTCTCCATCAAGTCCGCGGTACACGCCTTCATCGCCGGATTATGTTCCTTCATCGCCAACATACAGTCCCTCGTCGCCACGTTACGGTGCACCGTCACCAATGTACGGTGGTGGTGTGCCGTCAAGTCCAGTTTACTCTCCATCAAGTCCGAACTATTGCCTCTCGTCACCAGGCTATGCGGGATCCGCCCCTGATTATAGTCCATCATCGCCTCGCACTGGTTATTCTCCATCCTCGCCCCAGACTGGTTATTCTCCATCCTCGCCCCAGACTGGTTATTCTCCATCCTCGCCCCAGATTGGTTATTCTCCATCTTCGCCTCGCACTGGTTATTCTCCATCGTCGCCGATGTTCAGCACCCGAACGCCCTATTCACCAAGCAGTCCGATGTTTGACTCTTCGAAAACTACGAATGACAAAGATTCACCATCGATGAAAAGGGAAAATTAAAACCAATCTTTGCCCGTAAGATAACCAACATCATTAAAATAATTATATTATTTATATTGCAAAAATATTGACTCATTGACAGTTTTTTCTTATTTCTTATTATTTATTGTCACGTACAATTATTAATTTATTGTTCTGATAATTATTGCTGATGCATGTGTTTGCATGCAATATATATATACATTCTTCGCATGTTCACAATCGCAACCTGCATTTGATGTATGGGTAATGCGTTAGTTACTTTTTGTTTTTTTTCTCTGTGCGTCTATAATTTTTTTTCTCATTGTACAGCACACTAAATTCAATAAAAGGAATAACTTCCATTGAATCAGTTATTGATGATTGTATTATTTTGTTTTATCCATAAGACAAACAGCAACAACAATATTTAAATAAATAAAAAACTATAATTTCAATCAATCAAAATTTTATTCATTGCATATTTTTTAAAAATTTTGTTTGCAAATTGAATTATCAAACATTGAATCAATCAATCAATCATCAAAAAGCAAAGCAAATTGTTGCTATTCATTTTTCTTCACCTTTAAAATCTGTTGCCAATCATTTTCAAAGAATCCCTAACAACCTGTGCCCATTTAGCGCATATGTGATTGTATTATTGAAGTAATTTTTGTTTGTTTTTTTGGTAAAATCAATTATTTTTAAAATTCAAAGAAAAAGATGCTATCACTACAATTCCTATATAGCAAACAAGAAAGAGCTGAGTGGGAAAGATGATGAATCTAGGTAAAAAAAAATTTGTCTGTAATTTTTGCACTTGGTTAGCGTCTAAAAGGTTGAACTTGCAATAAATAATAATAATAATAAGACACTGCCCCTCCCCCAGAATGGAACTTGTTCAGCAATGAATGAGAAGAAAGCATGAGAAGAGGAGAAAAGTTTTGCTGATTGGATATATGAATAAAAAGAAATGGAAGAAAATTCTACTCCACTATTAACCAATTGTTCAGAGTGCCATAATCGTTCGGACAAGTTGCGTATTGTTCATCAGTGCACCACTGACCATTCTGTATGAAGCGGAATTCATGTCTACCAACCGGCACGTAAAGGCCCAATTCCCATTTTTCATTCGGTCTCTGGTTCATCAGCAAAGCGCACTCCCAGTTGTAAAAGCTACCGACAAGGTAGACCTGGTGCGAATGGGGGGCGGTGATTTCGAATTGCACACGACGCATGTTTTCCTTTTTCAACTTTCTTAAAAATTAAAAAAAAAAATTATGCAAATTTGCCAATCATCAAACAGTTGTTGCTGATCACAACGTACAACATGCTCAGAATCCATTTTTGCCTATCCACATAGGGTTCTTTGTTGACAATGAACGCATCTTCGAACTGAGAAGCGTTGCAAATATTTTGATCTTGCAATTCAATGCATCTGCAAACGGCAACAATGATAACGTTTAATGTTGGTATTTTTTTTTAAAAAATGAGATATTTCACTCACTTTTCACTGAACTTTTCCATCTCCTTTTTGAAATATTCCTTTTCCCCTTCGTACCATTTTGCCTTGTCCATCAGTGTACTGATGTCCACTTGGATGCACTCGTAAACGTTGTTCAACTGTTGCAAAGCTGCTTCGGCATTGACGTTCGCATCCGAATTATTAGTGATCTTTTTAATCAAATTGCACAACTTTTCTTCAATATTCTTTTGCATACTGCGGAAATATTCCACCTCTCCGTGATACCAATTCGCACGGTCAGTTTCCTTTTGCAACTCTTTGCGTACCGTACCCAATTCAACGTTCAATCGATTCAACTGCTCTTTCAAATTGGCCACTTCATTAGCATCAGCAGAGCTGAACATATTCAACAACAATTCTATGTATACCAGCAATTCTATTACCTCTGTGTCACTTTCATTTTTTACCTTAAATTCTGCCCCGCTGCTGCAGTTTGCAAATTTTTCAACTGATCTTCAAGACGGCTGATCTCATTGTAAGCTTCTTCCAATTTTTGCTTGAAATATCCCACTTCGCCGGCATACCAGTTGGCCTTGTCAGACGCTTCGGATAGTTGTGCTTGTAGCGTGACAATTTCTTCATTCAAACGACGACGTTCCTCTTCTGCTGCATGTTGATTTTCACCTTCACCACTTCACCAATAAAAAAAAACAACAAGCAATAATACAAGCACATTTTGTGTGAAACAAAAACATTGAAAAATTACAACACAACTCACACTGTTGCAGATGATCCCTGCAATGCAGACAGTTTTCTTCTAACACTTTCCAGTTCATCTTCAACAGTTGCCAATGCGGAATTCTTTTCATCGTACATCTGCTGCAAATCCAATCGATCCTTGTCCACTTTAGCAAATGCCGCTTTCAAATCTTCGACTCTGTTTCAACAGATGATATGAAAAGACAAGATTAAAAGCATTGACAAAAAAGTATATATATATATATATATATAATTATTGTTACTTTTTCTGCCATGCTAACAATTCATCTTGTTCGACACGCCTTGCTTGTTGTTGGCTTGCTAGCTCAGCTGACGCGTTGGCGGCTTGTTGTTTTGCCGTTTCCAATTCCATCTCCAAGGTGTATTTGCGTTGGTAAGTTTGGTACAATTCTGACGACAATTCGTCCACTGCTTCTTTTTTCGCAGTTGTCGATGGAATTTCTGCACCGGCGTTACTGTAAAAATTACCATTTTCAAGTTACAACAGCACGTATACTGTAATTTTATTTATCCTTAACATCATTAGTACCTGCTTTTCCGTTGGGATTGTTCGATTGTTTGTAATTTCAATTTTTCATTTTCCACTTCCAAATTTTGAATACACTTTTGCAGTTGTTCAATTTGAGAAACATTTTCACGTTCACTTTCCAATTGTTCACATCTTTGAAATTGAAATTCAACCGCACCGTCGAGCAGTGGTAAAAATTTCAAAGCAAACATCAACACTCACCTGGCTTTAGCTTGATTTAGCTGTTCATTGATTTCACTTCTTTCTTCTTCCAAATTGCGCAACTGTTGCCGTTGATCGTTCAATTGATTCTGCAAATCTGCGATGATGTTCAGCTTATCTTCGCTCCATTTTCTACGACTCGAAGCAGTTTCATTTTCACCAATTCTTTTCAATCTTATACAACAGATCAATTACAATTCACGCTTTTTAAATTAAAAATTGTACTATTATTGTATCATTGTAACATACTGGTATTCAGCATCCTTTGCCTCGTATGGATTGTCCAAATTTTCTCCAAAGCATTCTTCATACGGTTGTTGTCTAAAATTGTTCATTTGATAAATTCAAAAAATTTCACATCATGCTATTGCTTCTACTTGACACTAAATTGTTCTTCTTCGTGAACTTCGGTTGAATCAGGCAATTTCATTTTTGATTCTTCTTCCACATTTGCCAACGGTTCATTCATTTCATTGAATCTTAAACAACATTCCATTTATGAATGCTCTTATTATTATTACTATTATTAAAAGTTCTCTTGAAAAGCAGCACCAGTGGATTTCTTTTTCTTAATCAACACTGACAATCAACAATTTCAAAATGACTTACTGTTGTTGAATGAGTTGAATATCCATTTGCAGCTTGTCATTTTCCCGCTTAATTCTATCCAATTGTGCTTCTTTGTCTTCCAATGCATTTTCCAATTCAATACATCTCTGCTTCTTTTCTTTGTACTTCTTCTTGAATTCGTCAACATCTACAAGTGGAGCTGATTCTTCTAAATTCAAATTTCCATTGTGCAATTTCTGAGACAAATTTTTACACCTGCAAATCAATGTCCACATTGCACGCACATGTGTAATTGCAACCACAACTCTGCAACGTACTTGGATTTCAGTTCATTCAACTCGTTTTGCAATTTATTGCAAGCTTCTGCTGTTGGCTTCGAATCACTTTTCAACTCGTCGATACTTTTATTATAATCCGCATCGTCGCCTGTTTTTTGATTTTCCAATTGTCCAACCGTTTCTGCACTGTTAGCCATCCTTCAGTTTCAAAATAGCACAATATTAATTTCAATAATCAAATATATTTGTATATATATGTGATTACTTTTTTTCCAATTTTCTCAAACCTTCTTGCAGCATTTCACTTTCATCTTCGATCCAATCCATCAAACGCGTGAATTCAGCAATTTGTTTGTTTTGCTTATCTAAATGATCTTGCAAATTTTCGCACATCGCTTTCCATTTATTGCATTCATCTTCGGCTGAAGTGTCGGTTATCATTGCAGAAAATTGATCCGGAATCCTGAATGGAAAATTTTGATTTTTCTCTCAATTGCATACTGTTTGCTGCTCAATTTTTGTCAAACTTTCAGGTAAAATTTTAAAATTATTCAACTCAATTTCTATTATTATTATTATTTCAATTTACATTTTTCGTTCCATGGCTGCTGTAGCAGTAGTAGCAGTAGTAGTAGTAGTGGTGTCCGTTTTGCTTGGATCTTCATCTCTTTCTACACTTAACGATCTTCTGTAACGCAATTTAGCGACATCCTCTTGATCTGTTGATTTCAACTTTTCCGCATTTTCCATCATCACCCAAGTGTTCACAATATTGCCACTCCATTTCACTGGTTCAGATGCGAATAAAGCCTTTTCATTTGATTCAAAATCAGACTCCAATCTGTATTGAAAAAACAACAACAACTTGCCAAATTTTGCATTTTGCATTACAAAATCAAACAACCTCTTCTTCTTTTCACTTTCACCAAGCTGCTCTGCATTCAACCCCGGTATCACAGTCACTTCTATCTGATCATCTTTATCAGTTGTTGATTTGTCAGTATCAGGAAATTCAAATTTCTCCGTGCACTGCTTGCATATATCCTCCATTTGTTGAAGTATTCTCTCCTTCTGCTCTTTCAGCTCATCTCTGAAATTTTCTCTTCTACATTGTTTAATTTATTCTTATTTTAATTTTTATAATAAAACTTTGCTTACTGATTTCCAATACCCATTTTCGACAGTTCATCTATCAAGCGTCTATTTCGAGCGTATCCTTCAAGTAACAATTCAATATCTTGTGCTTTTTGATCAAGCAACATTTGATAATTTTTGCATATGCTCTTGCACGAGTCACAACATTGGATCGACGCTTTTCGTTCGCTTTGCTTTGTTCTACAAAAAAGATGTAGTTGTTGTTGTTGATTTAATTAATTTAAATTTCACAACAAATTAAAAGCATCAAATTATAATTTCTGTCTTCTTCACCTGCTACTGGTGTTGTTCGATTCATTGACGAGCTTTTTCAATTCGGCAATCTCATTTTCAAGTTCAAGCAAACGTTGCGACTGTTTGACAAGGCGAACCGACTTTTCCGCACATTCTATAGCAGGATCTGAGCATCTGAATAATTTTGCAAATATTCAAATTCAAAAAGTAAAATAACAACAATCATATATGCAAGCAGACCTTTTCTGACGAAAGTATACGTCGTACGGTATTGAATCGCTGGAAAGATCCGCCTCTGATAAATCGTGGAAAGATGAACTGCAATACTAAGGAAACAAAAAGAACAAAAGACAAAAAATAATGAAAAATTGCCAAATTAGTGCAAATTAACAATTACATCCGATGCGGATTCAGTGATGCCGCTGTCGTGGAAATCTTTTTCGCTACCTTTGATAAATTTGCATAGTATATATGAGAACAAAGAGAAAATGCAATCTTATTTTGAGAGAGGGCTTACAATTTGAAGCGGATCGTTTGAAAGTGGTTATGAATCTTTGAAATTCACGGTGCATTTCTGGACACTTGATTGCGGATAAACAAGAGCCCAAACAGTGGCAAATGTTCGTTTCGACTTTGGATAGAGAGTTTTTCATTGTAAATAAGAATAATAAGAATAATAATAAGCAATAAAACTCACAAAAACTGACGTGATATATTCGATCACCCCATCCTTGACTGGGGGGCATAAGTTTCGCTGATTTTCCATCAATTCTTAAATTTATTAATAGTTTAAATAATGTTTCCTCTTTCAAGTGAATAATTAATTGCCTGATTGCACGGATCGGTTTGAATTCGCTTGGCTTGTACCAAAGTCCACGAGCGCCGGGCAACAATGATCTCAGTGTAGCCAGTGAAAGGGTGCCGTCTTTTTCAAGAGGGCACTCCAACACGCCAGTACTTACCTGCACAATGTTTTCACCTGAAATTAGCATTTCAAAAATATCCCACCACACACATATACACACAGAGTGAGAGAAATACAAATACAATAATAATATGCAATTATCAATTTACCCATCGCGTGATGATGAAATTGACAATAATAACACACACAGCAGTGCTGTATATGTTGAAGTGAACTTAATTTTGAATTGCCATGCAACAATACTATTGCATTTCACCCGCCCAAGCAGACACTTCTCCTTCGAATTTCGTGGTTCAGGATTTGTGCATTTGCTTCTCGCTTGCACGTCCACAAATAATGACGCATCTGTTTGCTCAACGTTGCAACGAGAGCGTAAACAAGAAATTCAACTTTTGAAAAAATGTCTTCCCCCTCAACGTATTATTTGCAAGTTTTGATTTACACCGCCGAAAAATGAAATATTTCTTATCAAAATGAATTGTTTGATCGAGACAATAATTTCTCACTTACAGTATGCCGACGGGTTTGAACTGTTTTCTTGGCTTTTCAGGTTTTGAAAATTGAATTTAACGATCACTTTACCCAAGCAAGCTGACAAGGTGAACTTGTTCAGTGGGTGATGCGAGACTTGGTGGAGGACGACCAGTGAAAAGTAAATCAAGCTGTTGATGATGATCACGGGAAATTCAATCGACCGTTCATCAAGATAAAATCTTTGGTACGATTGACAAAGCAAAAACCACCCTCCGTTCACTTGATCAAACGCAACAGTGAAATTTTTGATTCTGGCGTCGGTAAATTCCGGTTTTCATTCTACAGTATACCTTACCGTTTTTTTTTGTAATTTTTCGAATACGCATTCCGTGTGATGATTCTCATTATTGTTCAATTAATTAATTGATTAATTAATTAATTAATTAATTGTGCTTTGCTGTTGTGATTGGAATTGTTAACATGCGCGGAAAGGAATTTAACGACGACGATTCAACAAGCAAAGCCGCCAACAACAGCAGCAACAGCAACAATGAAAACAACGTCGAAGAAATTTCTGACCAAGAATTCAAAATTATTACGTAAAAGAATGCCAAGTAAGATGTATTTTTTTTTTCTTTCCTTCTCAAATTGCATTTTTGAAAATAATAATTTCGCTGAAAAATATTATTATTATCATTATTATTGAAAATGCATATACTTGGATTCATAGTGGTCATCGAGATTTCTTCATTTGATGCATTCATCGTATGCATTTGAATAATAATTTTGTCCAAAATGAGGGGTTGAAAAATTGTCACCGACGGACGACGAATCAACAATTTCTTCTTCAACAATTGCAAACAGTTCGTCCTTCGATGTTAAATAAATGAACTCACCAACATTGCTAATACGTTTTACAAGTGGGCAGAAGTAGCAAATTTGTTTACCACTGTCGCCTAATTATACAAAAATCTACTTCTCCATTGCACAAATTGCAGATTTATTTAAGCAGTGCAGCTATTTTTAGCTGTTGCTTTTCTAAAATAGGCGCGTCGTGTTGGCGTGTTTTGCCAAATTCAGTTCAACGTTTGCAATTTTGTTTCCAAAAAAAGAAATTCAAACATCACGTTCTGATTTTTGATGAATAAAACTTATTTTCCACCTCCCAAAAAAAAAATTTTTTTAAACAACATTTAGCAACACAACCGACATGCAAATTTGCTCTGTTGCAAGAAAGAGTTGATGCAAATTAAAATATGAACGTTGGAAATTTGCTTTTGCTTTTGCAACTATCAGAAATTGCAATCCACTAATCTACTGTTTCATTCCTGCACAACTTATATAATCCATTGTAAAATATCAGATCATTGTATAGATTTTTTGATTTATTTGCAAGAAATTATGCGTTTTTTTTTTTGTCAACTTAATCTGCTAGCATGTACAACTTTGCAACTTGTATTATTTGAGAGTTTTTTTTTTCTTTTTTTTGTTACTTGTTGTTTTTTTTTTTGAAATTAGCAATTAGCAAAGAATTTAAACGCAAACTTACTGGTGGGAGTTTCCATTTGAATGAACTTTGGAAAATTGCCAAATTGTCGCTTTGGAAGAGAGGGTTTTTTGCCTTCGACGACCTCAGTATCAGGAGCCGAAAACAGACAAGTAGACGAATCGTAGGTGTTGGAATTGGATAATTGGAAATTGTGCAAAACAGTTCCGGCTTTTTACCTTATGCAACAGGCTGATCCAGCTGGCTATTCTGTAGCAGAGAAAGACGAGCATGGCCAACCACCGGCGGAGGCCATCGCCACCGTATACAGATTGTTTCAAATGGGCAAATTTTCCAGCACAGAGACGACTACGACGACTCTCAGAGACGTCGACTTCAACACGTGAATGGTGGAAAACAAGCCGACGTTTGGCTGAATTTCATTTTTCAAACAACGCAATGCAACCGTCAACGCTTTTTGACAGCCTAGTGTTGCTATTGCAAAATTTCCAAGCCTGTTTGTGCTCTTTTTTTTTGATATTACGCCTGCTTATCTTCAAAGTTGAGACAAGTAGATGAGACAAGCTTTGCAAGCACAGTCGTTTTTGCAAACAAATTTTATTTTCAAAAACTATATTTAAATCTTTAATTTTGCATATTTCTATTTTTTGCTATTTCTCGTTGCTGCTGCTGTTGAGATGCTCAATTTCTACTACAACGAGACAAATGTTCAAATTGATGATGATACTTTGCTTGTTATTGATTGCCAAAGCGTCCGCTTTTATTTATTTTTATAACCGTTTGCAAAAGTTCATCCATCTTGGCAATGAACGGATGCAGAGCGTCAATAAAAACCAACAACAAGCAAAAGTGAACAAACATATTTTCAACTGTTCCTCCATCTCAATTATGCAAAAAGCAAGCAAAAGCGTTGATGCTACTACAAGCCAGAAAAAATTCCCCTCATCAACAATCACTCACACACACACACACACATGATCGATCAATCGATCAATCACTCTTTGTTCTGCATTTATCTCTTTTTTTTTCTTGTTTTATTTATCTAAACTTTATTGAATTCAACAAAGAATAGAACGAAGAAATTCAAAATCAATAATTATAACAATCTTTATAGAATAAATTAAATTTTTCATTAATTTTGTAAACTTTTTTTTTTGAAATTTATTTTTTACAGTCACTTTTTGGCGATTATTTCATTTTATTCGATCGGCATTTTTTGTCAGTTACAAAAATGAAAATCAAGTTCTACAGTAGATTATTGTTTGATAATTAGCAGAAAAAAAGGGTGAAAACTTTTATTTTTCTCACTGTAAAAGGGAACATTTTTCAAATGTGTTTGACAAAATTGTGATTGCTAATGAACGCAATTTTGGAAATGTTTTACTGTGCAAAGTGTACTTTTTGTTCGAATTGGCAGTGGTTGCACTTTGGAGTAATTTCTGAATTTTTGAATTTATTACTTTTTACATTTTAAAAAAAAATATGAAATATTACACCGAGTGGTCGTATTGAATGCTGTTTTTTTGAGAAAAAAAAAGTTTATTTTTTATTTTTCTTGCTTTTGATGATGTGAATTTCATACATCACATGCCTATGTGTAGCATGTTGGTTTGGTTTTGTATAAATTTGTGAAACAAAATTGACAAATTTGAATAAATTGTTTCCATAGCGACAAAAAAAGAAATATGCACATGCATTCACGACTGCAGTTGTTCAGAAAATGATGATATATATATATATTTTTTTGTTTTATACTCCAATAGTTGCAGTTGGAAATTGTCAATTTTCTGCTGAAACAGTTGTCGCGTTGTTGTTGAACAAAAATTTCTAAACAACTTTTTGCATATTTCCAATTCAATCATCATATTATGGAAAATTTGAAACTATCACTCAATACTCTTTCAACGAATAGTGCAAATTGTTCACATCAAACAGCCAAGTGTAAACAATTTTTAATTATAAAATTTGCAAATTGTTGTATATTTGAAATTCGGTTGGTGTATAAATAAAAATTTAACAAATTGCAGTGTCAAATTGAAACCAAATACGGACAACAGAGTGCTTTGCTTATTAATTGTTGAATTGAATATTTTTCAGCCGGACCGTTTGATGGCCTTGTAATTCTCGTCAAACAATTGCTCCGTCATCCTACTGAGACAGTTATGCATTTGTGTTCATTTATCACACAGCTGCCGTCAAATGGCCAATTGAAATTATGACGTTGACATTCCACACGCTGGTTAGTCATTTTTTGATCACTTGATCAATGAGATTGATTTCACTAAAAATGCAGCTTTGTTGTTGTTAATTTCTGCTTACTGATGTCATTGTTTTTTGCTCAATTCATGAGATTAAAGTGAGGTTAGTAACAAAAAGCATGGACATATTTTACATTTGAATGTCAGTTTGAAGCCGGTGACGTTGATTGTTCGTCTGTTAATTGAACAAATGAATGTATTGTTATAGTTGAACGGATTGAAAACTTTTCCCTTGCAATTATCCTCCAAGCCAACACATTTTCCTACTGCCAACTTATTCATGCAGAATGACCAATCTGGACACTGATTTGTTTTATTTTATTTTTTATTTATTTATCATAAGACAAATGTACCTCTTGATCAGAAACGAAACACTACCGTATTAATTTTGTTCGAGGTAGGCATTGTGTGTGTGTGTGTATGTGCATGACGGCGGCGAATTGGATGATTTTGTTGCAAAGTAGAAAAAGTGGTAAATTTTTTCAAACTCTCGACTGTTCAATGATTACTACAATGGCACATTGCCAAGTGACCAACTTGCTGTTGTTGTTGTTGAGCAGTTTTATGATCAAAATTGAAATCACATCATTCAAACGTAAGCGATGCTTTTCGCTGTGCTCATGAATCTGTTGTTCAATTTTCACTTCAAATTCAACAAATTGGCTCGTGATGAAATTAATCGTTCGTTTGGTTGCATCAGTTTTTCATTTGATTTGAATTTTACAAATTAACCCTTTCTCAATATTGTTTTATCTCCATTGAGCTATTGCAATGTTCATCTTCAGTTCAACTTCTCTGAATTGGTTGGTGTTGATGCTTTGCGAAAAAGCAGTTCAATAATTATCGTATAATTTTTGAAATTTTGAATTATTTTCACGCTAAATCAACCACTTTGCTGTAGAAGAACAGGAAAATCCAGTCGTTGACGAGATGGATGGTGTGGACGGGATTCAGCAATTATTTGCCATGCTGTATTATAATTCGGCGTCTGTCTGCATGTATTTTTAGCGTCTCTCATCGGTGAGCTCTGTCGGATGATAAATAGCAAAGCATTACATAGGTGATGTGTTGTTCTTCACTTTTCCACCATATTGAACAAGCAATATAGAAAAAAAATATAAATTATTTATTTATTTGTTCTTATTTTCATTCAATAGATTTTGCGTGACTATCCAATGTGTGTGTGTGTAATATTTGAATGGAGCAGCGGGCTAGGGAATACGGGGGTGCGGTTATGGGAAGCAGAGTTGGCATCGATCTTTTTCACAGTGTAAGGTGCAGCAGCGGATACGTCACCAATGCCGGGTGCTGTGGCGATCAATTCGCCAAAAAGGGCTCATAAATATGCAGAGTTGAACAAAATATTGATTGTACTTTTGAAATTGCCTTTCACGCACGCTTGTCGGCTTATTTTTTCAATTTTCACAACCCCATCATCCTCACTACAACTCTTTTCTTTTGTCCACCAACCAACACCCATGCAGCAGTTGATTTTTATTTAAATCAACAAAAAAAAACCATTATCTTACGTTGTTCATCATTCTCAATTGCCAACTTGAGAGAATATATTTTCAAATTTTTTTTGTTATTTGCTTTTTGTTCGTGCTTCAGATGTTTTTTTTCTCTCTTCTCTTCTGAACGTTGATTTATTATCATCAAATCGATTGATGAACAATTTTTCCACGACAAACAGCAGCCAATATTTCGTTCAGTGAAACCTCAGTAGCCGCGCGTGACGAGACCAACAATTCGTACAAGGTAACAATATCTGATACTTTGAAGCACAACGCGTGCAGATTTCTCTTTTTCCCATGATCCTGATCCACAATTGTTCATCATCAGTTCAGAGTAAGAGTTCAGTTGTTGTTTTTTTTTTTTGAAATTTATACCAAATTGATTGTCACATTTGAGAACAATGCAAAGGTGCAATGTTGACCGTCGACAATCGACTTTAAAATTCGAGGATTCCCATTACAGTATTGCACAGTATTGGATGTTCAGGAGTTTTTTTCTTTCTTCAATGACAATTTTCTATTTTTAATCCAAATGTTGATCAGTGAATTCATCAATGACCAACTTGCACAAGAAAATGTCCCAATTTATTGGAAATTTAATTTTCAAAAAACTTTATCAAGTTGTGCTGTTTTCTTTTTTCATTCATCATTTGGCGGTTTTTCTATGAAATGAAAATGACCAAGATTAATTTCATTTTATTCGTATACACTTTTTTTCAATTTAATATCATACTCATGCGCAATTAGCATTGGCTTCAACAATATGTCAAAGCTTGTAGTAGGTTGATTTTGTTGTCGTTATTTGAAAAATTTGATCCCGCATAAAAGTGGAGTATAGCAGCGTTTGTTTATTTGAAGAGCTGTTTGTTACGGCAAACAGTGCTGCTGTTCATTTAAGTGCCGGTAAGTGTAACGTCGGAAGGTGGCATCTAGTTTGAATAACAATTTGTTTTCATCAATTTGGCGTCACAGTCGTTCGATTCTTATCCATCCTTAGAGACGTCTTCGTCATTTGGGTCATCGTATTCTTGCGTTTTATTGAGACGTGGTTTTCATAAATCACTTTTTCTCAGCACATAACATTTTTTTTTGCTTTTATGCATAAATATTTCAAAATGCTCATGTATGTATGTATTTGTCTGTCTCTCTCTCTCTCTCTCGATAGATCGATGCATGTTTGTGTCATGTCAAAAATTGATGTTCAACTATATTTGATAATTGATAATAATTACTACTTGAAACGCTACTAAAATTATTGTAAATTTGTTTGCTTCCGTTGCACATAGTAGCTTAATCCTGCTTCAGGCTTCGACGGATTACTTTTTCTTGGTCAAATATGACGTAAGCAGTTTCGCTTGGGGAACTACTATAGTGTTTCTATACTTTGGCGAAAAGAAATGCTAAACTTATAAATTATATGCTAACCTCTTCCTCTTCTCACTTGATTATGCATTTCTGGATTTGCTTGTTGTCCAGTTTCATAATTGTTTTTGTTGTTGCCCTGACAGGGGGACAGGTTTCCAAGCGTCTTGTGCTTTTTGTACCGTAGATTTTGTTTACCAGTTTCATTTCAGCATTGCCATTGTCAACGGACGGGTTCGTCTCCGTGGTTTTTGCTTTTAATAGCATTATATTTTTAATATTCTTATTCCAAATGGTCAATTATTTCAATTGAATTTTGAAATGATTAACAATTTTAAAGAAGCCTCGAATCAAGAATAAGGTGGTCAATTTGAAAACTATTTCCACAACATGCTGACTTTGCATTTCGATTTGGATCAACTCCATCAGGGTGAACTGTGCTGGTGAATACGAAGTTTCATTCAACACAAATATACCGCTTCTTCTTTTTATTTTTCAATTCTCTTTTATTATATATATATTTTTTTTTTTTGAAAAATATATTCGGACAATGTTTGACGTATTTCCTTGAAATTGCTTTGCAAATGTTGATCGCTTAAGCGACAAATGACGTCTTTTTTTTTCCTCTCTTTTTCTTCACTAGGAAATGGATACTGCGGAAGCTGGGCGATGCCTACAAACTTTTGCAAATGTTTTTCAAATTACTGCGATAGATCAGATTAGCATTGTTTTAAAGTTTTAAAACTAGTCTGGCGTTTGATAAGCAATGTTATTGGATGATTGTTTGTAGATTCAACTTCCGTGTACTTTTCACAGTCAGCGTTTACTTCCTGTTCAGCTTTTTAGTATTCACTTTCACGGACATTTTTGTTTGACGACTGCTTTAATTTAAACTATACATGCTAATTACATGTGTATATATATGTGTGTGTGTGTGTGTGTGTGTACGCTTTATCAATTGTCTGTCTGCTGATTCATCATCATTTTGTTGTAAAGTGTTTTAAAAATTCTCATTGTAGAGTTGATTTTCATTTCTACATAAGTCGATCACCATTGAACGATATAATTATGGTAAACGCGGTGGATTTGTGTCGTAAGCTGTGCCAGCAGCATACGATTGGCGTGAATAAGGATGCAGCAGAATGGAGCCATCTGGCTCAACAGTTGCACACCAAATGCAACGCTGATGCCAATGACAAATCGGTCCAAGAACTCTGGGATAATTTTGAAAACATCGACGAAACTTTGTTACTGAATTTTTTACTCTGCTTTGAGGTATGAATATGTTCCTTTTTTTTTGTTTTATACTTCAGCGCACCTTTCGTACGCAGGTGTACCTGAACATCATTATTACTTTACTGCTAACCGTAAGATGATTTTGTTTTGACAAACTTTTCAACTTGCGTATAATTACTGACGCAAGTTTGACTTATTTTTGTTTTTTCTATTTGGTTTTGTTTGTTCATTTTTATATTGCATTTCTATTTTGTTCGAGTGTTTTTCCAACGAGACCAGTTGCTGAAATGTAAATGCTACTAAGTATGATTGCATTCCGGAGCTAACTTTCGGGCAATTAATTCTACGCTAAATAGACAATGCTAACAAATGACGATCACTAGAAGCAGACAAAAATACCAAATGGCTAGTTTTCATTCTGCAAAAATGTTCGTGGTTGAAATAGATCAACGCTATTATATATATATATATTTATTTATTTATTATTTCGTTATTCTGCAATTTCTTTACATTTCTCTGAAAATGTATTAAAGAAAAAAAGAATTTCAAAATGATCCATTAACAAAAAAACTCTGTTCAGATGATGATGATAAAAATAGCTCAGAATAATTTATTATCTCTTTGAGCAGGAGGATAAGCATCGATGATTTTTATTTTTATATTTTAACATTTTAAAAAAAAAGTGTTCCAATTCTATGATATTAATTGAATCTTTTCTTTTTCAATTTAATTCGACAATGTACTATTTATTGGGTGAAATTTCTTTTTTCAGCACTGCCGAAATTCAGAAGCGATCATTTGGTTCACGAGGATTTTGCATCAATTTATCAGTCGTCCGTCTGCCGGTTAGTGCAGAAATTTCATTTTTTACTTTTTGATCATATCAAAAAAAAAATTTAAATCAATTCAACATAATTAGATCCAAAAAGTCGTCTACAATTGATGGCTAAATTGAACGGCGTATCATTTTTATGCAAATGTTTGCGTTGGTTTTTGCAAAAATTCGACGAAACTGACGAGATGGTCGACGTTATACAAGCGTTAATTCCAGTTATCCAAATTGTCGGAAGCGTTGGTATTATTATTATTTTCAACAATTTCAGCATTGAAATTCAAATAGAATGAAACATTTTTCAGATGGAAGATTTTTCATGAAAGTTCGTTTTGTGGGACTGTTGGACATATGCATCAATGTTATGTGCAATGTTGCTCAGTGTCCACTTACTGAGAGTTTGTTAGATTTTTTGACTTTTGCTTGTCGTTCTGGTAAAAATGATTTTCATCCATGCTCAACCATGCTAGTATTGTATGTAATTTTTCTTTTTTTTTCTTTTTTAAGGACAAAACGCGTCAGCTTTGGTGAAAAATGAAATGATGGTGCCATTTTTGAAGAAAGTATTTGCTGAATGTGAAATGACAACTCCAGCTGTGATCAGAAAATACGCGGAATTGTTATTTTTGATGGCCAAGCCCAGTTCGTGAAAATTTTTTAATTTATTTCATTAAACACTGCTATCCAGGGAACAAAAGTTTTTGCTTGTTCAGAAAAAACTCGCAAATCGTTGGTTTCACAAGGAATTATTCCGTCTGTGTTGGAATTGTTTCAAGCATTTTTTGGCAAAGATGATGACACTTCACAGATTAATTGCAACGCTGCGTTGGGCACTTTGCGTTTGTTGACTTCAACCAGTGAGTAAATTGTTTGTTGTTTTATTATTTTACTATTATCACGTTGTTTTATTATTATTTTATTTATTCCCCCTCCAGTATCTGGTAGACAAAATTTGGTTGCCTGCAATGGTTTAGAAATATTCAGAGATTTGATTCGATCGTTCGATGAGTCGGAAGCGTCGAGTCCTCTTTGCAGTCACATGTACCATTCGATCAGTTCGTTGTGCATACGATGTTTGCCAATGCGACCGTTGCCAATTGAGAATATGAAATATCCGGTCGACGTGTCGATCGTTGAAATTCAACACTCAACTCCAGATCCACCTGAAGCAGTTAGCGGTAAAAATTTGTGCATGTTTTTTTTTTGCAGTGATTGATCAATTTATTCAACGCACAGATTCTGAAGATGATATATCCGTAGCGGCTGGCTTTTTGACTGATGTAAGTGGAATTATTTTATGTTTTTTTTGCGTTCATGATATTCATGGCATGTTGCACATTCTTTTTAATTTACGTTCATTTTTGTCATTGTTACTGTTACATCTCTTTTTCTCAACATCTCTCTTTCCTCCTTCTCTGTCTCTCTCACACTCACACTCACTCTCACTCTCTCACTCTCACTCTCTGTTATTGTCCTCCCGTTCGACTGTTGTGGCATTGATTTTATATGATGTTGTTGAAGAAAATGACTTCAGCGGTCTTTCGGTGATTTATTGCAAGCATTCTAGATTGATATGCTTTAAGAATATCCAGTATTATTACCGAAGCCGGTGAACCGTTTCTGTAATAGGTAAAATTTAACTGGAGTGCGGAGATTAGTGTCCGAGTTGTTTGATTGCCTTTCTGAATGATGTTTTTTTTTTGTATTTTTCCTGAAACATTTCTAACTCAGACTGATGATGAGGCGATAAGTCATGCATCGCAAAATGAAAAGCCTCCGATTCCATTACGCATGTTCCAAAAAGAGACCCACTGGTATCGTTTCCTGACACGTGAATTGGATTACGGCACCTTGCTTTCCAAAGACAGCACTTTCGGTAACGTGTTGGCCAAGCAGACGGACAACATGTTGTCCGAAATGGCTGATTTGGAAAACTTTATGCTGGAAACTAATCAACGCCAACGTCGCAAAAGTATCTCCAGTTTGCGTGAAATTCGACTCAGTGGCAAGCATCGCTCTATTACTGAGCAGTTGTTGGAAAAATCCCAATCCGGCTTGCCAACATGGTATCATTGGATCGACTACATTTGTCAAGCTGTATCCACTCGTTCAGTAATACCATTCGAAACTCTCGGCTATCCAGATATTCACGGCTGTTATCCAAATTTGCCTCAACAAAAGCTGAAATGCTATCCAAACGCACTGCTGTAATGATGATGATCTTTTTTTTTTTTATTATTCTTCTTTGCTTTCAAATCGGTTTGTTTTATTATTAATTTGAACAACTGTTATAGAAACATGGTTGGTCATTTGCTTGAACGTTTGGAATCGAATAAAGATTACATTCCCAAAGTAGTTTATGATCTTGATCAATTGGTGACTACTCGTCGAACTTATGATGGTTCAAAATTTATACTTAACAATGATATTGTAAAGTGAGATAAAATTTTATTTATATCTGTTTATTACTATATATATATATATTTGTACATACACACACTTTTTTTGTATATAAATGATGTTTCTATTTAATAAATTAATAATTTCAGACTTGGCAGCCCCAATCCTGATACTACTTCTTTGCAATTTGAATCGCGTTTTGAAGGTGGCAATTTACGCAAAGTGATTCAGGCAAGCATTATTATCAATCTTATTTTCTTCTTTTTTTTGTGCTTCTTTTGTTGCTGTCTTCTTGATAGAACTATAAAATTAAATATTTTCTTTTTCCAGGTTGGTCCGTATGAATATGATTTAATTTTAACTCCGGATACCAATCAAATGAATGAACACTATCACACGTATTATTTTCAAGTGTCCAACATGCTGACTGAAATCAGCTACACATTGAATATCATCAACTGCGTCAAAACTCGCTCTTTGTACAATTCGGGTATTTTATTAGACAGATAAATAAATAAATAAATTTTATGTTTCTTTTTTTTTTATTTGTTAGGCATGCAGCCGTTGGTATTTTCAGTCACTGAAGCACTGCTTGGTCGTCCTGGTTGGGTACGAATTGGAGGCAATTGTGTTTATTATAGAAATTTTTACTCGCGAGCATCCAGCTCTACACCTGCCAAATCTGAAACGGTTACTTCTTATTACACAGCTTCGTTCAATGTTCACTTTCGCCATCGATACGACATTTGCTATTTCGCCTACCACTATCCGTACACGTATACAATGTTGAAGGTGTGAATTTTAATATTGGAAAATATAAACTTACCTTAGTATGTAATTTTCAATTGTTTCTTTTTTTGTGTATTCTTAGACACATTTGGTAAAAACGAATCAACTTTTATCGTTGAAAAAAGATATCCACTTCAGAACGGATGTAATGTGCCACACTTTGTCCGGCAATCCGGTCATTTTGGTAACCGTTACTGAATTGGGTGATCGTATTCAACTGAAATCACGAGACATTGTTGTACTCTCAGCACGTATTCATCCAGGCGAATCGAACGCGAGCTGGATGATGCATGGTATATATATTTATTTATTTATGTGTGGTTGATTGTGTTTCAGTGTTAATTTAGCAATTTTTAATCCTTGTCCTTTCATTTCAGGAATGATAAACTATCTTATCAGCGATCATCCTTTCGCTAAGCTAGCTCGATCGAAATTCATTTTCAAACTCATACCGATGCTTAACGTCGACGGTGTCATCAATGGCAATCACCGTTGCTCTTTAGCTGGCAAGGATTTGAATCGTCAATGGGTAGCCCCTGAACGATCCGTGTATCCTTCTATATATCATACGAAAAATCTGATATCCTACTTGCATCGAATTGGTCGAACTCCTTTTGTAAAATTTGTTTTGTTAAATTTTCAAAATTAAATAAAATATTTTCAATTTTGATTTTTTTATTTCATCTTTAGGTATATTGTGATTTTCACGGTCACTCTAGGAAAATGAACGTCTTCGTCTATGGCAACAATCCAAACTTATCCTGGTACACTGGTGATCGTTTGCAAAAACATGGGTTCGAATTTTATGTAAGTCAACATGTTTATTGATTTATGCGAATATGTAAATTTCTTTTGTTTCAATTAAATTTTTATTTTGAAATTTCTCCTTCTTCTGTTTCAGCAATTTCCCGAAATTTTGGATGAAACATCAACAGCATTTGAACTGAAATATTGCGCTTTTACTATTAAAAAGAACAAAGAAGGATCCGCTCGTGTGGCAGTTTGGCGTGATACTGGCATCAGCCGAGCTTACACACTTGAAGCGTCCTATGCTGGATTTGACACTGGAGGTTACAAGGTGATGAACAGATTGATTTTTGTAAATTTATTCAACTTATTGATTTTAAATGAAACTATTTTCCAGGGACATCAGATTACAACTCGCGATTTGATTGAAATGGGCGAACAGTTTGTCGAATCATTGGTGCATTTGAAAAAGAACGTCGAGCAAGGCAAATCGCCCACCAGGTAAGTGTGGCACTTCAACACCGTGCGATAAATAATTGACTGCTTTTTGCTTGCTACATATTGATAATAACTATTTCAGACGATTTGAAATTGGCGCCAAACAGAAAGAGTAAATTATTTTAATTATATTTATTTGCATTGTCGTCATTGTTCATTTGTATTTCATATTCTAAAATGATATAGGACTGAAACTGAGAGAAAGAAAAATTTTGTTCCAGTTGAGTAATGATGATAACAAGCAACAATGATGCATATATGTGATGCTGTATGTATTGATTGTGTAGACATGTATAACGGTATGACAGCGGCTAAATTTATCTTATATCTATGGATTTTTTTAAAATATGTTTTTTAAAATCTTTTCTACATGAAAAATATTTACATATTTATTTACATTTAAACGTGCTATTTATCTTTTTTTTTAAATATAAATACTGATTTTGTTTTTTATGTTTTGAATTGTTATTTTACCTATCTCCAATCTTTTATGCAGTTAACCAGCACTTATAGTCTGTACTGAGTTTGTAGTGAGTGCGCAACGATGATTTCTGAACGACATGCATATATTATTATTATTATTATTATTTTCTTTTTACAAAATTTGAAAAAATTATCTGCATATGTATACTTTGAGAATGTTTCGATTAGCATTTTAATTATCCACTATCTATCATGCAGAAAATGTTATTGAAGCTTGTTTTATTAAAAGATGAAAAGCATTGCATCATCACACTGATTCATATTGTTCAAAGCCATACGTTGTTCTTCAATCAAATATTAGTGATTTTGACAATTTTTTTTTTTTTTTTGGAAAAATGTGTCATGTCAATGATGGTTCGTTTAGAGGGATTGAATTAATTAATTGTGCAGTAATTATGAAATTTTAATTTTCAAATCACATGTCGACAAGCTTGAATTTTTGTCAGTCAATGTGATAACATGTTGATCCAAGGGTCACAATGTTTGACAAACCTGACATTGGAAATGAATGTGACGGTCACAAAATTGAAGACACAACGTTGAAGCTCTGCTGAACAGATTTTTGTGCGACCTCTTTTGCTACAAATAATGACGACGACAATGATGATGATGATGATGATGATGATGATGATGTGTAATAACCTTTTTGTTGTATTTTCCAAACGTTCTTTGAACTTCATCTGGATGCACTGATTTTTGTTTCAATATTTAACAACTATTCTCACTTTTGCACGTCAACGAAGAAGAATTAAGTTCCGTTGCCGGGTGATGTCATGCTGCTTCATTTTGGACCATGCACAGTGAATGCGCGCTAACCTTTAAAGTGCAACGACCCATATTGATCTGTTGTTGACGATAAGATTCAATGCAAAACACGTCAGAAAACGGATATTGTACTGCTGCTGATTTTAATTGCTTGCAATTAAAAAATAAACGTTTTTTCCTTGTTAAATTTTATCGTTTAATATCAACTTTGCATGATTAATTGTTCAATTTCTCATAGCACAACATTGCATATCTAAACGACGAAAGTGAAATGTTGTTAGTTTATTGTTAATGCTCTTTTGTTATTTTTGAAAGAGAGAGAGAGAGAGAGAGTCAGTTTTCATTTACATTATATTTATTTTGCAACGCTGATTATAATAATAATGGCAATATAACTTAGACAACATTTCTATTATGTATGCGATTAAAGTAAAATTGAAACAAAGTCTTTACAAAATGAGGCTTATAAAAATGGTAAAAATCGAATAATATTTTATTAGAATAGCCAAAATATACAGTATGAAATTAATATAATTGATGATAAGAATAAACTGACATGTGCATGGATATGCAGTTAGTTAATTTGTGAGATCAGTAGTAGTGAAATGTAGTTTATCAATTTTGTTTGCATTCTTTGAATTGTTAGCTATTTTGAATATTTAGCTATCTACGTCAGCGTGTGTTAGCAGTGAAAATTGAAGATGAAGTGGAAAATTCAAAGAAGCAAAAATGGGACAAAGGCGCGCCGGCCAGTATAGCACCTGAAGGCACACAGAGTAAAGGCAACGGGAAACTGAAAGTCGCATTTCTTGGAAAATAAAAATGTCCTTGATATAGATAAAATGCAAACTGTACAAAACTTGTTTGTATAATGTTTCAAAGACGGGTTTGTGGTGTGCAAATATGGTGGCAAAAGCATGCAGAATGTAGAGGAGGCCGGTCACGGCTGGTATGGAATTGCTGAACGAGGTCAAGCTTAGTCGAATTGACCAATAACAATGTAACTGTACATTTTCAGCCAATGGAATGAGGTGATTCAAAATCAAATCACTACTTCAAAAACGTGATATAGATTGTTCAGTGTAAAAGACAGCTTAGCTTGTCTGACATTGTTGCCTTTCTTCACGCTTCAACGTTCAATTTGTTAACACATCTGCAAATGATTCCTGGTATTACAGCAGAAGAAAAGGCTAAAATTGAGCAGGTATATCTTATTCTATTTTCATACTCTTATTCATTTTTGTTTAGACGAAACACAAAAATTAGCTCTATCATTTAGAAATAATTCTTCACTTGTGAGAAATGTTATTTATTAATTTATTGATGACAAATCTTGGAAAATGAAAAGAAAAATTGAAATTTGAAAACTTTAAACGGTGGAAACAATATTTTTATACTGTTTTTCACGATGAAATTTCAAAACCATTTCAATATACAAATTTGACACTTTGTACCCAGTTGAACTTTCACATACTTTGTTGTTACAAAAGAGAACCACCTTTCAGCACGCTGTTGAAAAATGTATCGTCTTAAAACTAGCACTGACACACTGGTGCACCGTATCTTAGTACAATGCATTTTTTGTACACAAACATGCGCAGCTAACTACGTGAAATGTATTTTGTCCAATGCTGAAATTTCACTCACAGCATTTGCATATTTCACTGCTTTTAATTTCAATACAACTCAGTGTAAAAAATCCATGAATCCATGAGTGTCTTTCTTACTTTTAATTTTTAAACGAAAGCAGGCACTAATTTAAAATGCATTCATTGATTGCTTTACTATTATCTTAGAATTTCCTTTTAAATAAATAGGCACTTCTCAGTGAATATTTTTCAAATACATTTCATTTATTCACTATATCTAGTCTGAAATGTATATTTAAAGAAAAGTGTAAATTCATTGCTATATTTTTTTAAAAATTATTATATAATTTCTGTTTGCGTTAAATGGATTTTACATATTATAGATGGATTTATTCACAATGTATTTACTCACAACGGAGAATAATTGTTAACAGGTAGATCAGAATATGTTATGCAATGAATTGCATTTCAACTTCTAAACTGCTCAGATTTATCATTATGATGTATATATATATAGTTGGCAAAAAGTAAATTTTACAAATATACACAAAAATAACTGCATAATTTGCATTAAGATTGCTTTTAATGAAAACTAGCAACGCAATGATTTAAAGTGCATTGGTATTTATGATTACTTACGTAGAGTAGCTCAGTGATAAGCATTTCATATTTTATTAATATTTCTTTGGCCATTATTATTCTTTAAAACATTGTTAATATCATTTTCTTAAAAAAATAAAACTTTTGTTGTAGTTCTGAAAATACTTAACACAGTTTGTTATAATTTTCAGCTTCGAAATGAACTACCTGGTATAAGTCAAACAAAAATTAATGATGGCTTGATTTTGCGATGGTTGAGGAGTAATTTTTTCTTTTGAATAAATTTGAATTTTCCACAACTAACAGTTTAAATGTTATTTCAGACAACTCAAATGATGTCAACGCAACAAGTGAGGCATTGAAGAAGGTATGACAATAAATAGAAAACAACTTGCATACAATTTATGCACTGACATACACGTACATAGATAGGCGTTCTCACATGTTTATCATAATTTTTTTAGCACCTCGTATTCAGAAAAGCTTGGGGTCTTGATGACTTGTTGACAAAATGGGAAAAGCCTGAAGTACTATTGAAATATTATGGACATGGCTTTCCAGGCTATGATCGTGAAGGCAGTCCAATTTTGTTTTCTCTTCTTGGCAATGTTGATGTTGAAGGTGGACGTTAACTTTTCCCTTGCCTAATGTGCTGATGTTTAATGTCCTGTTTGATCTATTTTAGGCTTGTTCAATTCCTGTCAGCCTCAAGATTTTGTGAAAATGAGCCTCACACATATTGAAGAAGCTCTTGCGAAAGCAGACGAGATTGCTAAGAAAGTTCAGTGCATTTGAAAATTAACATTGTTTAGTTTACATGAGTTGATTGGTTTAGAAAAGTATTCCGTATGAGCAGTTCTTACTGATAATCGACTTGGATAATATGAGCACATCTCACTATAAATTCAAACCTTTCACAAGCTCTTATTTGACTGTAATTATTTTTTTTTACTGCTTACATAAACTCTACACTTTTCAGTGATATATTTCAGCTATTAGCTCTGTTTCAAGAAAATTATCCTGGTGCGTGTAAAAAGATAATTGTTATCAAAGGTAAGCAGCATAACAATTATTGATGGATTAAGTTGATTTATTTTGTGTTTTAGCGCCTACAATAGCTAAAATAGCTTTCAACTTATTAGGACCTTTCTTATCCTCTGAAACAGAACATCTGATCGAGATGCATTCAGGTACTTATTTAATTTTAAAGAAATTCATTAATTACTTATTATTGTAAATATTTCATTTTTAGACACTTGGAAAGAATCTCTTTTTAACTACATTGACCCGGATAAATGGCCATCATACTGGGGTGGAAATATGAAGGATGAAAATGGAGATGAAAAGTGCTCGAGCAAAGTAGTTATATATAGGCAAAATATTAACTGTTAATTATATTATTGTATATTTTTTAGATTGTCTTTGGTCTAGGCCCAGTTCCAGATTGCTATAAATATGACATTAAAAATGATAAAGATACCTACACTGATGTGACAGTTTATGCTGGAAATAGTCATCTTGTTGAGTTGATGGTGGACAGTCCAGGCAGCAAGCTATAGTAAAAGGGGTTTTTTCTTTCTGTTAAATATGTTCAACATTTACTAAATTGCTTGCATTAAGCTGGAAATATAAAACTGTGTCTGAAGACATTGGATTTGCCATATATTATTCTGATAAAGAAGATAACTCTGATATCAAGACAATGGAAAATATTTTCCCGTACATTCGCTTAGAGTGTTCACTGGTGCCAATTGAAGGATCAGTGACCTGTGAAAAGAAAGGAAAATGTATGCATAAATTGGTTTAATTTTAATTTTGTTTTTTATACATGAATTTGTTATTTATTTCGTTTAAGATGTAGTGGAATTTGACAATTATTACAGTTGGTTTTCTGCAAAAGAATTATCTTGCATTGTGAAAGTGAACAAGTCATGAAATCATCTTCAGAAGTGGAATTCTTTCCTTTGAAATGTGTTGCACAGTTTTGTACAATAATAATAATAATAATAATAACAATATTATTATTAATAATGATGACCATATTTAAAGAATTTTCTTGCAATAAAGTATTCACTGAATGTGATCATTTCATCAAAGTTATGCAGTGGCAATTTTAGAAAAAAGAAACATGAAATGATTGATTTTGGATGACTTTAATTTGTTGCAAACCAAGCAACTTTATGTTATTTTCAAGCTGAAAAACAAGCAATAACAAAAACATATTCATTCATAAGTGAAAAGTTTGTAGACTTTTCTAGAAAATGTTTTGTGTAAAAAAGCTTTTTTACATGCAACTGCATCGATATTTTGAAATAATAATAATAATGATAACATTGCTATTGTTACTATTGTCATTTTCAAGCATACATCGGTAATATTGTCTGCGAGAAATTAATATTTAATAAAATTTTCATTTCATAATTTTTCACAAGTTTGAAAACAATCTTTTTAATGTTTAAATTTTCTGAGTAAAAAAGTGAAATTTAAATTTTAAATTACCATTTTTAATATTGTTAATTATTGTTATGCTGACATTGAAACATCGATGAACCAACCCATCGATCCTGTGCATTCAGCTTTATTGCAATGACAAAGAATAGAAAGAGAAGCGTGTTTTGCGCTAGCCAAAACTACTGTCTTGTGAATTGATTTTGCTTTTATCATTCAACATTGTGATTGAATCCAAATAAAGTCCATGATTGATAATCAATATACAATAATTGTGTTTAGACTTGCAATTGACTGCTGCTTTTGCCACGGATGATGCAGTTTTATGAAATTTATTCATTGATTGTTTCGCTGTTTGATTAGTGTTAAAACCATTGAATTCAAACTTATTCTACGCAGCACAATTTTACGTTTAGTGAAATTGTTTTTTTCAAAAATTCAAAAATTATTCAAAAAGCAACAAGCAATTATTTAATTTAGATTCTAATTAGATAAAAATAAGATAAATTTAAAAAAAATGCTGGGTTGATTCAATCATGACGTTCATTGCCGTGTTCCTTTTAAATAATTTATTCGATGTCATATGGAAGTAAATCGAGTGCTGCTTTACATCGCTAACCGACTATATACTGAGATGCATTAAAAAAAAAACATCGCAGCTTTAGAAAAGCAACTTTAAAATGAAAACTTTACGTAAAATCTTCAGTTAAACGTTCCTTTTTAAAATATATTTGAGATTTTTTAAATTGCACAAATTAATCAAATAAAATCTCTGAAACTTGAAAATCTTTAATTACAAAATTATCACAGCAGCCGATCAATGTTGTAGTGCGATTGCACGTTTAGGGAAGTCGATTTGTTTAAGTATTTGAAAACTGTCACTGATTATTCCAGAAAATAATATTTGGCGCAAAATGGAATTCGTCTAAGCTAAAAGCGGGTAATAATCCTTTTGTTGATGATTTCCAGAAACTGGGAGTCATGATGTTGATTTATTGTTCTTTCTTAGCGCGTTGAAATTGTCAGTTCAGTTGTTGCAATCAATTCATTGGATTGTTATTTATAAATTTTTGTTATGCAAATCAAATTTATGCACACAGTAAGGCAAATTTTGAAGTTGATTTTATTTAGTAATGATGTGTAAGTTTTTGAATTAATTTCAAATAAAAGCTGTCCAGACGACTTGTTAATCGTTGCCAAAGAGTAGCAGTTTTGAAAAGTGATGCGCTAGCTTTTCAAAACAGATGGCATCCGTTGTTGTCTGAATATGGCAGTACTCTAATCGTCGAATGATCAATAATGTCCATTTTATACGCATAACGATTATTCTGCTGTCGAAAAATTATTGATTTCTCATTTTCTTCCCTTTTCCTGTCTGACGTTTTGATGAAGGAAATTTGACGGTCGTTGCATTGTTTTGCTCTCTTTTTATTCATGTATATGCCTACTTTGTGTTAACATTTCTTTAACAGATAACGATTATGTAATTTGTATTTACATTATGAATAAGAAAACAGATTCGAGCATTATTAAGTATGAAATAGATTTAAATATAACTAACTAACTAACTAACTAAATATCTATCTACATACATATACATGTTTATTTATATATGTATGTTATGTATATATGGTTTTGAATAAGCTGATTAATAAATGCAATTTGTACACAAGGTTCGCGCTCTTGGCTGCTATCACTTCTTAGCCAGTTGTGCGCAGGTCGATCAATGGAAGGGTGGGGCAGCTTTTAAGAATTTTTGGCTTCAACTTCAAGAACGCGACTGTTTTCAAAGCAATCCATCTTGATGTCCATTTTCAACTTTTTCATGCTTGCAGAGCGGCAATTTCAAAAAAGGCCGCGCCCTTAGCGCGCCATGCCTTGGGATTCGTTTCGTTGTAAGCCGCGTTCGTCGCGAAGCAAAGACGAAGTCAGCTCGGCTGCCGGTTGCTTTTCAAAAGCCACACTCGAATCACGTCAACGCAACTTGCCCAAAGAAATTTACCAAAAAATCAAAGAAGTAGATCAACAAGCATCTACATTGACATCATCTGCATCTCATGGTCTATCGGCCAGAATTTTGGATCGGTAAGAAAAGCAAAAAATTAAGCAAGCAAACGCAAAGTATCTTTCTTTGTGCAATGCAAATTTTGTGTCCGTATTATATAATTCAATGTATTGTGTGCTCTTTTTTTTCGCCATCTTTCGTTGTGATGTGTTTGTATTATTATTGTGATTTTGTTTTTTGTGCTGAAAAAATTTTTGTTCATTAAAAATTCATCACCTTCAGCTCTAGTTGCTTGATTGTACGACGTGTTTGCATTTTTCAAATGTTTTATATCATTATTTGCAACATGCATTTATTTTACAAGCAGAAATGCGATCCGATAGTCGCATTCTATTTGCACGTATGTAAAAATTAATGTTCATCACTGTGCACATACATCTCATTTAGCAAACACAAACAAGCACCCTAATATGCACACACCATGTTGATATATTAGCACATATGACAAATCAGTACAATTTAAATGCGTTCATAAGATATTTATATTTAATTACATTGAGATTTATACAATTTATATTCAAATCCACTTTGCTATTCTAATTCTGTTTATTAAAATATTTCACTTATTACATTGGTATTTATGATTACTTACGTAGCGTAGGTCAGTGATAAGCATTTCATATTAGCAAAATCTCAACATCTTTAAATTTATAATTGTTGCATCCAAGGGTCAATGCAATCAACAATTTTCCAATACTTTTATAAATAAGATCAACATGTTCAATGATACAAGTAAGTATGTTGATGAATGACCATTTTGAATTTTGATCTGCAGAGAATTGCAAGACTTTGCAAGGATTAAATCTGGATGAACGAAATAATGTTATTTCTTTTCTTTTTTTTTCCATTAAATAGTATTATTTTTGTTTTATAAATTACTTTTTAAACTTAAATTAAATCAACAATTTTTAATTAAATCATTGTGCAGAAAATATCTTCAGATTTACTACTACTACTACTTTATGGATTTGCATATTTGTTGAATTACTTTTGAAGCAATACACTCACTGTGCTCATTAACTTGGACTTTACAATTTTTATTAATTAGAAAAATTAGTTATTTTTTTTACGTAATTTTTTCAATTATAAATTTTATTTATGATAATAATGAACTTTGTTTATACACACAGTCATGCTGTTAATGTAAATTTATTTTCAAATATAAATATTGAACATTTGTTTCTTACAAGTAGATAAATAGATGGCGATGCATTTGGAAATGTGAAGTATTTTCTCATACGTGCATTAAGACTTGGTCAAATCAAAGGTGCTCTTGAATTATGAAGAAATTTGTTGCTATTTATAACCAATTTATGCTAGCTGCAATCGATGAAAATGCACTTCTCGTTATGAATCTGAAAATGTTGCAAAGTGGCAATGTCAAATAACGTTCAGCATGTTGCGCATCTTTTTATACTTATGCTCTATAGCTTGTAGAAATGTCTGTCATCAGTGGTCTAGCTTCTTCTTTATCAACGTACATCTGCATGTGTTTCAATAATTAAGAACAATGTTTACAGTTCACTATGAGAATATTATCAGAATAGAATTGACATTTAAAGATGTAATACGCAATACAATTGCGAAAATATTGCAATAAAAAGTTGATTGATTTTTAATGTTGAAAATTATCATATTTCAAAACGGAACTCTGCAATCATTCTAATTAGAATGAAATTATTGCTATATTTCAAAAAAAAGCAGTGCTGCTTTGCTTAATTATGAGCATTGTCTAGTCGTTTAGTGTTCATTGTTTTTTTTTATAAATGAAAAATTAATTCACTTTGAACATTCAATGCATCTAAATGATTGAAGCGTTATGCCATCTATAGTTTCTTTCAGTATTTTAATTTGAGTAATAATAATTTAATTTATGGTATTTTAAAAAAGAATATGAGCATTCAGTGTTTATAAAATTACATACATTCAGTTGTAAATTTTATACAATGTTCAATTTTGCATGCTGCAATATGGCTTTTATTTTATTATCATCAATTTGATTTTGTGATATGTGCATGAACTGAATTGAATTAAAATAATTTTAGGTATGATTATGTTCAGCAGCTTCCAGATGGAAGAGAAAAGATCTCAACTTGCCAGACATTAGAACTTATAAAAAAGCCAGCCCAAACGCTTGGTATATATTTGCGTGAAGGAAATGGTATTGACCGTGCTGATGGAGTGTTCGTCTCGAGACTTATGGAAGGCTGTGACGTAGAAAAGGCTGGTTTTTTGGCTGCCGGAGATGAAATAATATCTGTAAATGATGTAAATGTGACGAGAATGAGCATTGACGATGTTGTGGTCATGATTTCCATTCCGAGGAGGTTGATTCTCAGAACAAGAAGTGACAAAAGAAATCCCTATTGTTCAACTGGCGAGTCTTTGCCGACAAAAGCTGTCGATAAACCTGTGGCTATATTGAAACAAATTCCTAGAGATGATAGCAAGGAAAGCGTGATGACAGATGAAGGAAAGCCGTTAGCCTCGTCTCAGCCACTGACGACCGCACAAACATCACTTGGAACTAGAGCGAGAATGCAAAATTTAGAAATTGACGATTCTCAGAAAGCAAATTTAGGCATCAGGCAGCCTCCACCGGTTATGAGGCAAAGCTTTTCTGGCAAAGTTTGTTTGCTGCCTGAATCCAGCTGTACAAAAGTTAATCCACCTGTGCAAGATCAGGGTCCAAGTAGATCGCTTTCAGATCGATGGAGCTATGGCCGTCAGCTTGCTATGCACAGTCCACGTTTATTAGACAGCGAAGGGAGATTGATGCGGACGGAAAATTTGCAACTGTCGAATCCAAAGACTCAAAATGCAAAGCCAGTAAATGCTGCTGCTGGCGATGGTTCGTTGTATAAAACAGCATACATAATGCCGCCAAAATTGCAAAATACTGCATTGTCATCAAATGATCCTAACTTAGTCAAACGGGAACGATATTCTTTAGGAGCTTTTGACTCGGCTTCCACTTCTTATAGTCATTGTTTTGTGCCTTCGAATTTGCCTGATACTGCAAACACTGCCACAAATAGACTGCTTTACAGTCCTAGAAATGTAGCTTCTGATACTGAATCATACTGTAATGATCCAGCTAGCCGGTTCACGTCAGCCGGTGTCATGTCAAATCGACCAACGTACAGTAAAAATTATAAAACTCCAATTTGTCAAGAAAGCACCAGCGATGTATTCAAATCCAATTCCTTGCCACGTCGTCAAAATCGCCGCACTATACGATGGTCCAATGATGTTGCCACGAAAGCAGGAGAACGATTTCCGGTACAGACAAATTATGATGTTTCTGATTCTGATGGAGTAGTATCTGCTCCTGAAATACCTCTTTCCCCTGTACGTTATCCTGTTCACTGGGAACAGCATGGTAAATGCATGCATCAAAGCGAATATTAGCATTTTCCGTATTAATGAAATTGTTTTTAGGTCAACGACATTCGGCAAAAACAATTGACGAAGTGTTTTCCAGGGCTGAATATCAATCATGGTTGCAATGTTTCGACAAAAAATTGTCTTCCTCACCATTGAAAAGTGCAGACTCTTTTCAGACGAAGGTGTGAATTAATGTAAAATTAATTCAATTTACTTTGATAATTTGAGACTGTTGAATCAAAATCAATTTTTTAGTTATTTTATTGCAATTGTAAAACAAATTAAACTTTTGTTTATTCTTTTCAGCCCGCATACTGTGGCATTGATAGTGAACTGAGAAAAGGCTCAAAAAACCGTTCATCTAGTGTGCCGCCAAGAGGTCTTTTAGCTGCAGGAAGTTATGTACGTGGAGTGCATCCACAAAATTATGAAACTTCACCGCAAAGTCGTCGTTTTCCGGTCGACATTTCTCCACTGCCACAGAGACGATATCCATTGCAGCTTGCATCTTCCAACGTCGGTACGATGCTATTCAACGCGTCACCAACGGCTAGCGATTGTCCATCTCCATTTACCGGTTTGCTGGTGATACAAATTTTCGAAGGACGTTCCCTTCGGGTCAGCAACGACATGGAAGAGCTTTACTGTGTAATTGAAGTCGACTGTGAGCATCGTGCTAGGACAGAAGTGAAAAATCAAGCAATGAAATTTCAATGGCGTGAATCTTTTGAAATTGACGTTTGGGAAAGCAAAATTATTGACCTTTATATTTATTCTTGGCATCCACAATTTCGTCATAAACTAAGGCATCGCGGTTCATTACAATTACTTGATTCTTTTCTTTTATCTAGTCTTATGGATAGCAAGGCTCAAAGTTTTGCTCTGAATTTGGAGCCACGAGGTCAACTTTTTATTCGTCTAGGATTTCTCAGCATGCTACTGATGTACAGACGGCAACTGGCACTAAGACCATCTGCATACTGGGGTAAGAATACCTGCAATTTGCCTATGTGAATATTGTGCATTTTTTAAACACTAATTTCTTGAAGTAAACTTCATCAAAAACTTTGCATAAATATTGTTTTTGAAAACTTTTTGCTATTAATTATTGTTACTGTCTTTTTTTATATCTCTTTCGTTTGTTAAGGAATCCCCTTATCCATCTTAGTAGAAAGAGAAGCAACGGATTATGAAGTGCCTATTCTGCTTGTTAATTTGCTACAAGAAATTGAACGACGTGGTCTTAATTCAATGGGCTTGTACGTTTTGAGTGGCTCAGTAGAGAAAAAGATGGCAGTAATTAATGAAATTGAAAATAATCCTCTAAATGTCGACTTGAGTCCAGAATTCGTTCCTGACATTAATGTTCTTACAAGCATATTCAAGGACTGGCTTTGTGCATTGCCTGAAGCGCTTGTGGCGAGCAGTACATACCAAACGCTTATCGATGCATGGCGTGTCTGTTTACCGAATGATAAAGAGGGAAATTTTCGGCTTATATTTGGTGTACTTGACTGCCTTCCAAATGTTAATAAGGTATGCGTATATTTAGTTTTTTGATTAATTGTTTTCGTGAAAATATTCTCTTTTAAATTTTAAACAGGACTGCTCTTTGTATACCTTTCATTAGCTTACGGCAATATTCAAAAAAATTTTTTTTTTTAATACACTAACTTTTACTTTAAATTTATATAAATAAACATGATACAATTTCAAAAAAGTTTACAAAAAATTGTATATTATAATTTCCTGATTTGTTATTCAGTTTTTTAACGGTGATTGACAATAAGCTCTCTGTATATATGTAAGTTCGTGGAAACGTTGCTAATGAAAAATCAATTTCTTATACAAAATGAGATTAATTATTATCAGAGTTAGCGCGTTCACACTTTATCTGTGAATGTTGAAGAGTGCATGCTAATACAAGCGCTTATTGACGCTTAAAACGAATTAACGATCGCCTGTTTGAGCTAGATTTCTCAGACAGCGTTCAATTCAATTTAGCGGACCAAAAGTGCATTGATTACGCTGGATTACATGTCTATTTAGTTTTTGTTCCAAAACGTCCAGTGTAGTGCTTTCAGTAGTGCTATTCATCGACAAAATCTCTTCAAGCACTAGTTTTCATTAAGTTCCATTTGTCATTTTCTGTCAGCGCATTCACTAACTTGTATCTCTGAATTAATATAGAAGAAGACGTTCTGTTCAAATTGTTTCAATCCATTTTAATCATATATTTATGTGACTTTTCTTCAAAAATTTACCTGTCATTTACAAACAATTTTACCAAAGATCAATTAATATTATTTTTCCTTTATGCTGAATTTTCTACCACGAAAAAATTCCATGACAAGATAAAAACAAAAAGAAAAAACTATACTATAAAAATTCAAATTAATTTCATTTTTTGTAAAATAAATTTGAAGTTTTTGAATAATTTTGACACTTAGCTGCTCACTCTATTTCAGTGCACTTTAATCGTTGTCATGGATCATCTGAAAAACGTTTTATCGCAGTCGCCACACAATGGCTTGTCTGCTCACAGATTGTGCCGAATTTTTGGACCTCTAGTATTTTGCAGCAGTGTTGGAACATTGACAAAAGCAAAATCCCATACGGTGAACCTTTTAGATCATAGATTAGCAGCTCGAATAATGGGAACTGTACTCGATCTCTGGCCATCAAAAATGAGTAATATTTTTTTTATCTAGCAATTAAAAAGTGGATAAATATTGGATTTCTTTTTTCAGATAATTCAGACAGCAACGAATCAGAAAACAGTGTCATCAATTTATCTACCAAAGGTCCTGTCTCACTGATGAACATTTGCTGGAAAGGAAACCAAATTCCAGAATCCAACTGTTAGTTGATGCCAATACATTGCTAATTTGTTTTAAAAATAATTTGATCTTCTGATACTCTCCCTAAGTCAAATGTTAATTGCAATTGCTGACTGTAGAAACTGTTCAAAATTAAAATTATTTGATTAAAAAATTATAAATTTTCTGTCTGTAGCAGAGTGGAAAAGTAAGAACATGTATATGTTAATGTACATGTGGAATGAGCGTGACCTGCAGAATGTAGTGAAATTATTATTTGAATTTGAAACAGCTTACTAGATGAAGTAATTTATTTATAGTATCATAAAAAATAATTAAATTGACTCATTTTAATATTCAATTTCTTTTTAAATTTTACATAAAAAGTTATCACTGAATGTCATGGTGATGTTCAGGCAAATTTTCTTATTAATCATCATAAATTATTCATACTTGTAAAATAATTAAAAAAATGTACTTCAACTTAATAATTAATATTATCAAAAATATTAAACCTTTATTAATAAAAAATGTATCATATTTTAAAAATAAAAAAATGATTGCAGTAAAATAAATAATACCTGCTTTACAAATTTAATTACTGTAGCTTACTGCTTTGGTTGCGTAAGATGGTTATTTTATGACGTGTTGTGTCTGTTTCGTTCTTGTAATTGTAACTGTGTCATAGAAAATATTCTTTAAAATTTGTATTCAATTTTAACTCCATAACTTTATATTTGTTTTCTGATTTGTTATTTTCACAGTTTTGTTAACTTTTGCTCGGTGTAATATTATTGTCTATTAGCTTTTTTCGTGACGCACCATCAGGATGGGTCGACGTCTCACATCTACTACCAAAGGCGGTCGTTATATGAATCCAGCTGATCAGGCTCGGAAAATAGCGCGGAAGAGAGAACTAAAGAAAAACAAAAAGCAGCGATGGATGGTACGGCAAAGTGTTTTGAGAAGTAAAGATCCACAAGAAATAATCAAAAGTTTGGAAGCTTTGGACGCTGTTGGTAAGATTTTTCAGTAGATTATTGCTTAACAGTGTATTATAAAGGTAATGAAGTTTTATTATTTATCTGCTTTGCTTATCAGTACGTTTGCATTCTTTTTGTATGCTGTTTCAAAAAATAGCTTTTGAAAAGGTAGGTAGCTGTTTGCTACTTGTTTTTGACATCTTAAGAAGGAATTTAGTGGCATTAATCATATGAATTTAATAATCGTTTTAGTACAATATGTTTTTTGTTATTTTACTGTATTATTATGTTTTATTTTTAGAGCTGAATTTTGAAAATCCAACCACTCTCAATGAGCGGGTTTTGCAAGATAAGCGAACCAAACTACGAGAGACGTTTTACCGTATATTGGGAATGTATAAGAAGATGAATGAAACTGAAAATTTGGCAAAGCTGAGGAAGTGAGTTATATTATTTTATTTGTATATTATATGTATTATTTATGCGTCAGCATTATTTTTACACTTTCGTTTCTAGAATGCTACATGATTATGAGGCCAAGCGGCAATCGATGGAACAAAGCTATAGTATGTCTTGCTTAATTTTTGTTTTTTTAAACATAAAGCTGTTGTGAAATTTTGATGAGGAAAATGTTTTGTATTTGCTTTTTTGCATTTTAAGACCCTAAGACAATTTCATGTGCATTTGGAATGAATGCATTATAATAGGATTTTTGTTTGCAGTGACGGCAAAGTTTGCCGCTGAAATAGATCCATCTGAAATTCCGCTTCCGGAACGTGAGCCATTGTTTAACGAAGGATTCAGAGGATATGATTTTCCTAATATTCCGACTTCTTCTGTAACCAAACTGTGAGCTCTGTTTGTGTTTTGTTAATACATGAGTGTATTGTTCAAGGTGTAGACAGTAAAAAATATTTACTTTATTTTTATTTCTAGGAAAGCTAGGCTGCGAGGTCCGGGTATACCACCTCAACCTCCTCCTCATTATGATGCATATCGTAATCTAACTTTAACGATACCTTTGATTGATGAACAACTGCAGCTGGAATCCATTACTGTCGACGAATTTGATGAAAGTGGTAAATTGGCAAATGAATGTTCAATATTTTTTTTTATTGATATTTTTTGTATGTATAGTTTCGAATATTTTATCGTAATGTCAGAATGATGGAAAAAAAATAAGCTATTTTGTCGATATAAAATAATTTTTGTATATTGTTTTAATTTTAGATCTACTAGCTCCAGCACCAGTAATTCAAGGTGGTCATGCTAAGCAAGCTCCTCCACCACCTCCGCCGCCGCCTCCGCCGCCACCCCCACCTCCACCATCTTTTCAGTCATCAACTTTTTATCCGACTCCTGCTTCACACAGTAATTTTTCCATTTTTAATTAATTTTATAAATTTAATTACTTTTACTTTTTTAGAAGAGCCACCACACTTATCGAAAATGATTGGTCCTATTGTTCCATCTTCAGTCAGTTCAAACGAAAAGTATGATTTCGAAAATCCTCAGAATTGGATATCGCTGTTTTTGAATTTTTTAAATAATTTTTGTATTTTTAGCAATTCATCTGTTGTATATTCTGGCGCGGTAATTCAAGCGAAGCCACAGCTAAGAAATATGATTCAAGAAACAATCCGACTTATACCGACTGCAGTTCGAGTGAAGAGAGATAAGGAACAGCAGGGTAACAAAAATGCCAATGCAGCAGCAACTTCTGTAGCAGGTTGTTATTTTTTTAATGTTATTTTAAATTTTTATAAATGTTTTTCATATGAAATAGATTTACAGTTTATTTTTTAACATTTAAAAAGATATACACGAATTTCAGAAACATCTGCATCGGATGAATCTCTCGTGAAAAAGGAGGCAGGCGATAAAGCAGGAGATGCCGCTTATGAAGAATTTTTGAAAGAGTTGAAACAACTTTTGTGAATTTTGATTGACGTAAATGGGAAGTAATGTAAACGTATTGTTAATTAATTTAATAATTTATTATTAAATTTATGAATAAAATGAATATACGGAGTAAAAGTTGAAACGAAGACATTTTTGCTTTTTTATTTTACGTTGCAAAGCACATTGTTCATATTATCGTTAAGCTAATTGTTTCCATCATGTAATGATTACAACAGTGCTGGTATGTGAAGAAATGAAAAAACAGAAGAAGGTATAGTTTTCTAAGAGCAGAACATAATTTCAAACAAAAGGTATACTAATTGTGCATAATCAAACAAAATTAGCTTGCGTAGTTTAGGATGCTGGAAATTTGATGAATACACAGTCTTATTATTTCATCGGCAGTACTTTGGTGAATCGACCGTATCTTGTAATGCAATTTCAATCTGACGCTGAAATGGTTGATGTAAATATAAAATCAAATCAGAGATAAAACGTCGTATTTTTACTTGGCCATTCTTTATTCCGTTTGCTTTGACGTCATTCTGGAATCCATAATTGATATGCGAAGGAAATGGTCCAGAAGCTTCTTTCATTTCGTACAAATTTGAATGGTCAAATGAGCTCCTTTGAGCATATTGCATTGTCGGAGTTGCGTGTGCAGCCCACGCTTTCACGGCATTGCCATTCTTGATGCTTTTGTTGAACACTTCCGAACCACTTCGACTGCGATAACGCTTCTGAAATATGCAAAATAAATAATGTTATCATTGAAGCGGATAAGGGAATAATTTTAATTACCACCAGAACAGCTAATGTGAGCAGTGCTGCGATTGCTAGTACACAGGCGATGATAACAATAACATAAGTGGGCAAAAGTGGCTTTTCTTCAGGCTCTTTGAATTCGCTCATCGTTTGACCAAGTTCACTGGATAGCTTTTCACCTGAAGGAATTATGCAAATGTTTCAACTCATTATCACAAACACGTTGAAAAGAATCATTAGTACCGTTGAAAGCAATAGTCATCGGATCGACAGAATATTCTCCAATTTGGTTACCATTTCTCTTCAAATTGGCAATAAACTTTTCCAACAATGACGGAATAGGTTCTGTACGATTTATGAATACTGCATCACCTTGGATGTTGAGATGTTCAGGACTAAAGTACGGTACTATTATACAATGTCGAAAAAATCTTACTGTAATGAAAAAAAGCAATTTCTTTTGATAAATGGAAATTTACACAGCACAGAATTTGTTTTCAACAATACTTACTGAATATTTGTCACTTTGATTTCAGAAACTTTTTCTGGAATGATTGTATTCAATATGTTGAACAACTGTAAAGAAAAGTGTTATATCATTCAAACGAAGAAGAAGAATTTGAAAATGGTAAATTGTTTGAAATGCATACATACCCCAGATTGGATTTCATTACTGACTTTTCTGAATTGCCATGATGATTTGTCCGTCAATGCATCATCCCATTCGATGTTACCAATGGCCAGATTCCATTGTATGCGATCTGCATTTTCAACCTGCGTAGTGATCATTACAGCGTCGGTTGTGTATTCAGTGTCGAATTCTTCAATTGCATTTGTTGTGGATTGTTTCTCAGTCGAAATTGCAATGATTTCAGTGGTCAGTTGGAAATTGTGTTCGTCAACAAATTCAGGCACGTCGGTAATTTCTGCAGTTATATATTTAGTGCTGTGGACATTTTTGAACGGCTCTATAAATGGTGTTGTTCCAAACTGCATAAAACTGTCTTCCACAGTCGATTGAGTAGTTGTTTCCACTTCTGTATCTGATATTGTTGGCAAATTAATTTGTTCAGTTGTTTTGAAAGCAATTTCATCGTCATTATCATCACCTTTGAAAATTATCTGCGATTCTGTTACCAATGAGGTTGGCGTTTCAGGATATTCATTGAAATCAGTAATTTTGGTTTCGACCTCTGCATCAGTCCACAATACTGCAGTGCTTTGTTTTGGTTGTTCTTCAAACTCTTCAACATTGACTTGTGGTGAAATATATTTTGTGAAAATTGCATCATTTGTGGTCATTTCATCTGTCATCATTTCGTAATTTTCAGCTGAAGTGGATTTTGTCGTTTCTGTTTCAACTGGTAAATATACAGTTGCATTTTCATGAATATTCACATTTGTTTCAGGTGCAATTTCTTCGTGTTCTTCTGATGCAAATTCTTTTGCTGTCTCCAAAATGGATGTTGTTAGCTGATTGTTCAAATCAAGCACATTTTCTGTTGTAAACTCTTCGTTCGCTTCATCTGCATTAGACATGGTAATCTCAGTTTGAATCACCGTCGATACAGTAACTTTATTCTCATCTATTTTTACAGCATCAATGGGGCTTTCGTTTGATTCAGCAATCATCTGATCATCACCCACTGTTTCCGTAACACCGACCAAAGTACTTTCAGGTATGTTTGTTATTTTTGTATTGCTGTCTTGAATATGTTGTTCATTTTCTGCATAACTGGGTTCTGATATATTCGTAACATCTAAATATTGCCAGTATTGAGATTAATAATTTTTCATGTATTCTTACCTGTAACAATGGTAGTTGTTTCATTTTCGGTAGGATTTAAAAATTGTTCAGATTCATAAGCCGCATTTGTTTCTGTATTACTTTCCAAAATAGCTTCTGTTTGTTTATCAGGTTGCATGTCATTTTCCAACAGCGTAGTGGTTTCGGTAATTATCGTTGTAGTGGTTTCTTCGTTCATATTTTCTTCTTTTTCTTCTATGTGCAAATATTTGTAACATGATATGTTTCTTTTGAAATATTAATAATTATTACCTTGAAGTGGTTTATCATCCACAGTATCGGTTTGAATAATTTTGGGCTTTTGATGAAATAATTCTTCATCGGATGCGAATGTTTCTTGTTGTGCGTGATGTTCTTCATTCGAAAGATTTGATTTCTCTTCAGGCTGTGTTTCAACGTGGGTTTCATTTGAATGTTCATAATTTCCTTCAATTGTTGTGATATTTTGCTTGTTGACTGCTACTGAAAATTGTTGTTCAGAATCAGCGTCTGCAATTGACTTGTCTTCTGTTGGAATTGATTCAGGTTGCAATTGTATATTGGTTTCTGCATTTTGTGTTATTTGTGTTGGTTCAAATGGTATTTGGATATGTGATGATGCATTTTCAAATTTTTCATTTTCATCTGTAACCAAATGGTCTTGTATATTTTTGAAATGATTTTCATCGATTGGCGTTTGTTTCTGTTGTTGATCATCATTTTGTGATGGAAGTGATGATGTCTGTTGTTCATTATCAAAATGTTCCCCAGAAAAATAAAATGACTCAATATTTGGATTGAGTGGATGTGATTTTTGTTCTGCTTCTGGTTCGTAAATGCTTGGAATATTTTCCCTGATGGTAGCATTCAATGGTAACAGAAATTTATCTTCAACAGGAGCAGAGTTTTCCATTTCCATTTTGTTTTCTGTTTCTTTGTTGGCAGGTTCCACAGATGGGATTGGTTCCTTAACACTAACAGGGTTTTGTGAATTTTCATTATGCTGAGTCTCTTCTGCTTTGTTGGTAGTGGAAATATTTTGTATTGATTCATCATAGTCACTGTTGAACGATGTCGAATCGTCGTCATTTCCAAATTTTATATAAACTGCGGTAGGCAATGCTGTAAATGGTATTTTAATTTCACCCAGCGAAATTTCACTGATTGCAGGTTGAGATGGGTTTGAATATTTGTCTTCAGTTTTAATGTGCTCTAAAAATTCAGAATGGATGTTTCATGAATGTTGTTTGAAAATGCATTTTATTATTACCATTGAAAATTGTGCTTTGTAATGTTGGCTCTGCTGTTGTTTCATTGCTATTTGATACTGAATCTTCATTATCTTCTTCAGATTGTTCGTTATCATTTGGCACCTGGTGTTCTGAAAAATTTTTACCATCTTATTACAATTACTATGATAGTCGTAATCGTAAAAATACCGTTGTGTATGTTTTCAATTTTTCTTTGTTCATCCAACTGTTGCAGTATTTCATGCAAATTTGGACTGTCTTCTATAATTTTTTCTTTGTCTAAAAATTTCTCTTTAATAAAAATATGTTTATTTTTTAAATTTAAATTTACCGTTTTCGTTATCGTTAGACTTATCGTCTTGATCCTCGTGAATTGATTGAGCGGTTTCTAATTTCAAAATTGAATTAACGGTTACTTGATTGAATTGAGGTATAGTAGTTGTGGTGGTTGGTTCGTTTATTTCTTGTGCTAGATGTTGTTTTGCAAAATTTGAATGTTCGTTGTGAGATTCAGTTGGAGTTGGCTGTTCTGTATGTTTGGCGTCACTTTGCGAGCGAAACATTTCCAATTCTGGCTGCATATTCAATAGCTGATTTGCAATGTTGGAAGATATGAAATTTTCTGAAAATGACAACGGTCTGCCGCCAACTACTGAATTGTAGGCGTGCAAAAATTGGTTTGCCAGATTTTGCATCTGAGCTTTGCTATTTTCTGTTGGTTCAGGCAAAATCTGAGCTGTTTCATTTTGAAGAAGATTATTCAATGTGGCTTCGAACGTCTCACCAAGTTGTATCATCTCCTCTTGACTCAACGGTGTGGTATGTCTTTGTTGATTGATCTGATTCAGCGCATCCGCAGCACGACTGTATTTGTCGAAAAGTAATTTTACCAGATCTTCTTTAGAATTCATCCAGTTTGTTTGCCCACTAATAGGTTGATCATTTTTGATAGCGCTGGCTTGTTTAGATGCTGTGTGTAATTGATCATGTTCACTTACAGCTGTCTTTGTAAGACCGTGTTCATTTGTAATTTTCGTATCATCGATCTTACCATGGCCAACTGTATGCAGATCTCGAGAGACTTGAAACGTTTCTAGAAATTTATTACATTTCAACGATTATTCAAAACTGCAATAAAACAGTATTTATTGCAAAAATTTATTTAAACAGAAATTTAATATTTTGAATCGCTGACCTTGTACCGTTGTTGAAAGTTAACTTTCAATGGCTGTTAAAGTCTGTAACCTAATCTATGCAGAATCTGTGGCGATGAAGAATCTAATTTTCACATCATTTCTCCACTTTGGGTATTTTCAAATTTAGAGCATATTTAAAGGGGCGATCCTATCGGTGGTGTTCAATATTAAATTTTGGAAAAGGAGACTTTAATTCAGGTTTTTCTCGATCTTTAAAAGCGGACAAAGAAGTTTACACTCATCTGATAGTTGACAACAAGATACAGTTAGATGCAGGCAAATGGAACTGTTTCACTTTTTTTTGCAATTATTCATGTCAGCAGTTTCTTTAATATTTAATTTTATACTTTTGCTTGACTAGTGAATTTTACTAAATGCAATTGGCCAGTTCTGTTTAAAATTGTGTATATGTTTTATTATATAAAACCAGATAACTTTGATATGTTGAAAATGCTTCATATTTGATGAGCTTTGTTTTGCATTTTATCTCTTAACTAAAGGTCTTTTCTGTATCATTTTGTAAACTGACTTGTCATTTGAAAAATCAAACGGAAAAAGCACGTCACCAGCTTCCTTCTGGCTGGCATACGGCGGAAAGCAGATGTTTTCAAACGAGGTCAATGAAGCGGTGTTTGGGGCCTCAGGGAATGCTTACGTATTTAAAAACATGTGACCTTCAGAAAATAAAGGACGTTTTGCGTGCAGCCGTGAATCATTATTCATTGATGCCCATTTTTGCACAAACAACATACAATGAACAACAAATTATTGCTTTAATATTAAGATATTAGTTTTGCCTTTGTTTTTTTTTATTTTTTTAATTTGGCTTTTGCAAAGTAATTTAAAAGAAAAGCATTGAAACTGCATGCTGAAACTGCTACATTTGAATACACTTCTAATAATAAACACGATCATTTTTCATAACAAAATATACAACTCTTTTGTATTGTTCTTAATTATAAAGTGCTGTCATTGGTCGAATATAGAACTGTTGCTGCTATAAATAAAAAATGGCTTCAAGATAAATTTTATCATATTTTTTAAAAGTAACGGCACAATTGCAAATTATTTCAAAATTAATCAACTAGAATACTTTATCATGAGACACGTTCCTTAAGGTGATTTTAAACCTGAGTCTATTTCAGGAGTGGTTGTCACTTTGAATCACGTCAACAGTTTAAATTCTATTGAAATTACAATGAGAAATTTGAGCACTCTTCATTTTGCAACAATAATTTATGAGTGCATTTTATTAGAAAAGAATTTTCCAACCCATTTGTAATGCAAACAATTTCTTTCAAATTAAAAAGATGTACTCTAACAAAAAGGAACTGTAGCTTAAATCGGTTTAAATGTTTGCTTTTTTTGAATTAATTTTCAAGCTTTTCACACCTTCTTACGACTCTTCCAAATCGTATAAGGTTACATGAAAACTGAATTTTATATAAAAGGAAAAATGCATATATATATATATTTATTTATTTATTTACAACTTGTAATTTAGTAAGAATTCGAGTATTTATAAGACATATTAATAATAACAGTCATTATGTGTTGCAGTATCACAAGTAACTGAGCAGATTATTCAAATTTGAAACTTTGTTGAGCTAAGTTTTTAAAAGTTATTCTTTTGAAAAGCAGCTCACTTCTTGATTTAAAATCAATCTTCAACCTGACAACCATTCATCTGAGCTATTTTGAAAGATACTGTCTAGATTGAGCAATTTTTTTGATTCAGACTTTTAGTTTCAGTTCACTGCATCGACTTCAGTTTAGCGTATACATTATGTGTTTTTATCAGAAGATGGGAATTTATTTTGATCGAATACCTGTAACTTTTAATTAGTTTCATCATTTCATTACAGTTTCTATTCTTTGATTAGTTTGATCAATGGCAACTGTTCAAGCATTGACACTACATACAGTTCTCACTTTGTCAAGGCATTTTCATTTGTGCTATTCAACTGCAATGCAAATTGATATGTTGTGTTTCTTTGTTTCTTAATTTATTAAAATCTAACTATATTATGGGTTTAGGAAGATAAACATATTTCAAATTGAAAAATAAATAACATGCTCCGCTCTGAGAAACTTTATAATCCAGGTAGCACTTCCTTTATGAAATAAATCCGCACATTTGCAAATTTTATATGATATCTGTGAAGAAATGGAGAAACAATTTCAATTCACCTAGATTTTTCAGTTTATTATTCATTTATTTAAAAAAATGTTGTCTGATTAAAACTTTTGAAAACAACCATGGGCAGTATGAAGTTTTTACATTTAGAAAAATGAATTTGTACAATTAGTAACATTATATCATTGAAAACAAATGCAGTGGGGCTGTAATATAATACTGTATACATTACTTTGTGATAAAGTCTAAAATTAAACTTTGTAAAGGAAGTTACAAATTGTCCATTATTTTCTACTTTTCATTTGAATCATTTTATAAATAAGCTGCATCATAAATATAAATATCATTTGAACATTTAGCAAATGTTAGTATAATCTGAGTATTGTAAAGCACATGGTGTGAATTCAAACAAAATACTATTCAAATACGTTCAAAATCTTTGTTTAGTTTTTTTCTGTTAGCTATTCACAAACATTATTTTCACTTTGCCTGTAGCTTAGCTTTCCATTTGTCAATAGGAGCAGATCATTCATTGCTTGTTTTTCTTTTTTTTTGGAATTATTTAAATTTTTGCTATTATCCGACAGACAATTGGAAGTTTTTTTTTTTGAATAAATAAATGGAAATCTTTTCTACATTTGTGAAAGAGAAGAAGCTTTTTCTGCATCAACTGTTGCCTTTTTTTTTTTATTTGTGAACGTCCAATGAATTGTAAAATGCAATTTCACATTCTGCTTTGCATGACTCAAAGTTGCAATATTTCTGAAAGGGCATTATGACAAATAATTCTATTATTGAAGTGTTTGGTTTTTTGTTATTTCAAAAATTTAAACAAAACGGAATAAGCAATATTGATTTGTTCCTAGTTTCAATTGATGATTTGGCAATGATTTAACGACAGCATCGAAAGCTGGATAATATGCGCTAGACGGTTTGCATATGCAATGAGAATGATAATTTTTAGTTTGATTATTGTGCAAAAAGCTGAATATCAATCAGATAAAAAAAAGAAAAGAAAACGAGGAAAGAAAGATAAATTATTAATAATACTAATCAGTTAGCAATAATATGAACAAGTCAACCGTCAATTCCGTTTTCAATTTGTCATGCTTCATTCATTACCTCGCAAGAGGAATACTGTCCCGCTGTTTTGTTTGAATTAGTTAGCTGTGCTTTTTCCAAAAATGAAAAAAAGCTTTTTTTAGCAAATGCACTGTTGCATGTTGATTGATTTGCAGTGAGTGAATTTGGCGAGTGAAACTAGCTGATGGTGAATGCGCAGTTCGCTGATAAAATTATAATTGCACATTCAACTTTTCGAACAGGAAAACGTTTCCAATGCACAACTATTTATGATATAATAATCAACAGCTTAACACGACGATATAATTTAATTAAATGATTAATTTTTACTTTTAAAAAAATTATTTCAATTGCATTTGTTCTGGTTAATTAAAAAAAAATGCTTTCTCTATATGCAAAAAATTTGCAAAACTTTTCTCCACAATTTTACAGCTATTTGTTGTTGTTCAAGTGAACATTTGAAGCATGTTTTAATGAAGGAAAATTCCAAGCCATCATCTGAAAGGTTCTTTCTTTTTTGTCTGTCCTTTGAGCGTTGAGCTTTGTTGGTTGTTTTTCTACTTAGCTATTTAAATGTGTGTTTTAATGAAAATTAAAAAAAAAACTTCACTGTGAAGAAATAACATCAAGGCCATTTAGTGTAGATTAAATGAGAGAACCTTTTCATGACAAAACAAGGAAGCAAAAAACTTACCTATATTGTTGTGTTTGTTAATTGTCGAAGGATGCGCATGTCCACTAAGAAGTAGAATTGTAAAGCATCCATAAATGGTCAACATTTTATGAAGCATGAAATTTTTTAACAACGACAACGGTGAAGCCATCGGGGAGACGGGTATTGCACAGGCAAGCAAGTATAAAAAATGCCACTTGAAACTGGGCAAAAAGGTAGCTCGCTATCAAATAGGTTGTCAGAATTTAAGGTCAAACTGAAACCTCTACCACCAGAGGGGGTAGCTGTCGTTTTGTGTTAACTGTACGGCAGTTGTGGGCAAAAAATTTCTTGTCATGCTTATTTGGTTTTGTTGCAAATCAGTTGGTCAGAGAATTGCAAGCGAATAATTGGAAAGTGAAAAATTTGTACTTTCGTTTTATTTATCCTAGCAACCAAGAATCACACGCTCCCTCACTCAGAGCAGTCATTTGTGAGCAAAATTCCACTCACTTTACAGTTCAGCTTCAAAAAGTTCTATCGATTAAAATATATACAGTTTTTAAATTAACCAAACAAAGTTGCTTTGTTGTACATTGTTCTATTTAGTATTGGCATGGTAACATGCATGATGGCGCATGATCTAGCTGACTAGATGCTGAAGTGACTAAGCACATACACACACACATGCACACGTATATGTATATATATGTTCATGAAGGTTTTATATAAAATTTTATTTAATTTTTATTGCTTCTTTTATTTCTTCAAATGGATCACGTTTTTGTTAATAATTCAATTGAAATTAATGCAACAAGGTTTAAATTTTTGTCAAATTTAATTTTCAACTTTGCCCTATATCATGTGCAAATGGTTGAAATTTTCCAAAGCTACAGTTGATAAATATAAATATCAATATAAATAAATATATATATACAGTATTATTAATGCTTTAATGAGAACATGCAATTGAAAAATAATAGCAAGGCAGACATCAGAAATTAAAAATTTTTCATAAAATAAATTTTTAATTGCTTTAATATTGGCTTTTATTTTGAATAGTAACAAAATTTTCCTGTTTGTATGTTTTGAAGTTTGAATGATGATGTTGAAGGATAATTTGCAGTATTTTTCATTAAACTGGCAAACCTATTTTAATGAGCAAAGTGAAATAAAAATAGTGATCCTTGTTTGAAATAGAACTATAATAGATTTGTGCAGCAGAACACCGTATCAATAACTTATCAAATAAATTTCAACCAAACTCTAGAAAACGTCATCAAGATGCATGATTAATCTTTCCGTTTCTTTTTCAATTATTCAAGGTTAATTTTTGAAAAATATGGAACTTTTAGCATTACAAAATAGATATTTATGAATTCCAAAACATATTACGTCACAAAAGAGAAGCTAAACAGCTCTTTATTCAATAACAACTCGTTACAAAGTCAATGCCCTTTATTTACACAAAATATATTTTATCGAAACGTTAAATTTGCATTGAAGTCTTCTGTTTCGTTTTATTTCTCAAATTTAAGCTTCACTATCTATCATACTTGTAATGTAGCTCGGTTTGTTAATATGCAGCAGAAATGATTTTTTGTTTCTTCATCTATTGAATTAATAGAATATTTTACTTTAAAACAACTACGGCATAGAAATTGTCGAAATTAAACATGAGGTACAAACACTGTAAGATGAAAATATTTTCAGAAACAATTGTTATTAATTTTTAAAATATGATGATATTCTTCATATTCTCAATCATCAATTGTTGCTCAGTATTCTTCTCAAAAAAAGACAAAAAATTAAAAAAAATTGTTTCCGTTTTTTCATTAGTAATTTATTTGATAATTAAGCAACAATTTCATTTGTTAATTGTTAAATTTTTTAAATATAATCAAAGGAAAATAATAATAATAATAGTAATAGAATACCTTTGTATTTGTATTTTATCTAGGAATTAGGTATGATAAATGAGCAGCTATGAATGAACTATGGTAATTTTAATTATAACTGTTTGTACTTGTTTTAAATATTACCATTTAACATTTTGAAAATATGAAATTTCAACAGTATTAAAAGTATATCTTATTTGACGTTTATGAAAAGTTAATTATGCAAATTAAAATTCAGTGCAAAGAATATACATTATAAATATAAAATTGTATTTAAATAAATATTGTGTCTGTGTAAAGTGTAAGAAAAAATTGATTTAATTGCTTATTAAAATTTAATAAATAATCTTCATGGTCAGCCTTTGTTGTTATAATTTTGAATACCCGCTAATCCTTATCAATCTTGATTGTCATTATGCATTTTTGTATCCGTTTTCTTTTGTGGAAGTTGTCATTTAATTTTAGAATATGAAAATACTTGACTTGATAAAAAAATTAGATGTATATTTAATTTACTGTCTTACTATTTCTGCTGAATTGTTGATTGAACAAATCATTGTATTGAAGATATTTTATTTTCAATGTACAATCATTGATTGATTAGCATTATTGATTTTGACTTTTACTTGCTCCAATTTTGACCGCGTAGCAGTTTTCTTTTAATTTGAACATTAAAACGCATTCGAGGGAGTTCTTGAAAAAATTACACTGTCCATTTTGCAGTTTCGTGAACTGCTTTATAAATTGTGATCTTTTCATTCAGTTGAATAGAACTACTCACTTTTTTGAAACATGCAGTTTTATAGAAACAGTTTGAATTCTGAACATGACTAAGCATGATTTTGAAGTAGTATGAAAGAATTTATTGGCTGCTTATCAAACGTAATGCAGTGCAATTGAATTAGTCAGAACATTGTTTGACGCTTCTTTCATTTATTTTATGGTAGATTATATTGTTCACTGGCATTTTTCATTTGTGTAATTTCTTATCTTCACAAAATGGCCGTGTTTAGTTGTCTTGACAACATTGATAAATAAGTTTCACACAAAACAACTGTTTTAAGTTATTTCAACATCAACAGGAAAATCTATTGCCTTTTTGCTTCTACGCTATTTATTAAAGCTGACACAAAATAAAGCCTTATGATTTTTCAATAAACAAAAATTATTAAAGTTTTTTTTCTTGGTTGATATATGATTTCAGATTTTTATGAATGAAATTGAGTGGTTGTTTTCAAATAATAGCATATTTGGAAAATTTTAATTCAGATGTGAGATAGCTACAACACTGTCGAAAGCATTACTTTTGTAGTATGGCTAAAATCACAATTTTCCATTTGAAAAGCTAAACTGAATGTTAAATTAATTTAAACAATTTTTTGAAACTTTGTTTAAAGCACATATTTGGTTAATGTTACACAGCGTGATGAGAAAATGTTGAATTTATTTTCAATAAATAGCTTAATTATTTGTTTATTAAAATACTTATAACGGTGTTGCATTTTTTCAAACGCGATGGGTATGTGCATTCCTGCTTTTTGACGTAGAACATTATATATATATATTTCAAATTATATTTGCAAAATATTATTTTCAATGAAAAAGATGAAATAAGCATTATATTATACTTATTAGTGCTTCAATGTACATAAATATTGAAGATTATCATGCTACTTAAATCTAGTTGAATGCTTCCATTTTTTATAAAATAATATTTTTTTTTATTTTCCAAAGTTCTCCATGTTGAAAAACAGTTTTCCTCAGCAATGCAACTCCATAATGTAAAACAATATCTGAATTGTTGAAAAATGGGATGAATTTAGTTTTTATTTAAAAAAAAATATTAAATAAATCCATAAAATTATAATCCACACGTTTAAGTGTAGTCCAAGTATGAATTGTAAGCACTAAAGAAAAAGGAAATAAATTTATTGAAAACACTAAAGCGCGTGGTGATAAGGAAATAAATCACTGCTAAATCACTTGTCCACAGTTAACAGCAGCAGTACAACCTTGTTCAAGTGCAAGAATTAAAAAAAGAAAAAAAATTTTTTTTATCTCTTTGAAAAAATTTCATCTAAGGTTTCTTGGTTGAATACTGTAAAAGTTTCGGCCAATTAGAAAGCAGGTGCAGTGTTGAATGTTGTAGCGGCTTCTTCAATTGTCTACGCAGGTGTGTAATTGAAATATTCATATTGTGGATCTCTGTTGTATTAGTTGCGCTTTGGAAAATCCTGTTTAATTGACCGCGAGCAAGGATTCATTTGTTTTTCAATAGCGTCTAAACATTGAATATCAAGCAAAACTTTTAATCGTTGGTCTACTGATTGATCTGTTGAGGTGATTCGAATATCACTTTCACAATTGCCTCAGTTGATCATAGGTTAATTTGTCACGCCTTCTTGCGTTCATTTTATACACGAAACCATTCGTTCTTCATCTTACAATATTAGGATGCTTTTAATAAGAAAGCGAAATAAAATGAAAATTTCACCCTCAACCCAAGCAATTGAAATGAATGTTCAAACCTGAACATTGCAGCTGATTGTTGTTCGATGAATCCGCACCAGCATCAGCAGACGAATGGATGCTATTATTTTACCGAATCAAACGATCCTTATTCTTTTTCAGTACAGACAACAAGTACTTTATTTTACAATAAAAGAGCAACGGAAAACTGTGAATCACTTTATGCTAATGATGCTCCTGCTGCGGTACTACCGGCTGTCAATGTTGCTTCCACAGAATTGACTTCCACTCATGAAATGACATACACTCAACATCCGTCAACGCTATCGAATAAGTAATTTTTTTTTTAAAGTCAGAATTGTATGTCTTATAACTGTTTAGAATATACTTTTTGATGTGATAAATTTAAGGGAATTTAAATTTTTCATGACATTACGTTCAGCAGTTGCATATTTTTGAATTTTTGCTACAAGCTTTTGCTTATATACATACATATTATTATTTAAATAAGAAAAATATATATTTATTTTCAAACAATCAAATAATTATGAGAATCAGTTTAACATTTGTAATAGAGAAAAAAAAATATTTAGAAAATTAATTTTGTATAGTTTGCATCAACGGAAATAATTTTTAATAATTACGAGAATTGTTAAGCTATTATTAGTGAAGTTGGTGCAGAGTTAAGTTGCATTTTAGTTCAGCATACGATGAAAAATGTTCCGTTGTGCGAACCAACAGTTGCAGATTTATGATAGATCAAAGTGAAACTTTTAATTATTATTCCAAAGTGGGAAACGTTCAACATTTGAACATCGTTTGTAACGAGTCGTCCTCAGCTTCTCAGTATGGATGGAATGAATGCACGAACACAAATGATTCATCAACTGTTTGTTCCATAACTGCTCCTCATGCAAATTATTCGACAAATAACGATGTTTACAGCAGTCCATATTATGCGGATATAACAAGACAACAACAACAACAACCAGTCCAAACAGTAGCGTATCTCAATCAAGATATGAACTGCAATGACTGCGTAACTAGCAACCCAGTTAATTCAGATGAGCACAGGTAATGCTTAGTATTGAAAATATTTGTATTGCATTGATGATTTCAGTTTTGCCATTGGAAAAATAGAAAAGCGCACCACAACTCAAAGACCCTATGTATGTCCACAGTGTGGAAAAAGTTTTGTTCAGAAAGGTAAAATCAAAATCACTTTATTTTTTCAAATAAAACATGTGCCTTTAACCATTTAAGAATTTACCAAAATTATGGAAATTTAATTTTCATAAAATAATTTTAGTAGAATTTCACCTTGCTTCTTTCTACGCTGACATTGCTATAACTTTGATGTTTTGACGAAAATGTTGAATCCTAAAAAGGTAGTTAAAAAATATATAAATTCTGGAACAGTAAAATACTTCTCTCGTATGAGCAGATTAACTAACCACCATATTAGCAGATAAGAAATAATGCCTTTTTTTAATTGCTGTGTAATAATTAATTTAATATGTAATCGAGCAAAGAACAACCCTTTTATAAAAAGCAAACTGCTTCAGCGTTGAATTTTCAAATGGCAACACCACCACCAACAACAACAACAAATAATAAAAGCATTAGCGGTTGTGTAACTGATAATCAGCATCTTAAAAGTACTTTGAATTATGGAACTGTTAATTTTTTTTAATAAAATTATTGTCGTTTTGATTACACTGATACACAGATATCTCAGTTTATTTCTACTGTATAAATTATTTAGGAAGTTTGAAAGCGCATAGAAGAACTCATTCAGGTAAAAAATATTTCTAATATTTGGCGAACTGTCATCATCACAGCACTCAGAAATTTTATGTTACGTAAAACTTTTCAGGAGAAAAACCATTTTCATGTCCGATATGCAATCGGTTGTTTACGGTAAGCTGTCATATTTCTTTCTACATATGATGCGTTTTTCAAAACTCTGCCATGTTACCAATTGCAAGTTTTCACGTAAAAATTCAATTACATGAAAACTAAAACTTTTATGTGAAAAAGCAAAAAAAAGAGGAATATAAAATCATACGTAAAACAATAATAGCTGTGGAAAATAGTATATGTATGTTGTTTTATGAATATATGTTTGTAGCAAACAAGCTCGCTGATGACTCACAAAAGAACTCATACTGGCGAGAAACCATACCACTGTCCTTATTGCGTCAAAGCATTCAGTGACAATTCTACTCTGACAAAACATGTCAGAACGCATACAGGACAAAAACCATATCAGTGCAGAATATGCTACATGAAGTGTAAGCTATATTTATTATAACTATATTACCAATTATCTAATTTTGAATTTATTTAGTCAGCCAAAGTGGAAACCTTAGCAGACATATGAAAACTCACCAAATTAATGGATGATGACTTTACGTTTTGTTAAAGTCCCATTTGTTATTTTTCTGAGAAAATTTTAGCTGATTGCCTGTTTATTATATTGTATATTGTTGTATTTGATTGTAAACTAAATTATGATTCAATTTTTTTTTTTGGATAAACTCGCATTTGTTTTTTGTATTTGAACTTCTTCGAGTATTTGTAATATTTGCATTAATTTACAATTTTTTACATTTCATTGCAGTTGTCATTCAAATATCTATGTTCAGTGTAATTATTGTAAAATGATATTCATAATTTTTGAAAATGGTTTGATGTTTTTAAACAAAAATCCTTTCTTTTCAACTTTCTGGAATTTTGGTGACAATTTCAACGGATTAACAAAACAAAAATCCTTTTCACTTGAATAAAGCTTAAATTTTAACAAATTTAGAATAAAATTTTCAGAAATTGAAGATCGAAGTTGGAAGTACTTCTGTTCTGTTTAAATTTATCATCAATTTTAACCAACTGTGAAATAACACATATTGTTAATCAAAACTGCCTTGTTTACCTTACTGCTAAAGGTATTGTATACTGTTGGTGCTCCTGTAAAACTCACTTTCGTACTATTAAACTATTGAAATACACCATGTCATATTATAAAACTGTAGCGATATGTTGAATCGATGAATTTATCATAAAGAGTAACATTATGAATTTTCTTCACGATGGGTGTTAAAATGCATGATGTTTAAATCATTGTTTGGATACACAACTTATACCACATTGCAGTTTTACGCAAATTGTTTCTCTTTAATATCTACGGATCACACTGCTTGCTCTCTGTTCTTCTAGAATGACGTAAGAAAAGTTCCTGTAGTGTGCAGTGGGTTTTCTCATGCTGAAAATGCTAAATTTGACAATAAATATACACAAAACTCGAATAATAAAAAAGTACTTATTAAAATTTATTTTTTAATGCTAAACAAATTAAAAATAAAATTTATTATGATAATTGAGTATTTATATAGATTTCAAAATGAGTTAAATTAAATTTATGCATACGGAGAGTAAAGCTTGATATTTTAATAAAATTATAAAAAATCGATCTTCCACATTACATATGAGTGTACTGTAACGCATACATACATTCAAACGCGTGGTCAAAATGAAGTTGCAGGCCCATTTCTCCCATTGAAAAAAAACAGATCGAATGAGTAACGATGCAGCTTATGAACTAGTTTGGAAAGAGTTGAAGCCTTGGCGAATGTAAAAGATCTATTTTATCAACGGTAATGTATAATGAATAATTTATTATTTGAATCATGAAAGATGTTTGTATGGATTAAGACTTTAAAACGAAATTTTTTTTTGCTTCTTTATGTTGCAAAGCACACTGTTGATATTATTGTTTACTAATTGCTTCTTTCAAATGAAGAGTGAGTAGAAATGAAAAGCAGATAAAAGTTGCTTTTCTAAAAGTCGAATAAAATGTTAAACAGAATGCACACTGCATTTTCAGAATTACGTTTACGGCCCACGCTTTCACGGCATTGCCATTCTTGATGCTTTTGTTGAACACTTCCGAACCATTTCGACTGCGATAACGCTTCTGAAATATGCAAAATAAATAATGTTATCATTGAAGCGGATAAGGGAATAATTTTAATTACCACCAGAACAGCTAATGTGAGCAGTGCTGCGATTGCTAGTACACAGGCGATGATAACAATAACATAAGTGGGCAAAAATGGCTTTTCTTCAGGCTCTTTGAATTCGCTCATCGTTTGACCAAGTTCACTGGATAGCTTTTCACCTGAAGGAATTATGCAAATGTTTCAACTCATTATCACAAACACGTTGAAAAGAATCATTAGTACCGTTGAAAGCAATAGTCATCGGATCGACAGAATATTCTCCAATTTGGTTACCATTTCTCTTCAAATTGGCAATAAACTTTTCCAACAATGACGGAATAGGTTCTGTACGATTTATGAATACTGCATCACCTTGGATGTTGAGATGTTCAGGACTAAAGTACGGTACTATTATACAATGTCGAAACAATCTTACTGTAATGAAAAAAAGCAATTTTTTTTGATAAATGGAAATTTACACAGCACAGGATTTGTTTTCAACAATACTTACTGAATATTTGTCACTTTGATTTCAGAAACTTTTTCTGGAATGATTGTATTCAATATGTTGAACAACTGTAAAGAAAAGTGTTATATCATTCAAACGAAGAAGAAGAATTTGAAAATGGTAAATTGTTTGAAATGCATACATACCCCAGATTGGATTTCATTACTGACTTTTCTGAATTGCCATGATGATTTGTCCGTCAATGCATCATCCCATTCGATGTTACCAATGGCCAGATTCCATTGTATGCGATCTGCATTTTCAACCTGCGTAGTGATCATTACAGCGTCGGTTGTGTATTCAGTGTCGAATTCTTCAATTGCATTTGTTGTGGATTGTTTCTCAGTCGAAATTGCAATGATTTCAGTGGTCAGTTGGAAATTGTGTTCGTCAACAAATTCAGGCACGTCGGTAATTTCTGCAGTTATATATTTAGTGCTGTGGACATTTTTGAACGGCTCTATAAATGGTGTTGTTCCAAACTGCATAAAACTGTCTTCCACAGTCGATTGAGTAGTTGTTTCCACTTCTGTATCTGATATTGTTGGCAAATTAATTTGTTCAGTTGTTTTGAATGCAATTTCATCGTTATCATCATCACCTTTGAAAATTATCTGCGATTCTGTTACCAATGAGGTTGGCGTTTCAGGATATTCATTGAAATCAGTAATTTTGGTTTCGACCTCTGCATCAGTCCACAATACTGCAGTGCTTTGTTTTGGTTGTTCTTCAAACTCTTCAACATTGACTTGTGGTGAAATATATTTTGTGAAAATTGCATCATTTGTGGTCATTTCATCTGTCATCATTTCGTAATTTTCAGCTGAAGTGGATTTTGTCGTTTCTGTTTCAACTGGTAAATATACAGTTGCATTTTCATGAATATTCACATTTGTTTCAGGTGCAATTTCTTCGTGTTCTTCTGATGCAAATTCTTTTGCCGTCTCCAAAATGGATGTTGTTAGCTGATTGTTCAAATCAAGTACAGTTTCTGTTGTAAACTCTGCGTTCGCTTCATCTGCATTAGACATGGTAATCTCAGTTTGAATCACCGTCGATACAGTAACTTTATTCTCGTCTATTTTTACAGCATCAATGGGGCTTTCGTTTGATTCAGCAATCATCTGATCATCACCCACTGTTTCCGTAACACCGACCAAAGTACTTTCAGGTATGTTTGTTATTTTTGTATTGCTGTCTTGAATATGTTGTTCATTTTCTGCATAACTGGGTTCTGATATATTCGTAACATCTAAATATTGCCAGTATTGAGATTAATAATTTTTCATGTATTCTTACCTGTAACAATGGTAGTTGTTTCATTTTCGGTAGGATTTAAAAATTGTTCAGATTCATAAGCCGCATTTGTTTCTGTATTACTTTCCAAAATAGCTTCTGTTTGTTTATCAGGTTGCATGTCATTTTCCAACAGCGTAGTGGTTTCGGTAATTATCGTTGTAGTGGTTTCTTCGTTCATATTTTCTTCTTTTTCTTCTATGTGCAAATATTTGTAACATGATATGTTTCTTTTGAGATATTAATAATTATTACCTTGAAGTGATTGATTATCCACAGTATCGGTTTGAATAATTTTGGGCTTTTGATGAAATAATTCTTCATCGGATGCGAATGTTTCTTGTTGTGCGTGATGTTCTTCATTCGAAAGATTTGATTTCTCTTCAGGCTGTGTTTCAACGTGGGTTTCATTTGAATGTTCATAATTTCCTTCAATTGTTGTGATATTTTGCTTGTTGACTGCTACTGAAAATTGTTGTTCAGAATCAGCGTCTGCAATTGACTTGTCTTCTGTTGGAATTGATTCAGGTTGCAATTGTATATTGGTTTCTGCATTTTGTGTTATTTGTGTTGGTTCAAATGGTATTTGGATATGTGATGATGCATTTTCAAATTTTTCATTTTCATCTGTAACCAAATGGTCTTGTATATTTTTGAAATGATTTTCATCGATTGGCGTTTGTTTCTGTTGTTGATCATCATTTTGTGATGGAAGTGATGATGTCTGTTGTTCATTATCAAAATGTTCCCCAGAAAAATAAAATGACTCAATATTTGGATTGAGTGGATGTGATTTTTGTTCTGCTTCTGGTTCGTAAATGCTTGGAATATTTTCCCTGATGGTAGCATTCAATGGTAACAGAAATTTATCTTCAACAGGAGCAGAGTTTTCCATTTCCATTTTGTTTTCTGTTTCTTTGTTGGCAGGTTCCACAGATGGGATTGGTTCCTTAACACTAACAGGGTTTTGTGAATTTTCATTATGCTGAGTCTCTTCTGCTTTGTTGGTAGTGGAAATATTTTGTATTGATTCATCATAGTCACTGTTGAACGATGTCGAATCGTCGTCATTTCCAAATTTTATGTAAACTGCGGTAGGCAATGCTGTAAATGGTATTTTAATTTTAGCCAACGCGTTTGTCAAATTATATTCTTAACATTGGAATGGTTTTTCGTGCGTCTAATTAGTAATAATTGCAAATTGTTAGAAATTGTAAGACTAATGATACAAAGATAATTTTTCTTGAATAAAGTTTTAACGAATTTTAAAGAATATGCAATATTATTATGATTATGGCTTATGTATATGTTTATATTTATTATGAACTTCAACATACTTTAAGATAACAATGTATATTAAAATATTATTTCTGCATTGCTGCTCAATGTAATTCATACATTTTTTCCTACTTTATACTATTTGTATTTCCCCTAAATTTACTTTCGTGTTAGTAAATTTTCAAAACATATGGTGTACACATTGTATTTTAGCCACATAATTATATTAAATTGGTGAATTTGTCATTAAATGTAATTTTATGATTTCTTCACAGTGAGCGTCAAAATGTACTTTATTCAATGTTTTTTTAATATGGCTTCTACAGCATACCAGTTTTATGATAATTCTAATCAGATCATTTGAATATGTATAATTATGATTCACTGTCTAATAAGGTATTCTAGAAATTTAAGTTATGCATGAAAAACTTTTGTTGAAAATTGTCATATAGCACTAGGCATGTTTGAAAGATATGCAATAGGTTTGATTTGAGTTTCCCAGCATACATAATTAAGTTCATTCTACGAATAAAACAAATCACACTGCTTGCTCTCTATTCCTGTGGAATGACATAAGAAAACTTTTTGTTGTCGATAGTTGGTTTTCCCATGCCAGCTGCCTGAAAATAATGCAAAAATTATATGACATCAGAAATTGAGTGTTGAAAAGCCTTTATTAAAACTTGTTCTTTACATACTGAAACACTGCTTAGATATGAAATATGATTTTGTTAATTAAGTATTTATATAGATTTCAAAATATGTGAAATTAAAGTGATGCAAATGGAGTGTAAAGCTGATTACTTCAATGAAATTGTTTGAAATCGGTCTTTCATGTTGCATATGCACTGTTGTATATGCATATATTTTGGTTAAACGCGTAATCAAAATTTAATAATTGAATATATGAGAACATTTTTAGTAATATTAATGTCTTCAGTTTATTAAATGTAATATAACTGGAATTTATACTCATATTTTAGTGGTAGTTTAAAGTGAAGTTTATGTGAAATATATGAAGTATCTACCTTTCTTGCTAGAGAAAGTAAGCATACGCACACCGAGTACAGGTCGCGTCCTTCAAACAAGTCAACACTTTGAAATGTTTCTTCAGTAGGCACTCCCATTTTTTTTGCTGCTTCTGTAAAGCAATTAATATTTTCCATGCAGGCAAAGTTTGATATCGGTTTCTGAATTTTTTTAACACTGTTTGGTTGTAAGCTGTTTGCTAATCTATAAAGAAAATTAATTTTAAATGATATAATTGAACGACTGCATCATAAAACGTAATGATGCTATTTATATCTGCTGTCAAAGCGAAAAAAGAAATCCAAGTGCACAAGCTAAGAATAACAAATATTTTTCATTCTTACTTGCATAACAATGTGCCATCTTTTGTCAATTTCATGAAGTTATCACGGTTGCCTTCTGTACTAATTTGTTCATTAGTAACTTTTTTGATCCACTCAAGAATTTCATGCGCCTCTTCTTCACTGAATTTACTTGCTTGCTAAAAATATCCAATTGTTAAGCATGGTTGGAGTTTAACACAAAGGTACGTGAATTATTGCAATCACTTTTCACAGTTGTTGCAATGTTGAGGTATTTTAATATCAAGGGCAAATAGTTGCCAAGTACTCTTGAAAGCTGTTTATTGATTGTCATCAAAAAGGCGAACTTTTTAAAGCTGGAATTTAAACTATTAAAAATTGCAACTCTAAGTTGCTTATCAGTAAAAACAATTTACTTTAAACAATAAATGTAGCATTGCTATTTTTTAAAACTGGAACCAAACCATTAAACATGCAAACCAACAAACAACTGTGCATTTATAAAAGTAATCCCACTGCAGCTATGCATTCCAATAAGATACTGAATCCAAATTTACAACTGAATTTGTATTGCAGCATCAGTATTGTTGAATTACAGTTTGAACGGTTAAACTGTCAATGCTTAAGTTGTACGCACTTTTAATTCTAATACATTGCAAATGGTTTTCAAAATAACAAAAAATGTTATTTCAATAAAGCATCTCACCTTTTGTAAGACGGCAAATCCCAATCCACCAGGAGTTGTACGAGATGCCATTTGTTCAGCTTAAATCTAACAAGAGTTGAAGCTGAAAAGACAACATCTGCATATACATAATAATATAAATTTAAATAATATGAAAATAATTAAAAAAAAATCATCAATGATTAAACAGTTGATGTTGAAATATAAAAGTAGAAGGCTTTTAATAAACTAAACTATATGATCAACAAACACCAGGGAGATTCTTTCAGCCGACGCTTTTTGCAACGAAAAGCATGAATGAAACAAAGCAGGTTCGAATGCTGCTGCTAGCTTTGCATAATATAAAGCTTTTGTTTCTAATTTTCTGAGGAGCGTTTGTGGTTGATTGCTTGTTGATGACTAAGTCTTCCGTCAGCTGACGCTGCGACATCTGCTTGGAAATGCAATGAAAAGAAGCAACAATTCTTTGCTAGAGTTGAAAATCTATGTCAGCCGCACATTTGTTAATCGCATTCTAATGTTATTTTGTTTTACCAAGCCAACATTGATCATAAATAATTTCTGAAACTTTGAAATACTGAGAAAGTTTTTTTTTTCATTTCTTATTCTATACAACATCATCTAATTTCAAAGTTTTTAAAGTTTATTTTGATCAAATTGTAGAAATTAATTTGAAATATAACTCTGCCAAAATTTTTAACTTCTCAACTGATACTTGTCATTTTAGAAGCCAATAATTGTTCTCTTTTTACTTTCTACAACTATTCAGAACTTTGTAACAAATGAAAAATTACTTAATGCACACGGCTTATATTTATGGAAGATTTTATATCCATATGCAATAGTAAGCATAATCAGCAAATATTTGACTATTTATAAAAATTACAAATTATTCTAACAATACGATAATATTTAAATAATAATAAATTTGGAATGTGACATGTCAAAAAATTTTTTTGTTAATAATGCTTCACTTTCCAAGCAAAAATTTGAAATATTGCTAATACTACCAAAAGAAAGTCATTGAGTTATTACAAATCCGTGCCTTGCAGAAAATGTCTTGCAGTTTTTTTCCTTTATTTCTGTTGAAGCTATTTTTAAAATGTTCCAATAGTTTTCCTTTCCGGACGTTAAAAGATAGCTTAGAAGTTGAACAGGATGTGTTAGTTAGTTTTAAACGTAACGAATTGACGTCAGAAAACTATTGAGATTTGGAATGTTGATTTCAGCATGCTTTAAAACTTCAAGTAAGCAATGTTTCATCACCAGTTGCCGCTGTTTGTTATTTGAATCAGAAAGATGATAAGTTCAAAAACTTGCCGCCTTAGCACCTGAAAATAAACATATTTGAAGACTATTGCAAGCGCAAGCTATTGTGAAGTTTAATATATCAACAGATGTGCTAGAATTTTATTGGTTGATGACTTGAAAGTAAGCTGTAACATCCTTACAAACAGTTAAGCAAAATACTCAATTTTATTTGAAAAACAAGTTTTACAAAACAATCATGACTTATTTTAGCTATACTTGTCGGCTTAATTTGAACAATTTAAAACGTGATAAGTTATGCAATATTCCAGCAATAGGAGTATCTGCAAGCTGCACGTTTGCCACAAGATGCTTCGAATGTACACTTTTTTGTCGTGATAACGCCTTGTTGGCATTTGTCTTTTTCGCATACAAGTGTAGCTGCGCATTCATTATCTTTTCTGCAAGCTGAGTTAACAGGAGCACCGCGATCAGCTAAAACAACGCATAGAAATATAACTAAACAAATTCTTTGTTTACAAAAAATAAATTTAAATCACACAACAAAGTTGATGAAATGAAATATCATTTCGGGGGAACTTTAGCAAAAGCGGATATCTTAGTTAATGTTGTGTAAACATTTTTCAAAGAAAAATTTATAACTATTTATAAGGTAATCTCCAATGTAATTTGTTTGTAACGCACTTCCTTCCTTCCAGCAGGTACCATCTTTGCAAACATGTTTTCTACTACAGTCTTTTTCTTTTGTGCAAGGGGTTCCAATGGAATGAGCTTTGTAACATTTATTTTTATGAATATCTGAACAAATTTCATCTGGACCGCAGTCATCTTGTGTAGTGCAGTCGCCCGTTGCTTCTTCTTTGATTTCTTCAGATCCTCCTTTAAAAGCAAGCACTCATTAAACATCGTTTTATTATTACTGGAAAAAAATTGTATTTACCTGCTTCAACATTCCAACAGTATCCGTATTTGCAAGCAGAACTTTTGCCACAGCTGAATTCCATTCTGCACGTTTTGTCTGTACGCGTAGCTAATTTGCAAATCTTGCCTTCACACACTGCTGTTGCTGTACATTGTTCGTCTTTTGTGCAAGATGTTCCAGGCGGAAATCCATTGTCTTCTGCAATCTTAGCGAACTTCAGAATGCAATTCTCAAAACCCTAAAATAAAAGCATACCTCCTTCTACCCAGCATTCTCCATCCTTGCACACATCTTTTTTATAGCAGTCTTTTTCTTTTTTACAAGGTACAGTTGTTGTATGGGCTTTCATACACTTATTTGCATGTATATCTGAACAAATTGTTCCTGGACCACAGTCAGCTTGAATTTTGCAAGGAGTCATTGGATTATTATCATCTATCAAATCTACATCATAGAAGAATAGGTATGAATACTCAGAGGCATTTGCATGTTAAATTTGTAATATTCAAATGAAATATACCATTTGTCACTGACCAACAATAACCGAATCGGCAAGCTTCAGCTGACTTGCAGTTCATTTGCATGAGACATTTCTTTGTGGTTACAATTGCATTTTGACATTTCTCATCTTCACATACAGTATTTGCTTTACATTCATCTTGCTTTGTGCAGCGTTCATTGGCAGGTAGGCCGTTATCCTCTAAAAGAAATTAATTAAAGTTCTGTTATCAGCACCTTCACTTGCTTACGTCCTTCTCTCCAGCAGACATTATTTTTACATACGTCTTTTCTATCGCAGTCTCCTTCTTTAGTGCACGGGATACCAAGAGAATATCCATCTGTGCACAGGTTTTTATGCACATCAGAACAAATCTGATTTGCATCACAGTCAGCTTGAGTTGAACATCTTTGATTTTGATTTGGCTGTTCTAAATTAATATATAGCATCATTAAAAGATGGTTTTTTCGCAGAATGTGTTTAAATAAATAAATAAATAAATATACGCATATATATAATAATGTGCTTTGTTGAAATTCATAACAAAATAAGGAAATTAACTTTTTACCTTGGGTTTGAAGTGTTTATTTTAAAAGCAAATAAACTGTCAACATAAATGTTACCTGGGGTTTCATCTTCTCTGCCTTCTCCATCTGGAAACCAGCAAAAATCAAATTTACATCCACCCCCTGGACATTCTTCATCTCCCGAGCACTTTGTTGTAGATGGTACTGCAGATGAGCATGTTCCAGATGCACAGATCTCATGTTCTTCACACTGATCTGAACTATTACATGGATTTCCAGTGTTACTATCTGAAAAAATGCACATTAATTTAGCTTCATAAATGTAATTTTACTTTTAATTCTTTATCCAGAATGAAATATAGTGTGTGAGTGAATTTTTATGAATTACAGAAATGTGCATAATCGATATATGTGGAAATAAAACAGATTTTTTACTGTAATATTTTAGAATATTGCAATACTGAATTGCATTTGTATATCTTTCGAAAATTTTAATGGATGTAATTTGATTATTTTGATTATTTCTGTGATCTTTTTACAAATGTATTATTTATATAATTAATGGATACTGTTATTAATTGAAAAAGTGGTCACATTATTTTATCATATTACTGAATGAGGGAGTTTAGTATAAATTTAAAATTTAGTATAAATTATTTTTAATTACCGCCACTAGCAGCAGGGCTCCAACATCTTCCGTAACGGCAGGGTGAATCAGGTCCACATTCACTTTGGCTTGAACATTTTTGACCTGGATATCCAGGAACACAACTTCCTCCACTACATACTGTTTGTTCACCACATTCTTCATGAGTTGAACAGCTTCTACCGCTAGACATTTGATCTCTTCCTGAACTGCTGCCGCCGAATGCTTTACCATTTGTATAATCAAAGTTCGATGGTGGTGCAGGGTTTTGCTGGTTATTGTTATTATAATTATAGTTCGTTCCATACCCATATCCTGGATTATTTCCATATCCATATGAACCAACACCGTATCCTTGAGTATTTCCGTATCCGTATGAGTTACTGCCGTATCCTTGATTATTTCCATATCCGTATGGGTTACTTCCGTACCCGTATCCACTACCATATCCATATCCATTTCCGTATCCGTACATATTATTGCCATATCCATAACTATTTCCATAGTATGGTTGTTGCCAGTAATTATTGTAAACTCCCATGCTCCCGTAATATCCTAAAGTTGCAAAAAATAAATCGTTTATGTTTTATTCGTATCATTAGGCAAATTTTATTAATACACTGAAAAGTAGGGAAATTTTTTGCAATTTACTCATTGATTATGCATGATCATGCAATAATTATAAGAAAAAGACTTATTAGTGATTGATCATTTTACGTTTGCTTCGTATGATAATTTATTTTTCTAAATTTTATGCAGGATATTGCGTCAACCAGTCAATGCATAAAATTTTGCATGTAATTTTAATTTAATTTCATTTCATTTTATATACGGAATTTTGCTCTTCGTAAGTGAACTTTTGTAGAGGTTTTGCCTGAATTCAAATAAACAGTTCTCACCACAGTACATCTAGCTAAAGCAAACGCGAATACATTGATGATTATTCCACCTACACCCCTACCTATGTTCTTTAGTAACTTATGATTTCCGGTAAGGATAGCACATAGAATACAACGTTCTTCTTCTGTCATGCCTATAAAACTTGTTGTACATTGTTTTACTTATACTGTGGAAAGTATACGCTTTTGTTTTTCGAAAGAGAAGCATGAGATAAAAATTAAATATACAAAAAACATATTATATTTATTTAATGACGTAAATTAATTAAAATTGTCGTTGTTTGTTCTTTTATTTATTCTTTAGAACACAAGCATCCACTGAATACAATACATTCAAATATCTAAATCGTTGAATGTTTATTAAAAATTATTAATTTATTAAAATGCAATTCAAGATTTTAAAAGTTCCCCAACATTTGAAATGCAGAAAACTTGTAGCTAATAATACAGAACTCTGTGTAAGTATATTACGGTAACAGATCTTGAGATTAAAAAAAAATTAGTTTAAATGATTTATTTAAACTGCTCAGTACATTCATTGACGAATTTTAATGGAAATGATTATTTAAATTCTAAAAGAAAAGTGGATATTATTGAAGTGGATAAATCACGCTATGAAATGCTTATTGTGTAATTTATCAAATTTGTAGATGTGCAAAATGATGAATTGTCTTTTTTGATTTGGTAAAATGAGAAAAAACTGCTTGCATGAATCAAATTGTATCTCACATTTGAAAAGCAAACAAAAGTACTAATTACAGAGCAGTTCTGTAAAATTTGTCAACGTTCAAAAATAATGTAAAAATTTACCTAACACAAAAAGTCCAGGTCCAATTTCTTGCATGCAGAAGAAAATCAAAAATGTTTTAATAACCGTGTAGGTTATTTCTTTATTTTTTGCCATTCCGACGCGCTGTATGTTCTTAATGATTAAATTTAGCAAATTGGCACAATGCATAATGATGCATTTTAAAATTTCATTCTTTATGGTTAAACAAATGACGTCATCTATTGACAGATTATTTTCTCGTCTGCACAATAGATGCACAGGGAACTTGTACTTGCAAAATAAGTTTCAGCCACTTTTGCAATAAGCAGAGATATTATAATTGTATAAATTAAGTGTTTTATTGTTCTTCAATATTTAATAGCAACCAAAAATAGACGTGTATATTTTATAGCAAACTTTCCGCTTATTTGCTGCAAGTGTTTACTAAGTCATGCTGTAAATTTCTTTAACCACTCATTAAAATTTGAACAAAAAAAATATGTCTGAGGTTTGTAAATAACTGGAATGAATTAATTTTTGTTTAATATATCAGACTGTTAAAATATTAACATTCATATTTTATTTTTAATTCATATAATTTCATCATTCTATTACCACTTTTAGCAGCCACTTTTGTGTTGTATGAACCGAATGGGGTTTTGTAAATATATGAGTTTTTTTTTAGTTTTAAGTAAAGTTTAAATTTTCAAAAGAACATAAGTAACAGTCTTGTCGCTGACGCATAGGCTAAAATACTGGAAAAATGTTTATTTACTAAAAAAAATCTTGCATAGTCTTTTATGCTTGCGTAATTGTTAAGGACAATGTACAACACACATCAGTGCATTTGACAGTGATATGTAATCCTTGAATTGCAAAGAAAATAATTTTTGAAATTGTTTAATAATTCATGTTGTATAAATTCATATATTCCAGTGTTAAATTTCATCAGCGATATTTCGCACATATCAATTAGAATAATTATTTATGCTTTTTAGATAAATTTTAGTTTTAATATTTTGAGGTTTTGAAATTTTAAAACAGAAATATGGGCAGTGCGTTTATGTTTAAGTCGAAATAACGTAGGGGACAAAGTTTCCGGAATTATTAGCAACAGAAAGAAAGCGGACAATGCTTTTAAGTTGGTAAGCAGCTATCGACCGAAAAGGGCTTAGTTATGTCTTCTTGCATGTGACATTCACTGGCAACAACAACTGCGCCGCCCTGGAAGCTAAAGATTTTTCTCAGCTCCTTCTGGGTCCTCAGCGCTGCGCGCTTAATTTCATTGCAGTTTATTGCCATCGTTGGTTACTGAGTCGAGTAGGCGCAATTTGTCGTCTTTCTTTGCTCAACGCTTCTGTTTATGGTCACTGCTCATCAGAAGCCGTTATCAAAACGTTGGACAGAGGCTAACGGCAACGGCTCATGGCTAGGCCGACAGATGCTTTAACTGGAGACCAGGCGCAACAAGGGGTTTGCTTTTATGCATCGCTGGAGCAAGTTGAAAAACAATTTGATAGGGCTTTTGTTGATCTGGACCTTCTGCTTGGTCAAGTAGATATTGAACAATTGGAGCTAACCTTACACGGTCGTCGGAAGTTGACCATCCTGAGCGCCGCTTTTGCTCGTCTGATTCATAAATGTCAGAGCCTTTTTCATGCGAACCAATCTTACCAGGTATTTTAGGTTTTTTTTTTTTGAAATGATTCGAATAAGGTTTTTAGTTTAATTATTTAACTAGTCAGTCTTTCATAATTGCTCTATCTGTTTAGCAATCTGCACGCGCCCACACATGTGTGTATAAGCGTCTGTTAATTTATTTTCATTTATTTAATACTCTATGTATAGTTTCAGCTTTATTTATATTAGTCTGCCTGTATTTTAATATGAAAATTATTAATCATTAAATGGTTTTCAAAAATCTACAGCATCAAAAAGACAATCTTGAACTCATGAGCAATGCAATATGTTGGTCTGCAAAATTTTTACATATTTCAATTGTAACATTATATTGCTGGAAATTACAAGAGATTTTCTAATGATTTCTCATCTTTTCTACGTCTGAAAAGCGTTTTTAATCAACCCTCGTATCTAATTAATTTGTACTGTAAAATACATGCTGTGAAATCGAACTAAATATGAGATGTTTCTTTGTTCTTCAAATTTTTGAAATGAGTACTTGGCAGAAAAAACCACGACAGCATTACTCTATTTTTCTTAAGTCGAACATTTTTTGACATATTTATTAGATTAGATCTGCTTTAAGCTGAAATTGTATGGCTCTTTTGCACGTCACTGATACTAAAGTTGATAAATAATTGACATTTGTTGAATTTGTATTCTCTGAGAAGAAATTGTTTTAATCATGTAAATTAAACGAACAGCAAATTGTTTGTCACTTTATATTATTCAGTGTAGTTCATTATTTAATTTTCAAAAATGGCGTACGAATTGTGTTGGTACATTTTGTTTGCTTTTTTGTTTTGAAACTTTAGTCTATTTCAATTTTGATAATAGCATGCACAGAACATTTGCTAAATTTACAAGCAACATAATTGATGCAGATTACATATACAGTAGGATATGTATTATTCTGATATTCAACATACCTCACTGTTTGGATTACTCATAAATATTTGCTTTTTGTATAATGTAAATTTTCAAGGTATAAAAGTTTTCAGGCTAATGATCAGTCACTGTTGTCTAATATGGACACAAAACATTTTGTTATTAAGCATTTCCATTTAATCGTAAAATATCAACCAGTCTTCCACAGTTCGATTATGAACTTTAGCAAGAATGGGCCAATGTCTTTTTCATTGCGAAAATCGGTGCTCTTATTAGAATTAATTATTTCATGTTTTCAAATTAACAAATAATTAAAGAAAATAATAAGACAGCATGAATTTTTACACACATGCACGCACGTATATTTGCATTTCACATTGGAAAAAAATTATACTTCCTCAGCTTTTTTGTTCAAATATGTTTTCAAATAGTGATGATCAATGTGTTTTTAAAATAAGATTGCATTTCATGAAAACAAAATTATGAAATAGATTTGTTTATGCAGCATCAGCTTTCTCTGCGGATAATTTGAAACATTGGCAAATATTTTATGATTCAATTAGAACATGCCATATTATATTTATGAAAAAAAATTGCTGTAATAAAAGAATTCTACGAATGCCTACGTGTGGCCAAGAACGAAACCTAACCAAGTTGCACAATGCAGCAAAATACAATTGTATTATATTATATTGTATTTTATTGTATTGTATTGCAACCTCTTTAGCATGTTTGAGCATTTGCCGCTGATAATCTTTATTTCAAAATAATTCAATAAATGTTCTTCATTTCCTCGTGCTGAAATAAGTACGAGCTAATTATACTTTTACATTTAAATTGATAATGAAATCTTTGATACAAAATTTTCCATCAATGATTAAAGCATGAATTTCTCCTATGCAGCTTTATCAGTTTTTTGAACTATGTTTTGATAATTCAATTTATTAAACTCAAAATAGGATATTCATTTTTGAAAATGTTCTTCCAACAGTAGAAAAATGTGCAATATGTTTATTTGTTTTATTTCAATGCTGACAGATTAATTCTCATAAATTATGCAACATGATACATGAGCATATTTGTTTTGTTTTTTTTGAAAAAGAGCAAGCTGACTGGTTGGAAAATGAAATACGAAAATCAGCTAGCTTTTCAGTAAGAGCGATGAGGGGAAATTTTCGATCGTTTGGTTCACTAATTGCTGAACGATGCCCCAAAACGGCTCGGCCGTAGATTATCAAATTGTGCATTGCACATATGCATGCCCGTCGGGACCTGGTCGACGTGCTGTCAAGCTTTGAAGCTAAAAGTGCATCTGAGCATGTTTGCACACGCATAGCACTATGCGATGAAAATAATGGAAAATTCATTCACATGAATACAACAACATTGGAAAAAGAACCGCAAGCTTTTCTTCATTCTAAGCCAAACCCTGTTGCGAATGAGAATCGACTTGCAGCGGCTCGTGATCACTGTCTGTAATGTGCAAGCAATTTCGGTTTCAATCACCCAATAGTGATGCACAATCTTTGCCAATTTTACGAAGTAATCACATGCTAATAATAATAATAATAATAATAATAATAATCTAACTGCAAGCACAACTGTGACAGTTTGTGAAAACACACGTATAAAGTTATAAATAAATAATGCACACATCCACACACGGATTATTGACAACTTTTTTTATAAGCTTTTGCTAATATTAACTCTCCCTCTTCACTGTTGCTCCCTTCTCAGTACATGATGCAGCTGAAGCCACCAAGTAGCAGCTGTCCAACAATTTTAATAACTTTGTTGAAACTTTGATCTTCTAAGCAGATTATTCATCTTTCAGTGATCACTGGAATCATATTGAATCAAATTTTGGAAATTCTTTTTCTTTTTTTTTTTTGCTTTTCTTTTTTTGACATTTTTATCATTTACGATATGGCAAATTATTTTTTGTTTTCTATCTTTGAAAGCTTGCTTACATAGCTTGAATGAGTGCATAATAATCAGATGAAAAGGATTCATCATCTATTCAACTTTTTGTATTTTTAAATAGATTTGATGCTGTTTGCTTGTTTTCAAACATTTATACGTAACAAAGCAAATCCACGTACTGTTAACAAAGTAATCCATAACAAATATTTAAAATATGTATTTGGTTAGTATTCATGAAAAATATTTTTTTTCCTTTTTCATTAGATATAGATTCAAATTTGTTTATATCAAATGACAAAAGTTTTAAATTTTGCTCATCTTCTAGTATTGAAACAGGCAGGCAAAGATTTAAAAAATAATGTATATGTATAATGGTGGGCAAGAGGTAGTTGAAAAATTATTCATCGGCAATACAATTAATACACTTTATTCAGATTCATATTTTTTCAATTTTAGCAAATTACCTTTTATCTTCCTATTAATAAATCCTCTGCTTTTTCTGACTGTTTTACTATATACCGTAATTTCATGCTGTCTATTGATAAAACAGGTGAAATTTAGTTGCCCACTTTATGATCACATTCAGCATGCTTCATGTGAATTCAAAGCACTTTATTGTGTAAATATTGATTTTCCAATTACAAAATTTAACTAAATTTGTTGTTCTGAGAAGTGTTTTTTCTCCTGTTTGTTGTTCGGAAATTGTGAAATGAATTTGAAAGTTGAATTATATATATATATATATATATGTTTTTTTCTGTATTGTATTCTAAACATAAAATTTAAAGCACACACTAAAATTTTGTCTCAGTTTTGCTAATAATCTTATCAGATATTGTTGTGAAATGAAAATTCATTCAAATAGCCTTAATCAAAAGGGAAATTATTGGGTGTTAAAAAAAAAAAGAAAAAATAAAATTTTTGGCAAGTAGAAAATTGGTCTCAACAATGAAAACAGTGTCTCGTGCGTATGTGGTTTACGTGAACTTGCAGTGGTATTGGGAAAATTGGATTTGCCCAAAATTTATCACCCAGCAGTGTGTTGTTATCTTTCTGAATTGATGGTGACGAGAAGATTAAAAGCACGATGAGAATTATTTCTATGCAAATTCCGTTTGGCAATCTTTATTCGCAATCAGCGATGTAATTTGAGCAAAATAGATCAAAAGGAGGATAACACTTTTGATACTCGTGATACGCACAACTGAAGGCTGAGTGTTGTTGTTGGTTGCTTCATGTAAGAAATGATTTAGAGCTTTCATTAATTGATTGATTAATGGTAAAGGTGCAATAAATATTGCATGTGAAAGGAGGTTTTCTCACAGAATTGCACATCTGCCGGTTTTTAATCAATCAATTTTACTGTGCATAAATGCAGTGGAATAATTGTTGAAAGTTGTATAATTTCGTCCACTTGTTTGCAATTCATATTATCCGTTTGAAATCGCTGATATTATTATATTTATGCGTATTAATAAATTTTTGAGCTAATTTGAATAAGTTTTAAAATTAAAAATTACACGAAAGAGCAGTTGCGCATCAGAATGATCAACTGTCGTATAGTTTTTCAGATATTCCAGAATTTTATTATTAATTGTTTGAATAAAAGTAGAAATGATCCCATGTTGAATGGTTCCTATTTTTCTTTCCCTTTCAGAGATAATTGTTCGAATATGAGTTTAAACCTCAGACGGTTTTTAGCATATGTCGAAATCATTGGAGGTTCATCAATTCCACCAAGCATTGATTAGTCGGGCAATATTAACTGCTTCATGGCTTATTTTTCGTCAGTATTTAACGCAGTGCCGATTTATCTCAGAAGACATAGAAATTGCAGATCACATTAGTCTCATCTATTGGGAACTATATAATAGACGGCTATAGAGTGATTCAGCAATTTATAGCAATTCGTTGGCGGCCATTGTCGTTACCAGAGTTATTCTAATTTTATGCTCATAAAGTGATTTCTGAATGTTTACAAAAAATTGTTTACTTTAATTTCATAAAGGAATTGTAATGAAAATTGATTGATTATTCGTTTATCGAAAAATTTTTTTTTTGAACTTTGAAATTTTTTCTTCCATATTTTTCATTCAAATATCAACAACCTTGTCTACTATTTTCTAGAATTCTCTTTTTTTGTGATTTAAACAAATAATACCAAATAATGTTAAATAATATTTTATCATGTAAGAGAAAAGAAGGGTCGGTTAATTGGATTGAATCGGTCTAGTTGCTTTCATTTGATCTTTCCACGACACGGCCAAGCAAGTGTTTGGCAACGTTCCACAGCTAATTGCTTTCTAGTTGATAAGGCGATTTTCAATTTGCATAATTTGATTTCACGATGAACAAACTGTTCATTCAATTTCAGCAACACAGACAGCATTGTCAACACTTCCGCGCGGATTTGTTGTTGAATTTTGCATATATTTCATCCATGCAAGTAGCAGATTAAATTGAAAAATTTATTATTATTATTTCTTTTTTCGATTTTGAGATATTTTTTAGGTATCTTTTTTCAAAAAAATTTTTTTTCGAAATATTTTTCAGAATGTCAATCAGCACTTGATTAGTTGAATGTGTTATTTTTGGCTAATTTCATTAATTGTGTGTGTTTGTGTGGGTTGAAAAGAAAAAAAAATTATTTAATTACAAAAATCAGAGCACAGTTGTGCAATTCTAACCGTATTATTATTGTTTTTTTTTTTATTTATTGCATTTCATTTTAGGTGGAGTTGAATACGGTCAAGCAAGATCTGATCGAAGCAGAAGCATCGAAGAGAACAATGGAAAATGAATTACGTTGGATGACAATGCAATTTCACGTCCTCCAATGCCAACAGTTATCCAAAAATGGCACCCAAGAAACTGATATAATCAAGAAAAAATTAGTGAGCATATTTGCAATCAAAAATTTATTAATCAAATAAAAAAGCACATATTTAAGCTTTTCACGCAGTGTATTTTCAATCAGTTGTGTACAGTGTTTTGAAGTTATAAAACAACAAAATAACAATGACAAAGCTTGATGTAGAACAGTTTCAGGATGAAGAAATCGATTCTCTGAGACGTGAAATTTCTACTCCAGCTCGGTTAGCAGCGACAGTGATGAGTTTGAAAAATGAAAATGAAAATTTGCGCAAATATATTTCAGCTCTGCAAAATGAGGTTTATGGTGCCAGGTTGGCTGCTAAATATTTAGACAAAGAATTAGCTGGCAGGTAAGCATCAACAACATTAACAACAACATCAATAAACCTAATAATAAATACAGTATAATATTGTACTTTATGTACTGAACTGTATTTTACTGTGATTTTAATAAAATCAATAATAATAACAATAATATTTATCATTTTAAGAATACAACAAATTCAATTGATGAGTCACGAACTTCTCGGTTCAGAACATGATCGTCTTTGGGAACAAATTGAAGCAGAAATTCATTTACATCGTCATAAAACTGTCATTCGAGCTTGCCAAGGACGTCAAAACTTTAATGCACTCAGTCATGCTGCAAGCAAGGTATGGCAAAAAAATTATCAGATTCATTGGATTTTCAAAACTAATATTTTTCTTCAAATCATTAATATTATTCATTATTTTCCGATTGTGCATTTTGGAATCAGTTGAACATTGTTGAACAGTCTCAAATTTACCATTGGAATGATTATTATTATTATTTATTATTTCAGGTGAATAAAAATGAAACAGATAGAACAGCAAATCGTTCTGGAAAATTACGCACCGTGCTTTTGAAGCGTAATGCGGATGAAGGCTTAGGACTGTCAATAACGGTATGTCAATAAACGTAAAATAAATCAGGTTAAAAAAAGGTTAACAATAACGAAATGCAAGTTTCAAATACAGGGAGGCCGTGAACATGGAGTACCAATTTTAATATCTGATATTCATGAAAATCAAGTTGCCGATCGAGTTGGACTGCTTAAAGTTGGCGACGCTATTCTTTCTGTCAACGGAATTGATCTAATCAAGGCTAAACATGCTGAGGCTGTTAAAATTTTATCTGAACAGGTAATTGTTTTCTGATTGTTTCACTAGAAAATAAAAAATGCAAAATCTATTTATTACTGAAAATTAAAGCAAAAGCAAGTACATAGTAAACTTTTTATTTTTATATTTTTGGATAATTATTTCATTATTTAATTAAAGAAAGGAACTTTGGAACTTGTTTTGTTGTACTTGTCGCCGGACAGAGACAGCGATGACGAAGAATCCAAGCTGACCATCTGCTCCGAAGATGGAACTACGTAAGTAAATTTAAAAACAATACAAAACCTAATTTTCAATATACTGTAAATAATTCATTAAGCAATATTTTTCAATTTCATGAAGTTTGTTTTTGTTTTTTTGAATTTAGATTTAAAATGTATGAAAAGTGTTATCTATCGAATGTGAACGTTTTGAATTCTTGTTCGAAGTTGGAAAATCGAAATGAAAATGCATGATCATTTACAACATCAGTTAATCAAACTCGCCGTTGTTAAAAGTAAAGTTTGTCATTATTATAATGCAGTATGCTTAAAGAGACAATTTAATGTATAAAACAACAATCTATAACCTTTTAATGAGTTTTATTAATTGACTTGTGAGAAACAAACACACATTTTAAATCACTTTCGTCGCCATTATAAATGGCTAATCTATAAAAAGCAAATAATGATAGACTGCAGTCGTCTTTTTGCGCACTTTTCAGCAAAAGCGTAAATAAGACGACCAATAGTCATACAGTGTTATAATGGAATAATGCAAACTTTAAATATTAATGAGTTTTCTTTCTCATTTGATAAAGTAAAGCATATCTGCGAGACACTGCTCCACGATCAACATCTCCGCTCTTTCGCACATCTACAATTAAAAATATATATATATATATATATATTATAACTGTACAATTATCATATAATTACATATGCGACTATATTATAATACTTTATAAAAATTTAAAACCAAACTGTTTCCCTTACTGGTCTGTACTCGACTCCTGTAGGTGGAAAAGCAAAATTCGGACCGAAATTCGCTTCTACTGTAAAATCTTTGTATAATGAAATCGCTGGATAATATGTTCCCTCGTAGATATCCGTAAATGCTTCGCCTTGACAAATCCCATTCTTGTAAAAAATCAGCTGAAAATAACCAGATTTAAAAATTTATAGATCAAAAAGACATCAACTCAGTTGTATAATACTTTGCTGCCAACTAAAGGTGTCAAAGCCGCCTGAGCTCCTTTCAAATCATCTCTCTCTTCAAAATAATGGCTACTTTTAAATCGCACCAACGGCTAATAGAAAAAAAAGGAATAAAGAAGAATATATTTAAATTTTACATAAATAGTTGCAAAGAAATTCCAGCAGAACATTCATTCATTCAATCATACAAGGTGTTTTCCGGTCGATGGCAAATAATGAGCACAAGGATGGGTTTCAGGAAGATGAATAAGCAGGCCTAATATATCTCCTTGACCATATGGCTCTTGATAATGATAACCCCTGCTGTCGTGAAAGCGAGTACCATGCCGGCTTCGCACACAGTAAGAAAATTTGTCATAGCCAACGGGTGCTTGAAGCAACCCTGGAAACAAAACAAGAAAATAACAAGTTACTTACAAAGAAATAAAATGCATTCATTTACCGAAAGGCTGCGACCAACCAATACGAGCGTGTGAATCCTTTGGCTGATTTACAACACGAACTTCGTAGAACCAAGTTCCTCGAGAAACACCATGCGTACCTCGAATAACAGAATAGCCGCGTTCACCAGTAGCGACCATTCCATCAGCTGACAACTTAATCTGAGGAGCTGTATTAAAATATAAACATGCAAATTTTGAAAAGAGAAAATGATTGACAAAACAACCTCTATCATTCGACGATAACTTTACTACTGTTTGCCGTATGATTCGGTTCAGATGACTTGGAATTGGCTTGCCTGCGAACTCATGTGGATCAGACAACAATTCTCTAAAATTTATAAATAAACAATTTAGTAAATGAACAGCACACTTCAGACATACTTATCCGGAGCAAATGGATCAGGCTCCGTCAAGTAATAACGATATCCGTCTTTAGTAAACGGCAGTTCAGTTGCACTCGACAATTTGCTACTACTAGAATGACTAAAGCAAGTTTAATCATCACGAATGGGAAAAATGCTTTGAAGGAATTTATATTCTGGTTCTGAGAAGTAAGTGTGAAAAATTAATAAAGAAATCTATATAAACACTCAAAACATAAGGTAAGTTGTAAAGCAGACCCTTTTCTAGTTCTGGTGGAGTGAGATGTAGCGTCAACTTTTCGTTTTCCAGGTCTACTGCGAGTTTGAGGAGCGACGATGTCTGCATTTTCTGCACACATTCGACCTGACGATCGCTCACTCGAAGGATTGCGCATTTTAGGCATAAATGCTAAAAAATGAACAAAAACATATTGAATCAAAAGAAACATTATCCTTTTACAACATAATAAAAGCAATCGCGAATATTCAAAACTGTTAACATAACATACATGAGAAACAATAACATGCAACAATCTATTTAAAAAACGACTTTCAAAAATAACACGCTTCACCAGAACCGATATCAATAAAACGTTCATTGTTAACGTCATCTCGAAACATTCTTTACCATAATTGACCAAAATTCCAATTAATTTCAAGTGACCAGAATCACGTAATCAATTTATGCAAAAATAAAACAATATAAAAAACATTCTCATTTTACATACCCAAGAAAGTACATTAAAAGCTTGGTTTTATAACATAGGTAATATTATTCTTGATAAAATTTGAAAAACTGTTAAATCATCATGTAAAACACGACAATACATTATTGTGAATTACTTTACACATACATGAACTTAACTCAAACGCTATTCTGGTTTTTGGTCATTATTCATTCTACAAAAACATTTACAGTAAACGTAATGCAAGTATAATTTCAACATTTTATGCAATATAATTTTTATTTGAAGCATAGCTTACATGATAATTTGAGCAATGTTATTTTTATGGCATTGCTTAGTTTTTCAATACTTCAATTTTGATTTACGATTATCAGAGAAGACTGCTTTACAGTAATGCAGATCGCACTGTTCAACGTTTTATAACACACTAAGCACTTTACTCGCTGTTATACCTATTATGCCGAATCGAATCACAATCAATAAACGCAATTTATTATAGTTTCCCAATTCACAAAATTATCGGTTAACACTTTATTTCAAAAACGCGTTTTACAAAATTATACTGATTTCTATTCCTTATTTTCGTCAGGTAAGGTAGATAAAGTTTGTCTTTTAGCTTCTAAATGATTCATGAGTGTCCATATTATGGCCTTTTGAAACAAATCTCGTTTCGGGAGTGAGCCGAACTTGCAACGAACCAAGACATTCGGATCTTCACTTCGTTTCCAACCATTACATTCAGCTAGCTGTATCGCACGTTCTTGATCAATACCAAATGATTTCGCATAATATTGTATGCTAATTTTCGTAAATAGAGTACGGAACGCCTCCTGCTGCCGCAGTTGTATAGCTTCTCTCAGCTCTTCGATATATTCTCTGGTTAAATAAAAGAATAATTTTATAAAGATATATTTTCATTTTATGAAGAGCTAATTACTACATGCGATTAGAAATACAACTTGTCATAGAAAATTCAAAATTTAGCTTTTAGTATTTCAGCTTTTGCCAAACTATTAGCCATCAAGCAAATCACGTTGAAAAATATTGAAATATGCATTCAATTAACTTAAAACTCAAAAAAAATAAAAAATTTCAAACAACTTTATGGGAGGTACGCAGAGATGATCAACTGATAGGCTATTGAAAACAGCCTCAAAATCTTCTTTAACTATACTTCTGCATACATTCCATATGCTTATAAATTGAACATCAGTTTCTTTTAGCTCTTTTGGTGACCGCTTCCAGAGTAATCGAGCAGAAGTAATGTCGCCCTTAGCCAAGTAAAGTATTAACAGAAGCTTATACTGGAAGCTGGACAGTCCACATTCTGTTTCTTCAGACTCCAGTTGCTGAATTCTCGATTCGAATTTTCCCATTTTTATTTAAAAGATGCCAGATTTAGTACAATATTTCTCGATATTCAATTACTGATAAGATTACTGTAAAGTTAAACACACACATACACAGGTACAAGGAAAAGTGTTATTGCGTAGTTATTCGAAAATAGTAATTAGTAAACTAAACAATGCATGCTATTATCGTTATATAAATATTTATATTAAAATTATAAAAATAGAAAAGCAAGTTGACTGCTTACTGTCTAAAACTACAGTATGCTGCAAAATTCTATTGTTATGGCAGTGAAGATCAAACTTAATTTGTTATTGTGCGTATTCAGGATTATGGACAAAATGATAACAAAGTAATGCGAAAGTATAAAAAATTAATGTAATGCCTTGAACGGTTCCACTGCATCATTTCTCTGATTCTGCCGAATGCATGCTTTTTGTGTCTAATGATTTGCTATGGTTCGGTAGTTTCTGCTCAACAGGAACAGCACAACAAGCACGATTTGTCTCTATTTTATTGAACGTCAGTACAACCAACAAAATAGGTAAAATTATTTATTTTCTAGGCTGCGGAATATGTAGAACGACAAATATATAATTAATACTCACATCATATTTTGTTCGTTGCGAATATCTTTAATGCGACAAAAAAGTAATTTATGAATACAGTTTGAAGCAGTGCAGAAAAGCGCTATGCATTTTTTGTTAAAATAGGTCGTTCAGAAAAAGATTGAAAATTGACCTTTCATTAGTAATTATCTTAACATTATTTTGAAACTGGAAACTGGAATGGAAAAATCTCGGATGTAAATATACAAATATTTTTAAGTCGTTTATTTTCATCTTTTTTTTCATCTATATTCAATTCATTTCATAAATCTATGTAAGAAAATTGCAATCTTTGAGTTTCTGTATTGTGGGACGCATGCAGAAGCACTTGTACTTGAAAATTGGTATTTTTGATACTGTTGTCAGCACATTTATCTTATTATTATTTATATTATTATTTTTTTTAGTTATATTATTATTATTATTATTATCGTTAAATGGTCAATGCTGTGTTTTCCATACATTCCCGGTATCGTTGAGTAGAGAAACGGCTTTCTGATTGAACGGGGATTCATGAAAAGTAAGCAAAATCTTTTTATCTTGTTGAGCTCACTATTTGATTTCTAGCAGAGCCGTTACACAAATGCAGTGTTTCAATCAAAGAAACTCAATATGCAAAGAGCATCTTCAAAGAGCTCAACCACAGAGTCAAGCACAAATTGCAATGTACATTTTCTGTATTAAGTGATTCAAAGCAAGTTGTCATTGTTCCAAACGCCATTTTGACTGTCTGATAAGAGACATTGCACAAGCAATTTAGTTCAGTTTCTGTTGGGGCAAGCTCTAATATATTATCCTCTAAAAATTAAGAATAATGTTAGACATTGGGATAAAATGTTTTCTTGGGTAAGCAGCTTCTTAATTGTTGCTATTATAGTGAAGAATTCCAAATGAATGAGAGCCATTGTTATTAGCAATAACGTTAATAAAAAGTATCACTTTTCGCATAAGAATAAATTATTGATATACTATGCCCACATTTTTGCAATGTTTTCAAATATTTGTCAACCCAATTTTCCTTTTTTTTGGGCATGTCTCAGTTCTTTCAAATGTGCTAGTTCAAGAACTGATTGTAATGTTAATGGAATGGGCAATGTTTGAGGAATAATAATGTTTTATAACGCCGAATGAAGTGTTAAATGCTAACTTGCATGCTTTGTTCTCCCGTAAGCACTTTGCCCAAATTACGCTATACTTATGCAAACTGTAAATGGACGTTTTACTTAATAATCATTGCAAAGGAGTATATTAAATATTTATTTCACACAGCCATGTATCTCCTTTTGAGATTTATTTTAAATAATTTTATTTCAAAGATGTACATCGACTGAAGAACGGCATTTTTACTGGAAAACCAGACGAAGATCTATAAAATGGATTTTTGATTTTGTGTATTTTATTTCCAGTTTTGCTTTATAATTCACCATATTTCAGAACAGCAAAACACAGGTGGGCCACAGTGTGATTATGTTATAACACTGCTCGAGTAAGTTGCATAATTTTTGGATAATTCGTAATTGTTTCAAAACATAGCGGAGAATAGAGATATTGAATTCACAATTTACTAACATAAGAGAATGTTCGAGGAAACGTGTAATTATAACAAAAATATAATTAAAATTCATCATTCCTTGATGTATATCATTTTCAATCGTTGAAATAATATAAAACGTGTAAAATAAAATTTTGAAAGGGAACAGATTCTGCAGATTGTAAACAAATTCTGGAATAATTCCTATTAGAATGAGCAAAATTTTTTGAAGATAGAATCTATATATGGAAAAATTAGCAAAATGGTATTCCATATGTATTTTTATAAGTTTTATATTTTATTGAATGATGAATTATCAGGATAAAATTCCCATTTCAGTGTAGATTCTTTCGACAAGATCTTGACAATTACGCCATTAAGAACAGTGAAAATAAGGTTTGAGAGTATCAGAAAAAGTTTTTTCCAAAATATGCTAAATTTCATGGGCCATGGCTTTGTTAATTTTGGTGATTGAAAGCAATTATTTTTCAAATTTTACATTTTACGATAGATATCGACAAATTGCAGTGCGGTAGAAAATTTTAGCGGAAACACAAGTGCGCATGCAAAAAATACCCTTTCAAGTTGGCATATTGCCGAACTTAACACACAGGAACGTTGAACATCAGTAACTCTTTTTCAACCCAACCAGCAACTGCCAATTTCTACACATTAAATCTTGTTGACATTGAAAGTATTACATTTCTACTGATTTATCTTTTTATGACGATCACTTGAATTGAATTTCTGAAATTGTTGCTGTTAAGTAATCATTAATACCTGCGAATCAAAACGTATGCATTGCAAGTTTTTTCTTTTTAAAAATCAAACAATTCATGCAATGACTTCCCCATTACCATGTATTTCATTTACTAAGCTACTCTTTGATGCCATATGTGTGGCTATTTTAATTTAATTTCGCTATGTAACAATGATGGAATGGTACTTTGCATAAAGTATATTAAAGGCAGAAGCAGGAGAAAAATTAATTACAAATGCAAGGAAATTAAATAAATTAATCGGCTCATACTAAGTATTTATTCACATCGTTAGAGGTAACCACAAGTAAATACAGTGAAATTCATCCCATGCTTCCCCCCTGCTTTCATCCCTTCCTCATCTCTAAAGTGTAATCAATCAAAACATTAAGTGAACAAAAATTTCAATCTTGAAAGTTACTGTAGGTCGTAAATAAAACTCAGGAACAATTGTTATTTAAATAAGTCTCTCATTTTGGCGAAAAACATTGGTGATTCTGTTGAAAAAATTATTAAAATACTTCAGTAGGAACAATTGTTAAACTTTTAATTTATATTTCTTGTTATTTCGGCATCCTTAAAATCCTATTTTGGTTTTCACTTTTTTCCTTATATCTGAAGAAATATGCTGCCAGGAACGGTGCAGATACGTTTTTTGTAGTTCAGCCATAATTCCTGATCAATATAAATTAATTACAGTATTTTTTGGAGAAAAAAATTTTTCTCAAAAATTTCGAAATTTCGTGAACTATAGACTTGCTTGTTTTGCCAAAAATGGCGAAAAACTTGTTTTCAAAAGTTGGACTTTTTTTGATTGATAAACGTTTATATTGATAAATTATAGTGTTTTTGAAAGTTTTTCCGTAAACAGTCGAGTAGTTGTGGAATAAATGGCCTCTAAAGTTGGTATTGCCTGTGTTAATACGTTGGAAGCTGCCCGGTTTTTTACAAATATCTCGGGAAATAAGCAACTAGGAGCGGTGAGGTTACGTTCATTGTACTTGGCAAATTGTTTCCGATCGATTGATGCCCATTTTAGCCAATTTCGGTTCACAAAGTTTTCCTCGAAAATTTCGAAATTTCGTGAACTATAGACTTGCTTGTTTTGCGAAAAATGGCGAAAAACTTGTTTTCAAAAGTTGGACTTTTTTTGATTGATAAACGTTTATATTGATAAATTATAGTGTTTTTGAAAGTTTTTCCGTAAACAGTCGAGTAGTTGTGGAATAAATGGCCTCTAAAGTTGGTTTTGCCTGTGTTATTACATTGGAAGCTGCTCTGTTTTTTACAAATATCTCGGGAAATAAGCAACTAGGAGCGGTGAGGTTACGTTTATTGTACTTGGCAAATTGTTTCCGATCGATTGATACCCATTTCAGCTTATATCGGTTCACAAAGTTTTCCTCGAAAATTTCGAAATTTCGTGAGCTATAGATTTGCTTGTTTTGCGAAAAACGTTGAAAAATTTTTTATCAAAATTTGGACTTTTTTTGACTGCTATACTTTTAGATTGATAACCGATAGTGATTTGCAGAGTTTCGTCTGAAAGTGCCAGTTAGTTGTGGAATAAATGGCCTCTGAAATTCGCATAATGCCTATCTTAATGTGCAGGAAAGCAGCCACGCTGAAGCTCTCTTTAAACGGTGGCAGGATGCTTGCATTTTAGTAATGGAAACATTTTCGACATTTCAGTGACGTATTCGATGAAGTTGCATAGTCTTGTGCAATATTTCTTTCTTTTGCGCAGCTCATTTTTCCTTCATTTTTCGTGCATTACGATTAATTTAATAAAAGTTGTTTCACCATGGCTTGAAATGTGCATAAAAGGTTGAATTTGCTAGTTCCTCATTAACTTATTTCATTTAATCAATCAGCAGAAACGTACTTCTAACGCTACGACTGTTAATGTTCATTAATACCTGAGTATCATAACGTAAGCCTTGGATATCTATATCCCACAAAAAAGTGATCATTGCATTGAATACTATGCTCTTCACGATCTTAATTATTGAATAAGCTTCTCAATGATGCTAAGAATGTCGCAGTTTGCTTTTGTTTTCGATTAGTTCACTGCAATGAAAAGACTGTTTCGAGTGGGGCTTCGAATGCTGCCTTCTTGTCATAATAATAAATTCCAAATGATTAAAATAAAATAAATTAATAATTTAAGACAAATTAATAGGCTCATGCTTGGTATTCATTCTAATCTCCCAAGATATTCACTCATAAGCTCAGCAAAGACAAAGACGTGCCTCTAGGAAAGAGCAACGAATTAATAAATTCTTTATTCATATGGGGAAACAGTATTGCTCTACAATTATGAACACAGATTATCAATTGTGGGAAATCGCTGATTTACTGCGATATTCGACAATTGTCCATTAGAAAAAGTGTCATTTATAGAGGGAAATAATGCAACATTGCATGAAAACTGTAATTTAATCTCTTCATTTTGATTGATTCTTATTTTTGTACCGTCTATAATCAATGAAATTGCGGAAAAAATGTTTTAATTTTCAGGTTACTGTAGTACAAAAAAAACTCAGGTACAAATGCTATTAGCATCAGCGACTATTGCTTGCGGGTATTCCTGGAAGTTTTCTTGTAAAAGTTAATGAAATCCAGTTATATGGCGCGTTATAAAGCGTTCAGAGAATATATCTCACTTAATTGTTCCCACTAAAATCGCATCAAGATTCCACGTTTTCGGCAATATCTCGACACATTCGTTTTTATGCAACCTACAACCAGGTTCGTTGTAATTCTCTGTTTCTTTCTGATCTATTCAAGTCTTTTTTGGGGAAAATAGGATTTTCGCAAATTTCGAAATATCATGGGCTATAACCTTTGTTTTAGCGTTTTTGATGAAACCTTTTTTCGAAATTTTTGCTTTTTTTGTAATATTTCCCTAGATAGCGGTAAAGTAGAGGATATTCCAAAGATTCATCGAAAACTATTCCGTTCTGGTAGAATAAATATCCCCTAAAGTTCGCAAAGTGCCTATCTTAATATACAGGAAAGCAGCCAAGCTGCAGCTCTCTTAAAACGGAACCAGGTTGCCTGCATTTTAGTAGTGTAAACATTTTCGATATTTAAATGAAGTATTGGATGAAGTTGCACAGTGTTGTGCAATATTTCTTTGTTTTGCGCAGCCCACCTTTCCATCATCTTCATCCCATTTTGATTAATTTGCAGGAAGTTGTTTCAAAACTAAGCATTAATGGGAATGAGTCGTTTAGTATAGGTAATTTCTATTACTTGATCTTTTTATAATGCTAAATTGAATCGAATTCTAACGTTAATTCCCTTAAACATTTATTAATGCCTGACTGTCGTAACGTATGCTTATCATATCTTTGCTTCGTTTGAAAAATAATCATTTCATGGAATATAGTGCTGTTCATGATTCTTATTATTAAATTAGTTTCTCATGGATACCAAGCCTGTGGCTATTTGATTTATTTTCGTTTTCAACACTCAGTGAAATCCACTTAAGAAAATGACCCTCAAATGTAGTATTTGGTTTGATATTAATTACTTGAAAATGAAATAAACATAATTCTATTAAGATATGATTACAAAGCAATGTCTCCGTGAACGGAAAATTCTTTCGAATTCATGAATTCAGAAACCTTTCGGAATTCCGTTCTGATATTCACTTATAAGTTCAAAAACGCTAATGGCATGTTTCAACGAAATTCGAACGATTTATTCATTGTACTGCTGATAACTAAATACAATATTATGCAAGATATAGGTATATAAATTTTCAATAACATGTAATCGATGATTTTTTGAGAAATCAGATTAAATATATGATTAATGAATCTGACATTTATAGATAATAGAAGCCCAACATTGGATGAAAATCGCATTTTCATCTTATGATTTGCACTAATTGTTATTGCAGAAGCGTTATTAATCAAAGAAACCGCATTTATAAAAAGTTGAAATTTTGAGGATGCTGTAAAACGTAAACAAAATTGAGGAACAAATGTTATTAAAATTATAACCTGTTTTTGCTGAAAACATTGTAAATTTCTTGATTAACTTTAACAAAATGACTTCCTGCCAATACCTTTTCAAG